>JAODLD010000040.1:13812784-13865629 GCA_026781065.1 Mormyrops boulengeri | reverse complement strand
CCCCCCCCCCCCCCCCCCCCCCCCCCCCCCCCCCCCCCCCCCCCCCCCCCCCCCCCCCCCCCCCCCCAAAAAAAAAATAGGCATCTTGCTTACCTTATGTGTTAACGCATGTATCTGATGCACACACAGCCTATGATGCACTGCACCCCCCCCCCCAAACTCTGCCCATGCGACAAAGGGAGCCTAGAGCTAATCCCAGAAACCGTAGGGCTCCGTGGATGGGATGCCAGTCTATGCAACCCAGAGACAATATTTTCCTGGGATTACCCACTCAGATACAGGGATACCAGGTAAACTGCTGCAGCGAACCAGAAGGTATGTGACAGGATCTATCCACAAGCCGGTCTCCCACGGAGTCAAGATGCAGCAGCAGAATACTTACTGCAAGATTCACTAGTTAAATCTGCCGCTTCAGTACTCTTTGCACATTGACTTTTTATGAATAGTCGTCTGAAATAATGAATTGCACTAATGACTATTGCCTATTACATATTTCTTTGTATACTGTCAGTTTTTTGTACCTGGGAGGAGTGAACTAGTAAGCATTGTAATGCACGTGTTGCATAATAAATAATAAAACATCTTGAATATTGTTGATGCGTTACTACTGCCCACTGAGCCAACCTGTTTCCCATATACATATAAACACTTTTAATTTCTAGGCCTACTTACATTTTATGTGAGGATTGTCATCAGATGCACAGTTGAAGCCCACTTCAAAGTCAACCTGAAATGTAACCACTTATATACGACGTAACAGTGCTGGCGCTACTTTCCCTGCCCTAGTCAAACCTTACTTGGGAGGCCGCCCTACCAAAAATATGACGATCGTTTAAACTCCCTGTTCTGCGATTTATCACTTCAGTCTTTGGTTCGACTATACTGCCACCTGCTGGTTATAAAACAAAAATCTCTGCGAAAAATAAAAGTAGTCTTTTCGGGGGCTGCATTTCCGCTAAAGTAAACTGTTCCATTTCAGATATGCTGTTATATAGTGATTTCTTAAACATATTAACATATGGTACTAAGAAACCAGAATAACATCCATGTACAGTATAAGGCATCCATTTTCGCTAAATGCACGCGTTCCTCCTTGGAAAGTGAAGGGCGCAGGTAAAGTGTCCCTTGGATCTTTCTCTGTAACACACACACAAAACGAAACACTACACGAGTCTATACTTAACGATACGATTTAGTATTTACACAAAAGGTAACGCGGCACAAACAGCATTTTTGTCTGTATATGTCTGCACTTTAGAAGTAGCCACGGAAATTTCGTTGTACAAGTCGCATCCGTGCTCCAGTATAATGGCATAAAGGCTTTCTATTCTATTCTATTGTATTCTATTCTACAGAAAATCGTGTTTCTGTTGGAGGTGATATTTTAGTACCTTAAGTGTCTACTATGACTGAGATAATGTTAATTGAATGGGTTTCCTTTAAAATGCAGGTCCTGGTATTCGGTGTACCAAAGGGAACTCGGTATGCAGGAGTTTAGGTTTTCTCCAGAATCAGAATCCCTTTGTTTATTCGCCAGGTACAAAAGTACAAGGAATTTGCTTTAGTGTAGGTGTGTGGGTGAAATTGTATAATACCACAGAACCCCAGTAGCTGATTTGAACCTCAGCAGGTGATTTTTGAATTGCTGAACGAAACAGTATGAATTTCGCCAGATAAATCATGGTAGAATTACGTAATAAACCGATAAATAAACAAACGTAAGCGCCCGGCTAGCTCAGTCGGTAGAGCATGAGACTCTTAATCTCAGGGTCGTGGGTTCGAGCCCCACGTTGGGCGACAGATTGGAAGCGTTTAGCTGTAAAACACAAATTACACGAGTTGTTCAATCTGCACTTCTTATTTCCATAAATGTACAAGAAGTACAAAGAATTTGTTTTCGTGCATGTCGCAATACTTATATACTTATATATATGTACATTACCAACGGTTATATACATACATTCTGAAGGCATGAAAACTTAAGCAGACCCTGCACTAAGGGAACTAAAATAATAGAAAAGACAACATATTTGGGTCGCATAGCAATCGCCTATAATATATTGGTATTAGTAAAATAACTTTATGTGTATAATAATATAATCTATCAATCTTCTATGACGTTTATCCATTAACATGACGGTAAAATCTTGTAAATACCACAAAATAGTATTAATACTTAAATATATCTATCATATGAGATTAAAATAATGTAAATGTTTCAATAGTTAACATGATGCAAATTTCACATATTAGATGTTCTGTAAAATACACTAATGGATACGACAATTTATTAATTATAAATAATCACATTGGCAAGATACATATTACTAACAAATCAATACATTATAAAGAAGGAAGAATGCTTTAATTACGAGAAAAAAAAAACATTTAGCATGAAAAGCCGCAGCCCGGCTAGCTCAGTCGGTAGAGCATGAGACTCTTAATCTCAGGGTCGTGGGTTCGAGCCCCACGTTGGGCGGTGTGTTTTTGCAGTAACTAACCGCAAAATCAATAGTTTGGCAGTTACGCTAAACGCCGAAATTCGTCCGACACAGTGTATTTCAGAAGCAGCCATAACGGCTTGTAGTAAAACAACAAAGCCTAGCTTAACATTACTATTATAGCTGCTGGTTGTTACAGGAATTGGATGAAAAGCGGTAAAGCATGTGGTTATAAGTGCAAATGGCACTTATATATAGGTGGTAGCAACAAATACCGTGGATGTTCACCTTTGAGAGGCTGATGCAATCACAAAAAAACATACCGCCCAACGTGGGGCTCGAACCCACGACCCTGAGATTAAGAGTCTCATGCTCTACCGACTGAGCTAGCCGGGCTGCCGTAGCAAACACCCTGGAGCTTCAATGATCCAGAATATATTCAATACACTGAAATATATTCTAACTTGGAAGCATAACGTGCTACTTACCTTATCGCACTTATATCCACCACATAGGCCTACCAGAGAACACTTTTTCGTAAACGCCATGCTGTGCATTTGGAATAGATCTTGCAAAATATAATCCAGATGCATAGAGGTCGATATACCGACAGGAATCTATTAAAAGGTTTCTAATCATCCATCGCTCACGTTTATAAAATTACTTATGGAATGCTCATCAAAGGAGATTTTTAACTGTACAGTCTATAAAAGTTTTAGCCAAGTTTTTCATATATTCTTAGTAAACATTCAAGCCATTTGGTTTTCCTAAGATAACTATCCTAACACAAATTACCAGCAAAGCGTTTTGTGAAAGATGTAGTGATTAAGCGAAGTGTATTTCCTGCATTATTTGGATGATCAGTAAACATGATCAGTTTCACTGCAACCCAACCGAATGGAAAAGCAGGGTAACATTTTCAATATTGCCAAAATGTGGGCGTATCCCTGCAGTGGGCATGCGCAGACGGCCCTCATGACGTTAAGAGCATGTAAAGAAAAGCTCACACTTGCCGACTACTGGATTAAAGGAACGGCGAAGGTGAGGGAAACGGAGGGCGTGTGAAAAGCAAGGAGGAATCTTGCCTTGAAATAGCGAACAACAATCACTTAATAGAAAGAAAGGGATTTCTGTAAGGGAGCCATATATGACGACACCCAAAAACTATGAGCATGCAGTCGCACTGTGCTGTCACTTATTGGGGATTCATAGGTGACACTTACATATGAAATCAGAATAGACAAGTAAGACGCATTTGACTGAGAGTAACGTGTCTGTCAGTCATGAATCTAAAAGCAGAAATACAAATCAGGTAGTGTTTCTAGCAATTCAGCAGGAATCGCTTAGAAGGAAAACGAATACTGCACAGAATTGTAATACAAATGGATTTCAGCATGCTTCGGAATTTAATCAGCAGATACGTAAGTACTGTATAGTTATATGATGCGATTTCTTTGCACAACGCGCACAAAGCAACTTGTTGGTTAGATACGTATTTTTAGATAGTATTTTTGACATATATAATTTGTTTTTGATTACCATAAAAGATACCACACGCTTATATAGGCTATTTTAAATGAAATATAAATGTATAGTACGGCTGCTTGCATGTGAAGAGGAAACGATCGGTGGGTTTTCAATATGTTCATTAATTAATTTGAAAATCCACGAGTCAGCTGAAAACTTATGTTGACTGTAATACCTCACAGGAGAATATTGTCAGATAATTTTAAGGGCCGGAAATGTTTAGCTGTCATAAACTGTTATTTAATGGGTTCATAATATCAAATTATCTTTTATTTTTTAATTTAGAAAACGGTTTTGAATACGTCTTTTCCATTGATCTTCTTCCGCTGTTGCTATTCGATTTGTTACGTGTTTACTGACAAAATTGCAGATTGCCATGGCCGTAGTACTATTTATTGTTGAGTTCGTTTAATTTATGGCGCGTTACACAATCATTTGAAGTGCAATGTGTTTCAGTTGATATATCTAATCATAAATCGGTAAGGGAAAAAAATAAATCCATTATTACTTTTGCAGAGTAATGCTTGGCGAACGCCCCGCTTGCCGATATGATACTGAAGGGTCATCGTATCCGCTTTATGTATTAGGGTCACCTATGTGCAACAGCGGCATTTTGCGCTTCTTTATTTGTAAAATGTGTCTCATTTGTAGGAAAGCTTCATCCAGAAGGAAAAAACATTATACGAAACCCAGGTCACCATGCTGTTTCTGAGAAAATAAGGATAGATTACTAAAAACGGATCTCGAAATCTACACAGTTATATCGAAAGTACAACAGGCACATCAAATGTATTGCTAAAATAAGTTTTCTCTTACATATCCTGCATCACATTTGTGAAGTGACAGATTTAATTGTCTTATCCATCAGATTGCGTCTCTTAATCCCCTCCGACATCACATATCATTCCCGTTTCCTATCGATAACTGTACGCATCATCAATGACTGTCACATTGTGGCATTCATGACTTACATCTCCGCGGCAGTAAGCAAGGTTATAGCTAGCTGTTTGCTATTACTAATCAAGGAAATGTGCTACTGCAAGTATAAGAAGGCAAGTGTATTGTTTCTGTGTTGTTGTCCCACAGACATATGCTGCATTATCCCAAAACTGTCAAAATATATCATGCACATGTCTGTTTGGTAGCTATATGTAATCAATTAATGGCCTGGGGTGCGTTTCCCAAAAGCATAGTTTCCAACTACGATACCCCCCCCCACTCCACGATTTCAAAAAAATAAATCGCGTAAAATGTTTTGGTCCTTTTAGCGAGCGAAGGGAAGCGTTTTCACATTACAGTACTGTTTAGGGTACTAAAAGTACGAGAGACGCCAGGTAGAAGGTTCACTGCAAGATCAGCGCAAGATATCACGTGAGAGGCTGCAGTGAACACGCCTGTAGTCCTCCAGATCAGCACTGCACATATATTCCTGCATTGATGACACAGTAAACATTTTGTGATGGAAAAGGTAGTCAGTTTTCATAGTTAAATAAAAGTACAAATACCATCCCAAAAAGTTACTCAAGTAGAAGTAAAAGTCCTGAAAAATACCTGGTTTTAAAAGTATTTTAAAGGTAGTAAAATAGTAAAATAGTAAAATAGTAAAATTAAATAGTAAAAGTAAAATAAATAGTTTACATTAGTTATGCATTCAGATATACTGATCTTACAAAAAGCAACCTATCCTTTTATACAGATTTGAATATCGCATTTCAAGTTACAGCGGATCAGGATAAGTAAAACTGTCCGAAGAAGATAAGTGGATATTTTCTTTTTATTCAGAAAAAGCGGTGAAACTTTGCCACCGTAGTTTAGCAATTTTTTTATTACTATTATGTGGAAAACGAAAGATTGACCTACGGGCCAGATTTAATAGTGAGTTACAGCATTTCATGGGCATTTATCAGTGGTGAATGAGCCGACGAAAACCCCAGTACAGGATATGGCTGATCGCCCAATTCAATCACCGTTATTTCAGTAGCAGCTCCTATCTTTGATTATTTATAAAGATTGAATATCTGACTTTTTCGGTAGGGTAACCGATATATCGTGCAACTCTTCCTATTGTTTGTTCCTTCATAAAGACGGCCCGTAATGTAATAATAATAATATTAGTTAATAATATTGAAATAAAGAATTGGGAATAAAAAAAATCACAATTCATATTTACCCATAATCGTGCAGCCCTACTCAGGTTTGATGCATGCACTAGTATATATTGTTTTGTAATTGGGTGAGTAACGATGGTCGTGCAGAATGTATCGGAGTAAAGTAGTTTGGCTCAGAAAAGTTGCAGCGACTTAAATTATTCAAGTAAAGAACAAATCTGGAAAAAAACTACTTAAGTACATTATCGAAGTATTTGTATTTTGTTGCTTTACACCTAATACCACATTTTGTCAGGCTACATTTGCTAAACTTGGATTTCTTCAGTAATTCTGTGCCTGTGCTCTTTTATTGTGCATCTGTAATGCAATGTCAATATTGCAAATATTTCTGTTGTTATAACATTTTGCAGACATAGTGCAAAATGCAGGGAAGCTTGTGGTTATAAATTTGGGTAGCATGGGGAAAATTGTGATAAAAAAGATTAAGAGAATTAAATATGCAAATGACTCCCCCTGGCAATATACAGAGAGACTGTAATGTTGAGCTGGGGCCAGGAGCCTCTTATGTGGCTGGTGAGATGGATACCAGATCAGGAATCTCTGGGCTCCTGGAAGCCTGACTTCACTCTGACTTGATGTGTGGTGATGCTTGCTGACATGGTGATGAGGAGGCAGAGAGATCTGAGAGGAACGAAGGAGAGGGGAAGGGACACCACAAACATGGCAGTGTTAATATAACACTGCAAGGGAGCGGTCATTTGATGACAAATATTAGTTCTTAAAGCGAAAGTGCCGTTTTCTTTGTGTACTGAACTGTCTGACCCCCTTCCTCTTGGAAGCATCTTTTGTAAACTTGGTGGGATTAGCAAACAGAGAAGGTTGTTATAAAGGTTTATGCGTCCCCCCCCCCATCACACAGACTGCAATGCAGTATGTTTAAACGGCATGAACAAAGGCACTGGAACACATTACACCAACACACACGAGTGTGCATTCGTTTGCAGGAACATTTCATTTTCCTACAGCTCATAGTTATTGATTATGATGGGCTGCAGCGTCACTGGAGATGTATGAAAGGGGGTCTGTTGGAAATCACTACAACACACTTTAAACTAATTACTGTACATTTATTTTGGAAGGCAAATCCCCCCCTCCACCCCGAAATAGCCCTGGTGATGGGAGATGGACTACATGCATTTTTTCTTCTGAAGAAG
Organism: Mormyrops boulengeri; assembly: GCA_026781065.1. NCBI lineage: Eukaryota > Metazoa > Chordata > Actinopteri > Osteoglossiformes > Mormyridae > Mormyrops > Mormyrops boulengeri. The sequence continues at coordinate 13,858,339 of JAODLD010000040.1, read as the reverse complement.
AAAGCTTAAAAGACAAAGCTTTAAACAGGGCCACATCTACCTTCTCAGCGGCTCAAGCTTTACTTGGGAGGCCCCCTACCAAGCAAACTGAGGATTATTTTACTTCCCCTGCAGCACGGGAAATTTGGAGGCCCTAGTCAAATGCCTGTTTGCCTATAGCTATGGTTGGCCATGTTTCTGCCTGTAGAAAATCATTTTAATTTGACGTATATGATTTTTTTCCCCACTGTTTTTAGATTTGTGTAATGATTCTTATTTTTAAATTATATATATGAATATATGATATACATATTTTTTCATGACTTTGTCTGGGCCCCCGTGTGCCGATTGGGCACAGACAGCCGCCCAGTTTGTGTATGCCACGATCTGATTTTAATGTGGTTTTTCAGATGAAGCCAGACACACCCACGAACATTACCTCTAAATGTGCACATTCACTGCAGATAATAATGTGATAAAACACAGCGGACTTTAATGATACAGGCCATTGATTTTGGCTCGGCCTCTTCGATTTGGCTCAGCTGGCCTGCGTTTCTCTCAGCGTCTTTCATTTCACTGCATGCTCATTTAGACATATTTAGAGACGAGTGGTCTCTTTCCAAGAGGCCAGATTTAATCAGACTGTCATCAACAGTGTTTCCCATCAAAGCTCTCGCTCTGTGCTTCCTGATTCATTGGCCAAATTAGGCTTCATTGTGATATTATGGAACGTAATTACTAGTCCAAATGACAGTTCCTTTTGATTCCATCGCATCGTCGCTGTTCTCATAAGTTGAAAACATGAGCTTGGTATTCTTTAGTCAGACTGATTTGGAATCGAGATGTGTGACAGATTTTGTGATGAGTGAGGAGTCTGACCTTTATAACATGATATTCTGTAGCAAACCCATAAGTAAATGGTATCTCTCCACAAAAATATTATCTTTGCAGCTCAATACACTTTCACAGAATACAATGCAAAAAAATCAATTCTGCTCAGGACTGAGGCTGTCATAATTAATTATATTAGAAAACCAACAGATTGTTTGCAGATTTTTTTTCATAACACAGGCAATGAATATGCAGTGTGATATTTAATAACCCATATATCAAAGGACATCTCTATTGTTGCTAGCCCTGTAGGTCCAACATCTTTTTCTGTCCCACTGATGCCATCTCTCCCTACTGTTTGGGTGGGTGAGAGATATCACAGTCTGTGAGAACCATGGAGAAGAATCAGTGTCAGACAGAGACATACCCCTCCATTGTACGTCCCCAAACATGTAAGGGCAGTGCTGTGTTTCAGAGTGTGGTCACCATGGCAACAGGCATGAACACATGCCTTTATTTATTTGCACCGCACTGCAGACCATATGTGAGGGAGAGTGTAACAAGCGACGTGCTGCCAAATACTGTACAGCAGAAGGAAGACTACAATAAGTAATCAATGATTATTTATTAACAATAATCAACAGTACATGGTAGTACCTGTGATTGTTTACAGTAGTTTTATTAAAGAATTATTAAAAATGTGGAAATACTGTACGGTCTCGGGAACTTTTTCTGTTGGGAATGTGACAGAAGTAAAATGGGGTGCTGAGACGTGCCCTGGGACGATAATAGTCACACAAAATCTGCATTATTAATTGGCTGAAGCATTCATTATTAATTGTTATAATCGTTAGCCACCAGATTCCAGTGGGGCCCCTGGAGTGCTGGAGTTGCTGTGGTGTAATATCAGATTGTTATGACGCTCAGAGTGCAGCTGAGGCTGTGTTTACAGCCGGAGGCTGGTTGGGCCACACCATGCAGGCCTTGCCGGTCAGCTGAAGAACTCCCACTGTGTCCTGGTACCAGCCCTGTGCACGGGCCCTTTTGTTCCCAGGGTCGTGGGTCACTGGGGGATTCGCTCCATTGGGGTCATTCTTTCAAATGCCAGGTTCAGTGGTGTAACAGTTACCTGCTCATTAGGCTGATTGTGACGCCGGTGCTGGTAACCCGACTCTCGGTATCGGAGCTGGAATCTGCTGACTAGTGTCCCGGGCTCCACAGGAGAAGGCAACTTCCGCTGCTCAGCGCCATCTGTTCGGTGCAAACTACTGTCACTTGTTTCATACATCACGATGTTTGGACGTTTATTGGCAAATACACCCCTGACCGCCGGATCCAGGTCTCTCATTATTAAGCTAGCCTTATAAATTGATCCCAGGGAAGATATTCATGTTTATTTTATTCTGAGTAACAGAGCCTTGCCTGGAAAGCACAGACGGTAACAGATGTCTAACAGGGCAAAGCAGCATTTGTTTGGATGGGTGACTAGGTTGTGGAATAGTGTGGAATAGTGTGGAATAGTTCTGTTCCATCATCTAAAACTTCTCTACTAGCCATTACTGACTGCCCCTGTACACTGACATTTTTTCCTTTGGGGGGACTTTTAGTGGTAAATTGTATTTGTCCGTGCTATGCAGGAAGGTTTGGGACCCCCCCCCCCCCCCAAGATGCTCTCCCCCAGCCTTTAAAGTCTGTCAGTAAATACGTGGGTCTCTGTGAACTTAAAGCCCTTTCTTGTTGTCTGTGCTTTTTGCTCTAAATATTCTAAGGCTGTCATGTTCTTGAGAGGCGTGATATAAAAAATGTAGCAGTCTTTCTTTGTCAGGTCCCATAGAAAAGTGGAACATAAATCATTGCATTTTGGTTGAAGGAGTGAAAAAGAATATGTATATATGTCAAGTCATTTTCATTTCATTTAAAAACTCTGGATAATGAAACATTTAAAAATGAATGAGAAATTGTAATATGCAATGATTGATTTTCTCATACATTTAAAATATAGATGTTCCATGAAATCCAGCATCCTAATTTAGACATGGTGACGTTTTATTGTTCAGGTGATTTGAATGGCACAGTGTGAGACTGACTGCTGGCTGGCTCTCAGACTCCCTGTGCAAAGCTGCCAAGTAGGAGGTTTAAAGGTCTCTGTCTGAATTTCAGCGGTCCCACTGAGCGACATTGCCCACCCCCCCAGCCCGACCCCCACCCCAAACCATGACCCCCGTCTCGCTCCTGTAATGTGACACCGACTCTCATGCACCGACCTGCAGGACATTGGACCTCAGAGTATGGCCAGCGGTCTCACCCGCATGCCACAGATCTGTCCGGGTCTGACTCAGTACTCATACAACATCTTCTTGCTTCTGGTTTCCTGTTATGTGAATAGCCAAGAAAACAAATACAGAGGCTTTAGGAAGAGGGTTAAAGGGGGGTGTAAAGAGGTTTTAGTCCCATGTTAAAGATAGCAGTTAAAAAAAGTTATGGTATGGATAGCAGTTTCCTGCTGTACTGTATACTGTATTTACATGTCAGGGCCGAGAGTTTTCGAGAGACAGATGCTTGACTGGGCTGTTCCCCTCTCGGTACTATTCAGCGCTTGAAGAGGGGCTGTCAGGATGTCAAAAGGGAGGTGCTTTAAATCATTCAGAAAAAAGGGGCCTCTCGCCCACCCCCCCCCACACACCCTACCCCTACACACACACACACACACACACACACACATACACACACACACACACTGCCTCCCTACACACACACACCCTGCCCCTACACATACACACAGGCACACACACACACCCTGCCCCTACACATACACACAGGCACACACACACACACCCTGCCTCCCCACACACACACATGCACACACACACACACACACACACACACACACCCCCTGCCCCCCCACACACACACCCTGCCCCGACACACACACATGCGCACACACACACACACACGCGCACACACACACACACACACAGGTTTGTAATTGTATCTTTGTGGGGACTCTATTCACTTCTATGGGGAAAACCCTAATCCCAACATGACGACCTTAACCCCTACCCAGCCCTAACCTTACCCATAAGTAACCAAACAAAATACGAGACTTTTGGCATTTTTACTTTTTTGATTGCATCCACAGGTTTTTATTATGTACCTTGTGGGGGACATTTGGTCACCACAGATATAAACCGTATCCACACACACACACATATACACACACACACACACACACACACACACACACACACACACGCACACACAAATATCCCTGGTATGTTTGTCATTGTCTTCTCCTGTAACCCCACCCAATTCATATCACCTGCTCTGGGTGGCACATTACAGACCTGACAAATGCACTCACACGCATGCGCTGCTACTGAGCTAATGTTAAAATAGTCAGATTAGTTAAGCAAAAAAAGAGAGAGAAGTTTAACTAAAATACAGTAACTGTGGGGCAAAAGGAACAGTAATAGAGTTGAATTGAAATATTACAGGAAAATATTACAGAGTAAACATTCTTACATTTGTAAGAGTGGAATCACAGTAACTGTAATAGTGCAGACTTGCAGACTTAGTAGATGTCAGAGTTACGGAGGAGTCACAGTATCCAAAGGAATGTCGGAGTAACATTGGAGTTACAGTATCCAAAGGAATGTCAGAGTTACAGGGCAGGTGGCTGAATTAAGTTTTTCTCCTGTGAAAGACAAATCAACCATTAAGTGATATTCAGTGACACAATGTGGGTAAAATATACTAACATATCAAAATACACAAGACAGAAATATGTATTTTAAGTAAAGGTATTTTATTTTTTCCCTAATAAATGTCCTGATTTGGGTTGGTACCCCATCCTGGGTTATTCATTGCCTTGAGCCTGTAGCTCCCAGAATAGGCTCCAAACTCCCCACTACTCTGTATTGGATAAACAAGTATAGAAAATAGATGGACGAATGGGTCTGTAGTTGTTTTTAACTCAATTATTTCTTAATGTAAAGTCTTAAAGTATGAAGAGTATTCATGTGGACCATTTCCTGGAACTGCTGGGAAACATTTAAAAAATCTCATAGTTCTGCCCACTCAATTTTTTCCTGCAAGAGGTGAGTTATAAATAAAGCAATACTAATAGAGCAGAAAATGTCAATTGAAGCCATTATGAGAGATTGCACTGGCCTTTCTCTGCCGAACGAAAACACCCTGCTATAGCCAATATCTGCATGATACTTCACATAAGATATGGCTGCTTGAATTTTTGGCCCAACACTTGACTCATATCAAAGGTCGCTGATGATTAGTGCTCAGTTTGACTCATTTGGTTTGGTTATTTATAATATCCAGTTCATGAATCTTATAACAATACTAACCTGAAAGATGGCCCGCATTTCAAAATCTGTTCCTGTTGAAATGTTCAGCTGGAAACCTGGACCTGAAAGACTGGTGGAGGAAATTATAGTTTATGGATGAGGTGATAAAATCATGTGGGGGAAGAACAGTAGGTGACTATAATGTTCCATCTGAGCGCTGCTTGCTGCAGAGTAAGACAGCTCTTACATAACTCCATACAATTTGGACGCTCAGGTACGGCTAAACAAAATGCAGGCCGAGGATTTTGCATACACCAGCTGGACACAAAGACATGCAGTATACCTGACTTGTAGCCTCTGTGTCTGGACAATTAAAAACAACATCCATTGTTGGAAAACAAAGTCTAGTTTCAGTAAGATTTGCTTTATTCGAGGTCGCAAGCAGATCAGTGTGACACGGGGATTGGTGGACGTAACATGGACTGTATTGGTTGTAAAAGGTTTTACAAAAAATGAGTTGAATCGAATCAAAGATAGAGGGGAAACAGGCTGGGAAAACTGGGCAGCACAAGGCTGTAGGAAGAAGGGCATGAGTTCTGAACATCAGGTTGGGGTCTGGGCCACGAGGAACATGTGCTTTGTATAATGTTTAACAGATTTCAGATGAACAGAAGCTGTTACCTGACATTGCCACACCCTGGAGTGAAAGAATTTCCTCCGCACTGGGGAATATTACAATCTTAGCAGTCAAAATGTGTTTAGGGTACATAAAGTGCTTGCTATTTATGTATGTCAGGCAGGTCTCAGGCTGTTATCTGAGAGCTATTTTGCCAGCTCATTATCTTAGCTTTTTTTGCATTTAAATATCATTACATTAAATGTTCTGGAAGATGGGCCTGGAGGTTGATTTCCATAATTTCAGCAGAGAAGCTGAGTTACTTGTTTAGTGAATGTCTTTTATTTTTATTAATGAAGACAAACACGCAGGTTATGAAACTGGCTGGCTCTTTGGCTTCTGCAGCATGCACCAAGGCAGTTTGATAAGGAGCTACTTGCTTGATTGTCAATCTGGAAGCACCCTTGCTGCTGGGACATTCATGTTGATGATGGAGGGTGGGTGTCTTGTCCTGGTGAAATGCCACACTACATCTGGAGCGAGTTTGTGAGTCAGGCATCCTCCCAACATCTCCCTGTTCCATGGTAGAAAACAAAGATGAGAAGATATCTTCATGCGAGCAGGATGAGACACAAAGCATCTGAGTATTGCAGGGTCTAAGGTGAATCACTCTAGATAAATTAGTCTGATAAGTAAGTGAATATATATAACAATAAACTGAATGATACCATTTCATTAACAGAGATGGATTCCGACCTGCAATGGGCTGGGATACTTTCAAAGCCATTCAGACATTGAATGGGCTCTACAGTTGCTCCAGTTGCTGCTATGTCCTCCATAGGGTGAAGAAGGGAACAGTTTGAGAAGGACAAGACCGGACAAATTTGATACATCCATTCAATCCTTCTCTTGTAATTTTCCAATAGCTTGAGTCTCTTATCTGGTTACACCCATGGAATCCTATTGTTCTTTTAGAAAGCTCTGTTATTGCACTTTTAATGGGCTCCTCAGGAGTCTAACAGCGGATTATGACAACTCCTTTTACAGGGCCCCTTTTTTCTCAATTCTTTGACTTAACGATCAAGTCACCAAGAATATCCCTACTGAAAGTTAAATTTAGCTTGTTGTATTTAAGAGAACACAAGCCCGCTGCTGAGTCAGGCTCTCTGTGTATCGAAGCGGCGGCAGGTCTATGCAACGCGCCCACAGATCGATGAAAAACATTTATAAAAGCTCAGCCACTGTTTGTTTGTACAGATTCCCGTTTCCACTGCGGGGCATCAGCTGGCCCCTGCGGTCATAACATTGTCTGAATGATGTAAAAACTGTCTGCTTTTACGAATATTGATCGGGCTCTGGAATCTGTTGAATGGTCCCGTAGGGTCTGTTCTTAGCTGGGGATTGGCAATCTGTGTTTGAGGAAAAGGTGTATTGGCTTCATGCATCTCTCAGTTGCTTGCATGGTGTGCCAAGGATCGCAAAGACCTTTGATGTGTGTTTTTTTCCCTCTAAATTAGAAGTGGAGTTATCGTACTTGGATGCTTTCCAGTTATTCTCCTGAGAATATTCTCCTGAGAAGCTGAGGCAGTAGCATATCTTTAGCCCAGCTTTTCAGCAGCAGGCTTGCATTTAGCCTAGTCTCTGTCTGTCTCTCACTTGGGTGATTCACACCAGGCGAGGCGGCACCACATAGACGCCATTCCTAAAGGACATGACTTCAAAAGACTGCACAGGGAACCCGTCTGCTCTCTGCTTCTCTAACTTCTGGGTTTGTTTCCTTGCTCGAGTTTTTCCTCCCCTTTCTAGTGCAAGAAAGGTAGTTCCTTTTGTTGCTGTTTGTTTGTTTGTGGCATTTGTGGAGCATCTCATTGTAGACATACCACCAGAGGCAGCACTGAGGTCCATGATAGAAGATATGTGGCCACCCCTGTTACCCCCCCCCCCATCAATAAATCTGGCTGATTGATCCACCAGCACCGATCTGACCCCCCTCCCCAGTCAGTAAGTGTTTACCTCTGGCCAACCCCCCATGAGTATAACTAGCCCCTGATGGCCACCCCATTAAGGGCCTTGCTTAGACTGCCCAGCAGCAGCATTCCTCTGCCAGCCCCAGGATTCGAACCGGTGACCTTCCGTTCACGGACATAGAGTTCCATCCTGTTGGACCTCCACCACTGTGTTATTAAAGGAGCGGCAGCTCACCAGGTTTCTCCTTAACACCAGCACTCTGCCTCCTTAACCCCAGCACTCTGCCGTCTTTCTGTTTGCTTAACTGTAAGCACACCTAGAGCTGATTTGTAAATAACGAGTTTCGATTAGAAGGTCAGATTCCACCTAGTGATGTGCTCTCTGAAGTCTACTCAAAAACAGAAGCAGAAGTCAGCATATTGGGCAATAGATTTCTCGCTCTGAGCCGCTGACCTGCATCAGCGATTCCAGTCCTGGACCTCAGGAAGTTGTGGTACGAACCTCGGACAGGAAACAGAGGGTTAATGCATATAACCTATGACCAGTCTCTCTCTACAGCACGTGCCGAATGCTGGCACAACCCCCTGTACTGCGGCAGTAATGTTAAAATTGTGATGAGATGTTTTTTTTTTGTCAGCTATGTTGCATCTCAGCCAACCCTGCGTGCAGCCGCTGCAGCACCACCTTAAACGCTCTCTAAAACACAGATGCACACTCGCATATAAACCAGTAGAAACCAGTACAAAAAAAAACACCCCAGGCGAGACCATCCAGAACTGAATGAGATCAGTAATGAAACCCGATGCATTCTTGGGGGACTTGACTGCAGTGCACAGTTGTTCAGCGCGTCCACATAGCAGGCCAGATCAAATGAGAATCGATCGAGGGGTAGATTAATCGTGAGATAAAGACGTGATTAAAGAAGAACATCAGGCCTAAATTATAGTAAGGGCCTGAAACCAGCGAAAGGAAGCAGAGAAACCAGCATTCAGAGAAATGTCTGTTTTATACTTATTGTACCACCACTGGAGTGGGATGGAAGGACTTGGCAGCTGAGCTGGGGGGTTGGCGAGAGGAAAAAACGGCAAAGAAACAGAGATACACATACACACATGCATATTTGTATTCATATCTTTGTGTGTACCGTCCATTGATTTCTATGGAAAAAACCCTAATCCCAACTATGATAACCTTAACCCTACCTAGCCCTAACCTTAACCTCTACCCAGCCCTAACCTTGACCATAAGTAACCAAAGACTTTTGACATTTTGGGTTTTTTGATTGCAGTCACAGATTATTATAAAATTGAGTTTCCTCTTGTGGGGACTGAAAAAACGATCCTGACAACATTGAAATACCAGGGATTTAATCACATTGTGAGGTCATTTGGTCCTGACAATGTAATATACACGTTACCCACACACACACAGTAGAAGCCCGACCCGCTGGGACCTAGAAAAAATAAACTTCCCCCTAGGGGATATTAGGCGGAGGCGCGGTCCCAGGGATCGGATGGAACAAGAGCAGAACTGGCGGTCCTATTCTGGGTAGTCTTCCGGAGAGTCTGCGTTTAAGATGAAGCGGTGCAAGCCATGCGGTTCGGCACTAAAGCACAGCGTCTCTGAGCCTGGAGGGCTTTGGATCCTTCACTGTCCCTCCTCTGGTGGCGCGGGCTGAGTCCCTCCTCGGGCGGCGGTGCTGAGTGCCGGGCTGAGTCCCTCCTCGGGCGGCGGTGTTGGGTGCCGGGCTGAGTCCCTCCTCGGGCGGCGGCGCTGAGTGCCGGGCTGAGTCCCTCCTTGGGCGGCGGCGCTGAGTGCCGGGCTGAGTCCCTCCTCGGGCGGCGGTGTTGAGTACCGGGCTGAGTCCCTCCTCAGGCGGCGGTGCTGAGTGCCGGGTTGAGTCCCTCCTCGGGCGGCGGTGCTGAGTGCCGGGCTGAGTCCCTCCTCGGGCGGCGGTGTTGAGTGCTGGGCTGAGTCCCTCCTCGGGCGGCGATGTTGAGTACCGGGCTGAGTCCCTCCTCGGGCGGCGATGTTGAGTACTGGGTTGAGTCAGCTTGTGCTGTCTGAGCATCTGTCCCCTGCTGGCTCTTGCATGGCAGTTCTACTGCAGTGACTGCTCTCCTGGCTAATGGTGCCGATCCGGGTAAAGCAGGTTGTTGAATGTTTCCTTTTTGGTCATTGACCCACCACAACATTTGGGTACTGGACTGGGATTTAATATCGGCCCTGGACTTTTGCTCATACAGTCCCACCAGACATACCTATAGACACCTATCCCCCACAATTAATTGTCCAATTAATCCGATTGGGGGTGGGGGTTTTATTTTGTTTTTATTCAATGAAAGGGTAGTCGGGGGGGGGGGGGGGGTACTAATTTCACCGACCGACAACCACATCAGCCCACTGGGAAAACACCTAGTCTGCCAGATGGCCAGCCCAGCCCTGGCAGGTGATCTCCATTTTCTTTCTCAGCTGACATTTTCGTTGTATGTCACTGATTTGTTTCAAAAGCCATTCGAGTTAGGAATTTGCCCTAAAAGCACTCAGGCTGGGCTTTTATTGGGTGTCCGGTTCTGAGACTGCCGTAACCACAGAACACCTGCCGGTCTTTTATTGGAGTAATGTGAGGAAAGCACTGTGGTGGGTTTGGCTGTCTTTCACAGAACCCTTCCCAAGAGTTGTAGCTGTCATCAGTTTACAAACATGGGTCTGTAAATTCTAAAAATTCTGGCCGGCTCCCAGTTCAACAGCCGAGGTTGGTCAAAGCACTTGCAGGGCAAAGTAACATCATCCTGCTTGTTGGTGCCTGTAGGACAACGGCGAGGATGTAGATGTCAGATGAGCAAGTGCTTTGCAGATTGTTTTCTCTTATATGTGGCTCTGATTTACTGCCAGCGCTGCTGCTGGAAGATAAAAAAAAGAAAAGCCAAGGAAGTCAATTCGTAGCAGGGCGACGTGTGGGGAGGTCCGAGTGCACCTGGTGACTCGCTTCCTGCGCTTTGCTCATTGGAGCGCGTTAATGCAGCTGGAATGATGCGGTGCTGCGGGCGTTAGGTCCTCAGCAGTCCGCCGGCTGTGTGGCGGGAAGGGGCTGCGGCTCTTGACGTAGCGTAGATGACACATCTGGCCTCGGCTTGTGGACCCCCTTTAAACCTGATTTAGCATCATTTCAACCAGACACATTAAAAATCAGGTCAGCTACGGGGATGAGCCAGCATCTGCAGTTGATGTGTTGTCAGTACAAATACCATGTAATGTACTATACTTCTGTGTAGTGGTTGTAGTATAGTGTTTTGTAGTGTAGTAGTTGTAGTATTGTGCTGTGATGCAGTGTAGCACTTGTACTATAGCTTATTAGTTGCAATGTAGTGTAGAACAATGGTTCTATTATAATGCAGTGTCTGCACTAGAATGTAGTATCATATAAAGGATGTAGTGTAGTATATTGGTTTGACTATAGTGTGGTTAAGTGAGAGTAATATAGTTGTGCTGTTGTTGTGTAATATAGTGGTTAATGATAAGTACAAATGGTTTAATAACTGGATTTGGGTTCTGTTTGGCCACTGGGAAAAGAGATGATATTTCAGCTTGTTGTGAAAAAGAGGAAAATGAGTGTTTTTAACAAAAGAGTAGCAGGTCCAAGGACTAGACTAAACCACGGGACATCTGGTACTTGTCAGTGTGGAAATGTACAGGAATACAGAGAAAGGCATCATGTCTTGCATGTAATATTATGAAGAGCGTGGAAGTGGACTAGTGGCAACACTGAAGCAGTCACCCTGTAACGTGTTGTTTGGACAGACTGTTTCCACCAGTCTTGCATCTCCACATCAGGTGCTGGTTCAGAATCTGGTGGGGGTACGAGAGAGGCATCGACACGCTAAACCTCAGCATGGAACATTCTGTGCTTATTGTGGACCATACTACATGCAGGATAGGGCTTCTTCTATTACAGTATGTATACAATCAGTGTGAGTGTCATCATTTATTAGTGGTCAAAGTTCCTTTGTATTGCTTTAGCAAATAAAAGTACAGGATGTTGTCAGTATGATGGTCATACTCATTAACCTTAATAAAATAGCCACCAAAATCCCTTTTTAGATGCCCCACACAGGGAGACAAAATCGTAAATCAGGTCAGCGAGTTTGTTTGTGAAGCTGATAAGCATCGCAAGGGCGTGTAAACGATGGAAATGTACAAGCCTTGAATATTCATACAGTGTGGCGAGCTAGACAGGAGCCTTTGCTCATACAGCCTCAGTGCGTCAGTGAATCACTACTGTGAACGCAGGCAGTCTCTAGTGAGTTTCCCAGCATGCCTTGCAAGCTCAGGACCTTGGTGAAGAGCGACGGATCAGACGCCGCCAGTGTCAGGAGCGCTTGCTTCCTCAGCTCATTTCAATACCGATCTCCAGAGATAATGATATTGACTCTTCTGTTTCCTATTAGCCCATTTATTATAAGGGACAGGGATAATAAACATTTTCTCAGATGTTTATCATTGCTGGCCTTGCAGATAACGCAATCCTAAGTGGCAAAGGGATCATGTCATGTGGGTCTGTTGAAATTGCAGGGAGGTTGCAGAAGTGTATCATTGCGACCTTGCACTGGCTTTATTATTCACAAATATGGGAACACATGCCGGCAACATCGTGTGGAGTATCAGGTTGCTTGCCTGCCCTCTGCAGCCTGCAGAGCCCTGTCTCCTGTTGCTCGCAAAGTCGTTTCCTTTTTAAGGAAGCTCTTTGGAACACTGCAGAGCCACTTCTATGCCTCAGAGCAGACTGATACACAAGATCACATCTGCTGGCTGGTCTTGCTCAACCTTTGCTTAATTTAGGGGAAAGAAACAGGCTGCAGGCGAGTGGAGAAAGTGATGCAATTGAACCTAAATTCGTGTGGTCACTCAAGGGTGAGAAAGGACCATACACCAAGGCTGATCTTCAGACATTTTGTGACTTGGTACATTGTGATACCAGGGCTCTTTGGGGTGGTTTGTGACACTGCGGATTAGGGCTGCACTCATGATTGAAAAGTCACCGATTCAAGTCCCCTGGCCAGCAGAGTGATGCCACAGAGTGATGCCCTTAACTGCTAATTGTTCCACGGGGACTGGACACTGGCTGACACTGCAGTGTGACTCCCAAACTTGCTCTCACATGTATATGTGCGTCTCATGGAGAGCAAAATGGAGTCGGTGACAAGACGATTTCCACACAGCGAAGAATAAAGAATCATTATTCTGTTTGAATTCTTTTTCTGCCTGTATCCTCAGCCTGGGATATGCTGGAGTGTGTGGAGTCTCTCATAAATAGCAGTAAACATGGAAAACTTGGACGTAGCCTTTAAAATACGCACATACCTCCTCATCCATTTACTGTACCCTAAAATGATTCCTAGTTTTTCTATTAACAGTAGAGCTGTTAATTGGCCAGTCATATTTTTGTACCTTCCTGTTTTAGCAGTTGTTCCCTGGTGCACTGTGCTGGGCAGACCTGCCCCTTTGCAGCTACCTGGACCGCACGCTGTGCTCCTGTGGCTTATCGAAAAATAAGGCATCGATTGCTTTTGTCTGTAGGGGCACGGGTTGTACTGTTTCTCGTGACGTTATCGATCAGGACCTCCCAGCTGCACTTCCCCTGCACCCCATTTGGAGGTTGGCCAGCAGCGCTGGGGGAATGTCCTTCGTGCTTCTCGGCTCCCTGAGGGGGCCCACGTCACTGTGGGGCGCCTTGCGTCGAGTACAGGTGCCCGCTGTGCGCCGTGGGCGGGGTGGCGTGGTGTGGGGGGGACTGGATTCCAAAGCAGGCAAAGTACGTTTACGGGACAGAAAGAATCACAGCTTGCTGATTCAGTGTCCGAAGCTGTTTGGGAATAGCTACTGAGCCACTTCCTTTTTTAGAATCTTTAAGGACTAATCAGTCATTGACAAAGGCCTTTTTATAAATAGAAATGATTGCATCAGCAGGTTCTTTTGTGGAAATCTAAAAGTACTCCGGGCTTAAGAGGCGTGGATGGGGATGGGCTGGATTGATTCCCAGGGGCCTCAGAGACTAACCCAGGCCATATGGTGGGTGCATTGCATACTTAACGCAGTCTAGGTCTGTGAAGAGTTCTTTGCAACAGGAGAGTGCAACAGCTAAATGAAGAGATGTTTCTGCACAGCAAAGTGACGGTAGCGGTGGTGAAATGTGAAATGACTCCCCTCATGTATAATTAACATTTACTTCACTGTTATGGGCAAGAAAAATATGACAAGAAATCAATTTATTAATGGATTTTTTTGTTCTGCTGCCTCTCTTACAAAGCTGTACTTCCAGGCTGGTGCTTAAATATGGGAGGAACCTTCTGTACAGCCCAGCCCCCTCTAGGGTGATAATATGTACATTAACAGCATTGAACACGAGATCCTTGTGGGACTGAGATTTGGGATGCTGTGCCAGTATTTGGAAGGATGTTGGTTCAAATCTCATGCGACAGTTATTTCAGTGTTGGGTTCTTGAACAAGGCCCAGCTGACTCTGCTCCCTCAATAATATGTTCATTGATTTGAATTAAAGCATCTGTTTAATAAATGAAATGTGAGTTCCTGTATTGTCAGTTGATAGTTGACAGAACACATCCTGGCAGCTGTGAGCTGTGTTATTGGGTAAGAAATGTATAATTTGCTACAGAAGTGCAGCAAAATATAAATGTACAAACTGTAAAATGGGCCATATGGTTATAATGTCAATTTTGCACCTTTTGACTGTGCCATGTGCCCCATATTCCAAATACATAAGACTAAAAACACTCCTAGTACACTATTTCGTATAAGATACTTTGTATCTTTTGTGCTAAGATGTATCACTTCACAAACCTGAGTAAAAATGCATTAAAACACATTTTTTTTTGTCCATAAAATGATGATATTTGTATCTGTAAATTGTAGAGACACAGGGGCCATTCTAAAACAGAAAAAAGCTAATGTACTCACTAGGAATATAACAGAAACAGAATCTAATTTAACATGTTGATTTCTGTGCAACGATATACAATGCAGTGCGACACGGACAGAATTGTTGTTAGTCAATTAGTCACTGTCCAATAATTTTCAGATATTCTTTGGTTTGTATTTCCCATTAAATGTGAGACAGGGTGGGTACAGCCACCTCAGGGAGAGGCAAAGTGAAGTGAACCCATTCAATTCACTTGATCCTTGTTCCTGGTTTATATAAAAGAAGGAGATTTGTTTTCTCTGTCTTCCCCCCGTAATCCTTTGGATATTCATCCCATTTTCATGTGATTCTTCTTCATGTCCTGGAAGGAGCAATTACACTAAAGGCCTTAATAACCTGAACCGCACCACTGTACTACAGCAGATTAAATGAGACCCTGGATAGCGATTGTTCAGGGCTTTGAAGTTCCTCGCTACAGAGGAACACAGTGTTGAAACCTTAGTTTATCTTTAGCCTGTTTTTTTTTTTTTTTACAGGAAGTAGCAAGGGCCCCTTTTAGCAGAGGTAACGCTGAGATCGTAGCTGTCACTGCACCTGACTTTCTCTGGCACTCTTCGCCTCCTTAGCCACCACTACCATCTCAGGCCCAGCAGTCTCCTGTGTGTCTTGCTGCTTAACTCACTGGCCGGGGTCTGTTAGCTGAGCCGAGAGATTCTCTGCTCAAGCTGCTTCTTTTTTTACCGCCGTTTTCTGGGCGCTGAGTTTTCGGTCGACGATTCACCGCTCGGGCGTTTTCACTCTGTTCCAGCATCCGCCAATTGGCTGTCGCGCTAAGGTGTTTGGAACGCCTTCCCATCAGTGCCTGGAAGCATAAAGGGCGGACGGTAGCAATACGCTCCGGTGTCACGGGCTCACATGATCCTAGCGGCTGATCTCAGACTGTGAGTTACGCAGCACTGGGTAGGACCAACGGAGGCTACTGCAGGAAAGGTATTTGGTGCAGATATCTTAGGTACCTACTTTAGGGTACCCAAGATATCTGAGGCAGCGGGTGGCTGTTTATGCTGCAAAACACAATGGCCCAGAGGTACTCAAACTGGTAGCACCCGCTCAAGTACTTCGGAGACAACCGATTCTTGAGCACTGCAGGTGATTTAAAAATAGACGAGGTAGTGTAATATGGCAGGCGTGTGTGCAGAATTTATCACATATCTGCAGTGTCAAAGCCTGCCTGAGAGGCAGGAGTAAGGGGCAGGCCAGCTCGTGCTGTGGTGCTTGGTGGACAAGAGTACCATGTGTCAGGAAATATGTGTGGGAGGTATGGCTGGCAGGATCCCAACTTAGCAGGGTGGTGTCCATTCTCGGAGCTTAACGCAAGGCTTTTATTGACCGATTTCTTCAAGATATGGTTATCCGTAACCTTTGGATCCACCTTATTTTTGTATAATTTTAAACAGGCTGCCTGCGAGGGACCTTTGTCACGCCCCCGTGATTTTATGGTTTTATTACTCTTTACGTTTCAGTGCTCAGTAAAAGGGGCTGTTCAATCGACTCGGAAGACTTTCACTTCTGGTCGCCTTCCCCTACCCTGCCGAAGTAACAGACTCATCCGTGTGAGAGCTGATAGTTTGGGAAAGTCTCTGTTTGAGCAAAACGATCAGCTTTTAACCTTGCAGAGCTTTTGCTGAGATAAAAATAACAATGCCTGAAAGCAGCCTAAAAATATAACGTAAGAATGTAAATTGAGTTACTGATGCTTATATAACAGCCAGGGAGTGGTTTTTGTTAAATTAAGCTAATTTACACTTCTTGGAATTCAATTTAAGATATGTTAATTTTGTGAGCATATTACGGCATTAGCTGCGATGGGTTAGGGCCCTGTCCTGGGTTGTTCTCAACCTTGCTTCCAGGATGGGCTCTGGAACCGCATTAGACAAGTGGGTGTAGAAAATGGATGGATAAATGGATTTTGTGATTATTTCGGATAAGCAGTGTTGGCTTGATTTTCTGCCAGGGCATGGTGAATTCGGGGGTTCCGTGTCTCTTTAAAATGGTTGCTGACCCAGTATTTATGAGGCATCAGCGTTGTTTGTTCAAATAGGGAAACTTGTTCAATGAGAATGTTTGGGTGCTTAAGTCGAATAAAATAAATAAATAAGAAGCCCGTAGAATCCCCTCAGGACCGGGGCACCCCCGACTGATTGGAGACATAATAAAACTCATTCAGGAAATGTGTTCTCGCGACTCTGATGGGCACCCATGTAATGTTTCTGTAGCGAGACCATGTGGTAAAGCGACGGGAGGCGAGAAGAGCTGACTCAGATTTGGCTTGAATAAAGCTTCATGCTCAGGAACTTTATCTTCAGGGTGTGCATTCACTGGGAGAAGTCTCTCTATTTGCAGATCATAGGGGCTGGACCAGCCCCTTGTAAAGGGCCACAATAATATGACCTATGGGACTCACTATGCATTGTTAGTTTGTAGCTTCTGATTCAGCGTTGAGTGACATGATGAATAAATGTATGTTGCATTTATTTAGCGCTTTACAGAACCAATGGGGAGCCACTGGAACCACCACCACCATGTAGCCTCCACCTGGATGATGCGACAGCAGCCATTCTGTGCCAGTACACTCACCACACAGTAGCTAAGGTGGTGAAAGGGCAGGAGAGAATTCATCAGTTATACACAGGCGATGATTAGGAGACCAGATTTGATACTGTACGGCCACAGTGGGCAGCTTTAGCCAGGACATCAGGGTACCACCCCTACTGTTTCAAAAGATGCCCAGGGATCGTTTATGACCTCAGAGAGTCAGAACCTTGGATTTAAATCTGAAGGTTGGCACCATTTTTACAACACAGTGTCCCCATCACTGGACTGAGCTTTGGGATCCACACAGACCACAGGATGGGCTAACCTGTTGGCCACACCAACACCTCTTCCAGCAGCAACCCTACTTTCCTAGTTGGTATCCTATTAAAGTACTGGCCAGGCCCAAACCTGCATAGCTTCAGATCGATTACTTAGTCTGAACTGCAGGTGGTATACTTCATCCAAAACCCTCTGAAACCGTGTCCAGCTTTCTGAATTGACCTCAACATCATCTAGATAATCTGTAGAACATGTGTGATGGAGTCTTAAGACCTTGCTCAGCAGAGGCAATGGAAGGTGGCTGGACCATTAGGCAACCTTAAGTTATTGAGCTGGTCATTCTTTTTGGAGGAACAATGGCTCCCAGGTGACATGCTGGAAGAGGTCAGTGAGAGATTTAGTAGGGTAAGGGGCTCACGTTCAGGGTCCGCATCTTCTGGGAATCCATCAACTGAGAAGTGCAAGGCTGGTGCTTTGGTGAATAGGGGTGGTCTCTTTCTACACGGTGGGTCCCAGAGAGTGTCCTGATCAGCAGGGGCATGAGCTGTGGTCTGAGTGGTATACACCTTTTCTGTGATTTTCCTCAATTCACTGTGAGCCACATGAGCTCCCTGCCCAGACATGAGCTGCAGCTCACGGAGCAGGGTTCATATACAGACGCTCTTCTACTTGCGAACGAGATACGTTCCGAACGGCCATTCGTAACTTGAAATGTTCGTAAGTCGTTATTCAACATAATTTTAAGGGTATACTCAAGTACAAAGAACTAGGATGCTGGGAGTACACACGCTACACTGCTGCGCGGCAGGAGTAGCGGCCAGAAGTCACACTAAGTGGAAAAAAAATTTATGTTGCGGACAGGAAACGGGAGTCCAAAGAACACAATTTGGTCTTACAGTCCTCTTCGTTCGTATGTCTGAAAGTTCGTAAGTTGAAAGTTCGTAAGTAGAGGAGCGTCTGTATAGCCAATGGATACAGCCTGCTCCACCACCTGCACAACTGTGGATCACTGTGGCCGCGGCCACTGCTCTGTACACTGTAATGGCTGCAACATCTGGTTTTGTTGAGGCCTTTGTATTGATGGAAATCCCATGAAGTCTAAAGAGGTGAGTGGCCCCCCAAAGCAGGATATTTTGTCTATAATATGGAGTAAGCAGAGCTTCAGTCACCAAAAGGCTGTATCAGACATGCAGGACTTGCCCTCTCAGAAGGGGATGAGAGAGCTGCTTTGCTTCATGTGACTGCAGTGGTACATCTCCATGTTATCATATTCTGTGATCTGTAATCTTCATGAGAAGTTTGAATTATTTTATTATATCGATTTGTGTCCCTTTTATATTACTAACCTTTAGAAATCAGAAGGGCATTCTGCAAAATGCCCTCTCCCTGACATTTCTTAATTACTGTTTGC
Organism: Mormyrops boulengeri; assembly: GCA_026781065.1. Classification (NCBI taxonomy): domain Eukaryota; kingdom Metazoa; phylum Chordata; class Actinopteri; order Osteoglossiformes; family Mormyridae; genus Mormyrops; species Mormyrops boulengeri. Next base: position 13,839,423 of record JAODLD010000040.1, on the reverse strand, counting down.
TTTATACAGAACTTCAGAACTGTAAATAGTAAACTAGTTTTAAGTTATTCTTTTTAAATGAATGCTAATTTGCTCTAATACAGTTCCAGGTACTCAAATTAATGTAATAAATCTCAGTACTTCATTAACAAAGCATACCTTTATAGCACATTAACATATGTGACACCTCAGTCATTATTTTGCCACCAGTCAGGGTTTGTTAATTGCCTGCTTGGTTGTTCCAAATGCTGATGTGCACAGCTACAGAATGAAGCCACAAAAAGTGTGAATTATCCACTCCCTTCTGTAGCTTTTCTGTGTGTTTACAGCTAAACAAACATTTAATCATTAAGTATATATGTTGATATTACATTATACCCTAGACCAGTGTTTCCCAGTCTGGTCCTCAGGGATCCATAGTCGGTCCATGTCTTTGCTCCCACTGAGCTCCCTGCCAGACAGTCCACATTTTTGCTCCCTACTGGGAGCTGGGAGGGAACAAAAACGTGGACAATCTGAGAGTCCCTGAGGACCGGACTGGGAAACACTGCCCTAGACTGCTTGATATTGAAGTTGTGAAAAAGTCAGCTCTTCTTGGAATTCATCAGCATTATACAGTATGCAGATCTGTCGTCACATGTCTTGGGCATTTGCCAATTCTTAGTTCATGTGACCCTTTCCCGTAATCACCCGCTCTCCCTTTGCCACCTTTCACTGCATTGTGCTCTGTTAGAGGGAACGGGCTAACAGATGTTTGATCCTCTTAGGAAATCTGAAGCATACTGAGGTTTAAAAATAGCCATTAAAGTGATGATCACCTGTGTTTTCCCGCTTATGGAATGGCTGAGTACGTAGCTTACTCACACGTAATCCATGCTGATCAGAATATGTGTGTGTGTGTGTCCGTGTGTGCATGTGTGCATGTGTGCATTAGGTTTATATTACTTTGTGGAGACCAAATGTCCTCCACAATGCAATAAAGACCCGTTTTTTCACATTGTGCGAACTTTTTCTGGGTCCCCACAAAGATCTGTGAATGCAATCAAAAAAGTATAAATGCCAAAAGTCTCGTATTTTCTTTGGTTCCTTATGGGTAAAGTTAGGGCTGGGTAGGGGTTAAGGTCGTCATGTTGGGATTAGGGTTTTCCCCATAGAAATGAATGGAGAATCCCCACAAAGATATAATTACAAACCTGTCTGTATGTCTGCGTGCCTCTGTGTGTGTGTCACTGTGTGTGTGATGGGTTCTCATTGTCTAAGCGTGTCCCAGAAGCACGTTCTACAAACACAAACTGCAGCCTCACTAATAAATCATGCAAACATACAGATTAAATGTCAACAGCAAATGACACATTACCAACAACATAAAGACCACTTTTTTTTTGCAAAAGCCTTAGGAAGTCTAATAAGGTCTTTGATTCTGTGTTTAGAAGTCTTATTGATTTTAAGGCTGCACTGAATTTCCAAGTCAGGAGCAGGTCTTCCCTGTCTTTTCATACACTTTGTTCTTTAGTTAAACTTGCATGACAGAGAGAAGGCCAGAAAACTCAGCAGGCCCCAGTAAAAGATTATTGATCTGTGCCCATTTGCTCACCATAGATGCAAGGAGTAAATACCAGAGGTGGACGCTGCAAATTTCAACTACTGTCTGTTAAAATATTATACATTTAAACATGCCGATGTATTTCTTTCAGAACATAAAACTGTGTTGTCCTTCCATATGGATAATAATATCATTATTAAGGATGTGCATCTCCGTCACTGAGGCTGGTGTGATACACATCTCGCTGCATTGCCAACAAGCCAATACATTAAAGATTCGTATGAAGCAACTACTATTGCAGTATGATAAGATTCACCTCTATTGCGATGCAGTGCAATTCGACATGATTTGATTCAACAGAATGCAATAAGATGCGATGCAAAAGAATATAATGCTATTCAATCCAATATGTTACAGATAGTTTGATTTTATTTCTTTAGTTCTTCTTAACACCTGGCTTAACACCTGGCTGCGGCAGATAGATGGCCATTTCTGGAGGGTGGGACTGGACCATGTGTCGGCCTGGGGGGTTGCCGACTGGGATTCTGAGGTGTTTCTTCTGCCATTTCTTCTTCACATATTTGTCTCTAATCCGATTTCACTGATGCAATGATGTTGCAGACGATGCATCCTGAGTTCATCCCAAATTGGTGCACACTTTTAATCAGGGCAATTGCATCGTGAACTTTTATGCAGGTGCACCGTGTGAGTCGGTGAATCTTACCATCCTTAATTATAGGAATTATAGTTATAGGAAGGAAGAGGATGAAAAAAAGGTTTAAAAACATCTAACTGAAATTAGGAGATTGTTTTGTGTGTGGGTTACTCTGCTAATCATAGTTTGTAGACTAACCATGCCAGCACCATTGGCAGCCCTGAAATGACTTTGTCATATACCCTCTGGTATGAGTATGCAATAGATCTGTCATTCTAAACTTTGGTTGATGGCTCCTTGTGCTCAATACCAGAGTACTGGTACATTACAGATGGGCCTGCAATGACGATGAATGCCAGCACCCCCATCTGCAGGGTACAGAACCGGCTACAGGCCCATCCCTCTCTTTAGCTGGCTCCGTTCTCTGCACAGGAGACGATTATACCCTGTGAGTCAAAGCCACCTTGAGCCTGAGCTTATCTTCCTTATCCCCAGACTGTCCTACCCTAGCCTTCTAATAGGGACGCGTCTCTCTCCTGTAGGTGAGCCTCACCCCAAGATAGAGTCAGTAAATTATAAAACAGTGCCCTTGCCGACATCGGAGGGAATTGGAGAATGTTGCCTAGACTTGATAAGGAACATGAGCTACTTGCTTGGTCTTCACTCAGATTAGGACAGTTTTTCATCAGTAACCGTTATCTTCCTAGCTTTCTTTGTCCCTTCATCTGCCAGTGTTCTTTACTGTCATCCCAAATAAGATTGTTTTGTTAAACCATACCTTTTCACAATTAACCATGTGGACAAAACAATGAAAACCTATCGACAATAATATATTGATTTATTAATGTCAAGGAACTGGTAAGGAATAGGGTGGCATGGTGCAGCAGTGTTTAGTGCCGTTACATCACATCCCCAGGGTTTGGGGGATCGATTCACCCCTCTACTCCGTGTGTGTAGAGTTTCCATATTCGCCCTGTCTGACATTGGTTTCTTCTGGCAGTAGGCTAACTGGCATTCTTAAATTGCCCATTGAGTTTGCTTCTGTTTGTGCATGTGCCCTATGATGGACTGGGACAGGTTTTTGACCTCTAGTGACCAGGATTTTGGTTAGAAGACAGGTGAATGGGTGGATGGATGGTGGATGGATGGATGGATAAGGAATAGAGGCATTCTGTATGTGGTTGAATATTGGACCATTCATTCTGTGCCGAAGAAGGTAGAAAGCTACTTTGCCGTCTGCATACTAGATCTTCAGTGATCTTTAGATCTGGCGATAAGGGTGGACATGGAAGGCGTTAGACTTTGTAAAGTGCCCCACATTCCTTGTTGCACAACCATTATGCAACCATGCTGAGCAATCATTGGACCTCTTGGCTCGCGGGGCACTGCATAAACAGCTACTCTGCACTCAGACCCCAAGCATCGCTCTCACCTGCATATGTGTGTGGCTCAAAGGAAAGCAGGATAGGATATGTGAAAAGCAGCATTCCAATGGACCTGTATTTGTACAAGCGAAAAATAAAGCATTATTTCACTTTTCATTTTCATTTCATTTTCAGTTTCTCCAAATCAGGCATTTCTAGCTATTGAAAAAAATCAGGGGTTAAGTCAAATTTACCTGGGGCTAAAAATACTTGGGGCTAAAACACTTGGGGCTATAGGCTTAAAATACTCAGGGCTATAGCCCCGAGGGATCGGACCCAATGACGTCCATGCTCCAAACGTAAACCCAAATAAAAGTAGAAAAGTAAAAGGTCTGAACTTTTTTTCCACCATTTTTTGTAGTCCTTACACCAGTAACCATTATGCACCATTTTACACTGGCCGTAGATTCAGGTGGTTTCTGATGTGCTCTACGTCAGTGTTCTTCAAGCTGGTCCTTGGGGACTTGCAGGCAGTCCACTTTTTTGCTCCCAAGGGAGCGAAATGGTGGACTGTCTGGCAGGGAGCTGGGAAGGAGGCAAAACCTGGACCATCTGGGGGTCCCTGAGGGCGGGGTTGAGAAACACTGCACTGTGTCAGTCCTGACAAAAATTCCAATTTTGGGAGTCTCTTGACCATGCAGTTCACACTGGGTCACAGAGGTGCTATTTCAGTTCCATGGCAATTTGTGAGGCCATATTTTTGTGGTGTTTACTGTAGACACTCTTCTGTTATGAATCATTGGTGTTAGTGTGCTAATACAGTTTGTTTGTGTTGCATCTGTAATTCAAGCACCGACGCTTCAGAGCTCTGTTAACCTCCTCATATTGCTTTGAAAACTCATATAGTGCTAATTGTCATACGTCTTTTATATCTGACAAATGCTGCTAATTGGCATTCAGTCTAATAAACCTTTGAAGCCGGATTTGTAATTGTGATGAGTCACTTCAAAGTTAAAGTCCTTCATGTTGATACTCTGATTTTATACTCCCCTTGTGTTTGCTCTGCTCAGCTTAATAAATTCAAAATAAACTCAAATCTGCTTCACATAGCAAAATAAATGTATTTTTTACTTGAACTACTTCTTTTTCTTAAAAGTATCCCGTCACTTATAAATGTACCGGAAAATAGCACAACGCCTAACTGATCTCACAAAACATGAGAGAGTAGAAACCGTGCAAGATGACTTAAAGACAGTGTTGTTTATCTCGGTCTATGTGCATCACTTAAAGGGTCTTTAAAAGTGGGTGGATAATCCTGCATTTGATTGGCTACAAGAACAGAATGGAGACCACCTCACTGCGCACTGTAAATCCCTTTCGCTGTACCAGCTTCATCTTGTGCTCTTTGGCAGTGTGTGGGAGAGGAGAACTGGGTGGACAATCGGACAGTGTACATCGGCCACCGAGAACCTCCACCAGGAGCAGAGGCGTACATCCCTCAGAGATACCCCGACAACCGCATTGTCTCCTCCAAGGTCAGCCTCCTGTGCGGCTGCATTGCTCCAGTGCTTTACTGGATAGTGGCTGGCTCCAGGTCTCGCTCACAGTGACACAGCATGTAGTCTCCCCCTGCCTTAGTCATCTTTACACTGCCTATGACGTTTTAAAGCAGATTATGGATGTTCTGCTGTCAAGATTCCCATGTGAGCTTAATTTTGCATCTGTTTTCATAGTACACTTTCTGGAACTTCATACCGAAGAACCTATTTGAGCAGTTCAGAAGAATTGCTAATTTCTACTTTCTCATCATCTTTCTTGTTCAGGTGAGGCATTACATTTGACATTATAGTACCAGTCAAAAGTCTGGACACCTACTGAAAGTCATTTGTTTTTCAACAAGATAATAGCCCAAAGCGCACATCGAGGTTATGTAGTAGATGGAATAGATGGAGTGCTGTGACAGATGAGCTAGTCCCCCATAAGCCCCTGATCTAAACCCTTTGGGATGAGTTGGATCGAAGAGTAAGCGCAAGATAGCCAACATGTGCCCAGAACTTGAAAAGAAGGACTGAAACGTTCCAGGGGGCTGCATCTGGAACCTTGTTGAAAGAATGCCAAGAGTCTCTAATGCTGTCATTGAAGCAAAGGGGGGTTATTTTAGAGAATCGAAAATTTTGAAATGTCAAGCACTTTTCTTGGTTATTGCATTATTTGATATATATTACTTTATTGTCTCTAGGCCTTTTACTATAAGGCAGATAGAAATGCATTAAAAGCAGGTATATCCAGACTTTTGACTGGCACTGTGTATTGAGACCTTAGACTTTGTAGATGGGTGGTTGGATGCTGAGACTGCCTTCTGCCCCCACCCCCTGCTGTAGCTGATCATCGACACCCCCACCAGTCCCATCACCAGTGGCCTCCCTCTGTTCTTCGTCATCACGGTCACCGCTATCAAACAGGTGAGACGGTCCTCCCCGCCCCTCCGTCATGTGCTTTGCTTTTTGGCAGGAGGTCATGCATTGGATGGGTTTCGGTTTCACTGATGCATGGAGAGTCAAGCTTTCGCTTTAATGAAGGAAGTCTAGTGTGGAAGAAGGATCACTTTGAAACGGCGTGTGATTTTCTGACATTTAGCTGGAGTAAACATTGATGCTACGATTGGGGAAATGAGTCACGGTACGGACTCTTACTTATGAGGTTATAATGCCTGTATATCGCTCAGATTTTAGGCTCATTCAAAACAGGATTTAGTTAAAAAAGAGAATCTGAAGGATTATCATCATTCTTCCTCCAAATATAATGTTTCAACCTTGGGTAAGACTTAATGTATCATAACAGCATTCTGCAAATAAAAGCATATGTTTTGACATATGTTTATATTTTCAAACAAAATATACACTTCGGGAAAAGCTAATATTTTACCAGACCATAAATACTATATATAATGATGCAATACATGAATTAAGACAGGAATGAAGACCGTTGTCTCGCTATTAAAAATATACAGGAAACGAGATAGAAAATAGACAGGAAACATGACAAATGCTAGCCTGTGCCCCACTGTTCCGTGACTCTCTGTTCCCAGGGTTATGAAGATTGGCTCCGGCACAAGGCGGACAATGCTGTCAACCGGTGTCCGGTGCATGTGATCCAGCATGGCAAGGTGGTGAGGAAGCAGAGCTGCAGGCTCCAGGTAAGGCGGTCCCTGCCAGGGGACCTTGATCTGTAAACCACTTGTCCAGTAGAAATATTAATATGTGGAATGTTGCGTGTATTTTTGGGTAAATACTGTAAGACCTGTTATTTTGACATAGTTCAAGATCACATCAAGTTTTAAATTTTAATCCAGATAGCTACAAAGGATTCTTAAACTCCCAACTAATATATATTTCAAATTCAGCACTTTCAGTGGCCCTTCTGGCACACCATGGGTATCGCGGCTGGTTCCTACTCGATTTAACTCGCAGTGGTCTGATCATCACCCCTGCCAAATCATCACTACCCTGCCACTCAGTCTCAGAAATACGTCCTTCTGTAAACTATCATCCAATGTTGGTTAGAAGGGTGTGAACACCCATGTGGATGGGACATATTTCTGTATATAAATATTTGTGTATCTGTGACAAACTGACATCTTGAGCAAAGCGTCCTATGTCCTGTGCTTCCTGAAATATGCTCTAGACTCACAGCAGCCCTGTAATGGATGAGGAGTTATGAAAGATTTATGAGTGGACAAATACAGTATATAAACCAGCATATGGCGAAAAAATTATATTTTGCAAACAATGCCAAATTGCTTATAATATGACTGAAATACCAATTGTAAGATTTCTTCACAAGGCCTTTGCTTCTAAACAGGTTTAATTCACCTCAGCTTAGAACAGCAGTCCGCAATGATTTTCCTCTGAGGACCGAATTCCAACAAGAAACCCAATGATAAAATGTACCAGCTGTGATCGCACAGTCTGGATTGAATTGTATTTTACCAGTTGGTCACCACTGGTCTAGAACCTTAATAATTAACTTGCAATGTTGTTACTTATAAGACTTTTCATTAATGCTTTACATTATCTGCACCATCATCATGCATTCATTATGCATTCATAGAACGTTCAATGCACTTTCATAATGCATTCATAGAACATTCAATGCACCTTCATAATGCATTCATAATTCATAATGTAAGTCAGCATGTAACCTCCTAACATGTTTTAACAGCTTTAACATACATTAATAACAAACATTATATGAAAGTAAACATTATAATCATTTAACCATATAATATTTCTTATAGTCTTATATAAAATTCTGTCTACTATCAAGTCTACAATCTTTTTGCTTTGACTTCCAAGAAGTAATCCAGAGATAAATACAGCCATTTTATCACCCTGGATGTGCTGCAAAGTGATAAGGAATTCATTGGACTACATTTGGTTCAGTTGAGTCCTTGGGTTTTCAGAGTACATAAGAATTCTTTGTCAGCTATAACATATCTACTAAAACAACCAAAGACATCACATGTAGACGAAGGAACATAAAATGGTTTCTGTCCAGTTAAATTAAAATGAAGCAAAAACCTGTCAAATGTTTGCTTTCTTTGGGGGAAGGCTTTCGTTAAGCTATTTTTGCTTCCACGATCAGTTACATGAAACAGTCTTCTCTAAAAATGAAATGAAGGAGCTCAGAGGAATGAGATGGAATGTCTCTACATGGAACCCTGCTGACTTGTGAAGGGAAGACCACACAGCAGTGATTAATGTCTGCTGTCTTGTTTAGCCCTGTGGCAGTTAATATAGTAACCAATGTAAAGCTTGATGACAGCATGTAGAAATTCCACCCAGTGAAGGTGCTGAAACCCCATGCCCTCACTACCATAAATAGGCTTCATGTATGACTGAAATGTTTTGTTCATATTCTTTCTTAACAGTTTGTATACAATTTTCTACATATTTAGAGTTGTTGTGCCGCCTCAGTCATCCAATCATCCATCTATTTTCATTGGCCACTTATCGAGCGTGAGGCCGCAGCGAGCTTGGACCCAATTCCAGGAAGCACAGGTCACATCCTGAACAGGATGCGAGTTTATAACAAGCCACGCAGATGCACAAACACACACACAAAAACATGCAGCCACCTACACACAAAAAAGGCAATTGAAAGACACCAACCCAACTAATTCCCTTGCACCACTGTTGGATACCAGGGCTAAATGAAGAAATTGATACAGACACAGGGAGGACATACAAACTCTACACAAATAGGGCCGAGACAGGAATAAAGTCCCCTGTCCAGGAGGTGCGAGGCCATCCCTCATGCCATCCCATTGTAATTATTTACCAAAAGCACTCCTCTGTGACCTGTAACTCTGCATGTGACAAATTAACCTGCAATCTTTTGATCTATAGGCCTAAACACTGCAAGATAATGCGGACACTTGGGAAATTATCACACTGGAAACTTGTATGTTGTGAATTTATGTAAGGGAAAGTGCCATGAAGCATGAACCGAAGGAACTGATAAAAGTCTGTTTCAGTCTGTGACACCTCCCAGTCCTTCATTACACTAAAATTATAATGATGCTGTTTTTTTTTTGTTTCAACCTCAGGTAGGTGATATCGTGCTGGTGAAGGAAGATGAGACGTTCCCCTGTGACCTCATCGTCCTGTCTACGAGTCGGCAGGACGGCACGTGTTTCGTCACTACTGCCAGCTTGGATGGGGAGTCCAGTCACAAGGTGAGACTCGGCTTGGTTTACCGTTATCTGAACTGTACTGGTCCTGGAACCTCTGTAGAGGGCTGTGCGATATAAAATCACAGTATAATCACAATTTGTGCACATACACAATCATCACCAGGGCTTTAGATGACGGGCATAGATATTTGTCTGGACGCTGACTTTTCAGTACTTACTTATGCTGAATCAATACAGCTCACTAACTTTGGGCCGTCACATTTCACCTCTCATTAATATTTCAGGAGTACAACTAATCTGACTACCAAATTGTGTGTGTAGTTAATATCCGTATAGTACCATAAAGCTGGGGTCCGGACAAATTTTTATGCCCGTTATCTAAAACCCTGTAATCACTTAGCATTTTTGGCACTGATTTGTGTATGTTGACACAACACCATCAACTTATTTGACACACTATTTATTTATATTGTTCAGTGCCTTGTGACCGCTGTCTGTGAAAGGTGCTCTGTGAATAAATTTTACTTACTATTGATAGATAATAAGTTCTGTTTGGCTACAGTTTATTTCGGGTAAATTTCATCTCCTTTTTTTGTTTAAATGCAAATTAAATGCAAATATTTCAAATAATTTTGATAACGTGCAGCCCTACCTGAAAGGTTCTGTCGTGCACCCTGCAAGTCAAGTGACATTGCTTAATTGATTGCACGATGGTTTAATTGGTTGCATGATGGTTTAACTGACTATATGATGATTTAACTGATGCTATAAAAATAGCAAATAAGGACACTCATCTAGGTTTGTCTTTAAATGATGACTGGCAAGCACAGTGTAACTTAAATGAGAATGCATGCTCTATTGTAAAGCAGTATACCACAAATTAAGGTAATTCCATTGTACAGGAGGAATAGGCCAAATATGGCTTTTGTTTAATGGATGTGCTAGGGTTGGGTTGGGTTATAGTGGTGTTGTAAAAACACGAAGCAGTTTATCATTCCAGCACCTCATACGATCAAGAAGGCTGTATCAAATGCCATTAGTTCATTCATTACTTCAATCTAGTGCCAAGTTTGGCTTTTTGATCACAAGATGCCAGTGTTTAAATGTGTTTCCCACTCGTAAGAAATCAATAAATGCAATGAAACATAATAAAAAAATGCAATAAAATTTAAACCTCTTAATTTTACGGCCTATTAACTTTACAGCAATTTTAATCAGGGAGAAGTAAAATCCTAGCCTGATGCATCTTGCAAATATTGCCTCAATAAATCAAAAACATCTGGACAGGGCCTCTCTTGAAAGGGAGGGAGTGATTTCCTGGTGCAAGAGACTCATTCTCTTCTTCATCAGCGAGGGAGTGATGGAGACAGAATCCCTCTCTAAACCTCTGGTACTAAGATGCGCTGCTCTGACTCGGTTGTTTGTCCTCTCTTGTTGTCCTCGTCTGGTCACACCTTCTCCTCTCCACAAAGACCTATTACGCTGTGCAGGACACCAAGGCCTTTAACACTGAAGAAGAGGTGGACACACTAAGGGCCACCATTGAATGTGAACAGCCACAGCCAGACCTTTATAAGTGAGTGACATAAATCACCTCACTGAGCCTCTTTAAAAAATGACAGTGTTGAATATATACATCCATACACCACATCTTGCTCAAGTCATACGATCTGTCATTAAATTTGGATGAGCGGGTGTACAGTACTCGTGGTGTGTCATTAATCGAAAGCTAAACATCTGAAGCTAGCAGTATTACACACACACGCACACACACACACAGGTTTTAAATTATATATCTTTGTGGGGACTCTGTATTCATTTCTATAGGGAAAACTGTAATCCCAACATGACGACCTTAACCCCTACCCAGCCCTAACCTTAACCATAAGTAACCAAACAAAATACGAGACTTTTGGCATTTTTACTTTTTAGATTGCATTCACAGGTCTTTGTGGGGTCCTGAAAAATGGTCCCCACAATGTCAAAATAACAGGTTTTTATCACATTGTAGGGGACATTTGGCCCCCACAATATAATATAAACCTAATCCACACCCACGCAAACACACACACTCACACACAAAGAATAGTGCACAGTTTGCAGTAATTACGCAGTTCTGTTGCCAGCTGAACACATGCCTGTTTTTTATTTCAGATTTGTGGGACGCATCAATATTTATCTGGATGGAAATGAGCCCATTGCAAGGTAAATTGATTTGTTCCCTTGTGTTTGTAGTAAGAAATTTCTTTTAAATTGTAGTATTGTATACTATTCAGGGAGACAGTTCAAGAGATTCTGATTTCTGTGCATATGGATGTGGTGTCTGGTACTTAATAGTAAAATTTTGGTAGTTTATTGTAATAATAAGTACATTTTTGGGGAGGCTGGGCACGTGTACTTAAATATTGTTATTTTAAATGCCTGTATGTCATATTCTTATAACAGTTTGTCTTCTGAACAACATCCCTAATAAAATCTATCACTTAATTTTAAATGGTTTCTCAAGGATTAATTTGGTTAGATTGGGTTTTGTTAGGTTCATCGTACGGCACAAGTAAGTCCCAGTTAGGATTGCGGTTGTATCCCATAAGTTTAAAGTACAGAGGGTGACTCTAGGTCAGCTTTGCTGACACGCAGACAGACAGAACCACGAGCGTGAGTGCGGGCATCAAAGCAATTGAAGCATGACCTTGCGTGAGCAGAGACTCATGGGAAGGCTTGTCACTCACTCCCTTCAGCCTTACCGACAGCATTCTTTGGTTGAAGACGTTGATCAAACTCTGTTCAAGACCCCTAGGCAGGTTACACACTGTGCAGATAAAAATCCTCTGGAATCCACACCCCTTACAATGTCTCCCCTTACAGATATGAACCCTGAGCCATTTGTTAAAGATTTGTGTTGATATAACCAGCATTTAAAATGCTCCAGATTCTGATTCTGAACAAATTTTGTCCCTTTAAAAATACATCGGAGTGCAGCTTTATTCCCAGGAATTTTCCAAAAGATTACTGGACTCACCTAACTTTAGGTGGTTACGACTGATAAGCAGCTTGTGTTAACTACACTCCTTCAGGTCAAAGAAATGTATCTTATACCCAAAAGTATCTTTTGTACAGCTTGTATGATTCAAATAAGTTTTTGTCTGATTTTTTCTAATACTTGACATTTTCTGTTCTTGTCCTTCATTAAAATCCTGCCATTGTGTGAGAACCTGGTGTAAGAAATGATTCAATGTTAGTCAGTATCTCCTGGATTTCACTGTAGGTAACTGATAACCTGTACTGTACATGGAGTTTTGTGAAGGTGTTTGGGAAAAAATCTTATTTTACATCTTATTCTAATTTCAGGCCTTTGGGGTCAGAGAATGTGCTTCTGCGAGGAGCGACACTCAAAAACACCGAATATATTTATGGTAATGTACTGCTGCATAATTTTACGCTTACTAAATTTATTGTGCTCTGAAATGAGGCCATTCAGGAAGAGTGAGACATATTACAAGCTGGCTGACGTGATTTCCCTGAGTAACTGAGAGTCAGCCGAAGTCTTGAAAGATGAGACCAAGACATAAGCCATGATTTATGAAGAAGAATGTCCTCAGCAAGCCAGTAAATATGCTCACAAGTCTCTAGATGGGCTGGGATGAACGTCCTTTGGTAATATTTTATGGTCACTGCAAACATGGGTAAGCCTCTGTCATGGGGTGGATGTTATTATAAATAACATGGCAGATCATTATCCTGGATTTTACTTTGAGGCATGTCTCCCTCAGACACCTCTCTTCCTCGCAGCTGTTGCAATATACACGGGCATGGAGACGAAGATGGCACTCAACTATCAATCCAAGTCCCAGAAACGCTCCGCTGTTGAGAAGTAAGACCGCCGCTGCCGTTATCCACCCTCCTGCCACTTATCGTAACATATGCCTGCTAGCGGCCTCCAGATGAGGGAGCAGACCGTCGGCCACAAGGTGTAAGGTGTTAAAAATCAGGCACACTTCAGAGACAGTGATGCTGCTGGGGGAAAATGACATACTGATATTTTCAGGAAGTGCTGAAATTTTTATCGCAGGGATAGTAATGCAAGCAATGAAAAAACGATTCCGCTTTTTTCTTTATCATTTTCTTTCTGCAGCTACTTTCTTCCCTGAAATGAAATATGTCTCTTTTTTCATTTTGATTTTTTCATTTTCAGTAATGTGCTTAATGCAGAGCAACTCAACCAGTGGATCATCTGACATATAGTCTAAACATATTGGAAATGACAAAACAACAGACATCCTGTGACTGCTACTGAATAACATTAGCTGTTTACTGCTGCTGAAAGGCAAACCATGTGGCTTTAATCGAGTTGGTTCCTCACAGTGATCTGTCCCAACTTCACCAATATTCCACTCGGTCCCATGAAGTCCATTCAAGCCTCACAGCATCTATTTACTATGCAGTTTGGCAATAGTTATAATTTCTCTGTTTTGTCCTTACCTGTATTGTTGCTACAGGTCCATGAATGCGTTTCTGGTTATTTACCTGTGCATCCTGATCAGCAAGGCTCTGATCAATACTGTGCTGAAGTACCTGTGGCAGGCTGAGATCAACCGGGATGAGCCCTGGTACAATGGGAAGACCCAGTCAGAACGGCAGCGACATGTGGTGAGACAGTAGATCTCAGTCAGCTCCTTGAGTGTGTGCATGTGTTTTGTGTGTGTAGCCCAACTGAATATGTCCCCTTTGACCTCAGCATTTCTGGAACTCTGTTCCACAGCTGATCAGGGCCTTCACCGACTTCTTGGGCTTCATGGTCCTGTTCAACTACATCATCCCTGTGTCCATGTACGTGACGGTGGAGATGCAGAAGTTCCTCGGCTCCTACTTCATCAGCTGGGACGAGGAGATGTTTGATGAGGAGCTGGGGGAAGGGGCGCTGGTCAACACATCTGATCTCAATGAAGAGCTAGGGCAGGTAGAGACACGGGAGGGAAAATGGGGGACATGATGGATTCTTGGTGCGACAAGGTGCGAAACTTCAGATTGGGCACCAGTAAAGTTCAACAATAGTTAGTGCCCTGAATGTGCAGCTCCGCGGTTTATTTTAGCCAAGTCATTTAGTTGCTTAATCGGACGCTCAAGGTTCTTAGATTTATGATTGGATGCAGGCCAGAGAGGAAGTAAGTCCCATCCTGCAGCTCTCAGGGACAAGGGCAATGTTCCCATCGGGGAGTTCAGTACTAGCTGTCCCCTCCATCCATACAGGTGGAGTATGTATTTACGGATAAGACGGGAACCCTGACTGAAAACAACATGGAATTTATTGAGTGCTGCGTTGACGGGCTGGTCTACGTGCCTCATTCTGTCTGCAATGGTCAGACCTTGCCTGGAGCATCAGGCAGTGACGTGATCGACTCCTCGCCTGAACCAGCAAAGAAGGTGAGGAGAAGAGCACCCCATGATGGATGTCAGTTTGACATTTCAGGGAAAAAACTCAAGGGGAGTGGGCATTTATGCTTCTCTCCAGAGGTGAGTAGTTCAGCTCCAGAGAGTAATAGTCCAGACCAAGATTTTGTTTCAACCAACCAGGTATGTATTCTGTGACTGTGACTCTTTGTCTCAATTCAGGTGCTGCATCCTTCGAAGGACACGGTCTATGACGGTACTAACTTTGTAGGCTGCGATCTTCGAAGGTTGAGCAGAAAGTGTTGTCAAATTGGAAGGTCTGGCCTGTAGATTTCCTACAAATATCCTATTTGCGTCGCCAGCTGTTACCTGCCTAGCCAGGACACACCCACTTTACCTCTGTGCAATGAATCTTGGGAAATGCTGGGCTGCAAAGGATCCATCAGGTGGATCCTTCATGACTTAACAAAAAGAAGGACAAATTTCTAGGCCGCATTTGAAGGAGCTTTCGAAATGAGACAGCTTTGTCGCACCGCTGTGATGCGGATGTGTCTTCGAATGCAGCGTTAGAAGGATGCGGCCCCTGAATTTGGACATAGCCCTTATACTCAACTGGTTGGTTGAAACAAAATCTTGGTGTGGACTTTTACTCTCCAGGCCTGAATTACCCACCTCTGCTTCTGTCTGAATGGAATGTTTAGAAGTCACTGTTGCAGAAAAAAACTTTTATACAACTGCAAATGATGTGTATGAATGTGCGTCTGTGTGGGGTCTGCCGGTGTATTTAGGGGACTGTGACCTGTTTTGGCTGCCTAGTCTCAGATGACCCCACACCTGTACATCCTGGTACACCTGCAGTGGCTTTGCGTTTGTCTGATCTATGTGTATTTGTTTATTTTGTGTTAACATTGTGTGTCTTGTTTAACCGTATTAGCTTGCTGTACGCACAAGTATCTTATCTTATGTATCTATGTTGTTTTAGGCTCTGACACTGATAAACTCTGTAACGGCATCTGATTCTGTGATGCCAGGATGAGATGGGTCTGCACAGGGGTGCCGTAATGGGGGGATAGGGTCAGGATGATTCCAAGGGCCCCTGGGTGACATAATTGGATTGGTCCGGGTTCTGGGCCAGTATGATATGCTTTCATGGAGCCCAAATCTTCTAACGGTACTCCTGGGTCTGCATGGTGGGCCGTTTGTGTCCCTGTTCCCCCGTCCAAAACAAGCACCGTTACTCGAGAGTGCTGATTTCATTGTACCTGATTGTGCTGCGCCTCATGGTGCAGTTCTAATGCTTTCTGTCTCTTGTTTATCCACCATCCCAGGAGAATGAAGAGCTGTTTTTCCGGGCCCTTTGCCTGTGTCACACTGTTCAAGTCAAGGAAGAAGAGACGGTCGATGGTATCAAGAGGGGCATCCACCAGGGCAAGGGTACCTCCTTCTACATCTCCTCCTCGCCGGATGAGGTGGCCTTGGTAGAGGGCACGAAGAGGTGAGTTATGTTCCTCACCTTCTGCGTGCAACAGCCAGTGTGGGTGGTTTATGGCTCAGTGGGTTTGGATGCTGTGCTTGTGATGTGAAGGTCATTGGTTCAGATTCTAGCAAAATTTCACTGCAGGGCTCTTGAACAAGGCCTTTAAAACACCCCCCCAATTGCACCAGGGGCTGTCTTAAGTTAAAAGAAAAATATGCATCACATTCAAGTAAATGTTAAGACTTTGTTCATATCAGATTAATTCCTGCTGTAGATGAATTTTGATATTCCTGTACTTTTGGGGGAAGTGCTGTTCAGTTTTTTGCATTGTATTCATCTGGGTGCATTACGTCTTATCCCAAATAATTTATCGCTCTTTCTTGTCTAGGCTGGGTTTTACCTACCTTCGTCTGAAAGACAGCCACATGGAAATCCTCAACAGGGAGGATGAGATTGAGAGGTAATTCAGCTTTTTTCGTTGAATGCATTTAAATGCAAAGAATTTATAAATAGTTTATAGAATAGCAAACTACCAAAAAACATTTAATACCATGAATATTATGGTGTGAGCACAAGGGTATTGCAGACTCAGAGCTGTCAGGGTACTAAAAATATATGTAAGCTGCTCTGTGGTGATTACTTCTGCCTTTGCGTGCACATAAGTAAGTAGTCTAGATTTGTTCTGCAGGACTGATTGCAAGTGGTAATGCGTCCACTGCAGATAACTGCATCCACTGCACTAAACAATGTCTACTGTTCAACAAGCTTCATAGCAAGAGCTGCGGCTTGTGCGCCAACAGGCTGCCGGCGGCAAAGACTCGCTAACGTGGTTCAAGAAGAGTACAGCCTTCTGAGATATCTTGCTTATTTTTATCCTAGATGCATGCAGGAAGCATATCCTACCTTAATTCCAGGCCTGGCCTTTCCTGCTGAGCTAATTACGGTGTCTATGAGCCGGGTGTCCTGTGAGAGCCAACGTAGCCCTGGCACATTACCAAGTTCACACTTGCTGCAGGTGTTGCATTCAGTAGCTGTCCTGGCTGACCCGCCACAGGCCCCATCTGTCCTGGGACATAGGAGAATAAAGTGATCCGATCCATTTGCGAAACTGCGAGACGCCTAGAGGATGTCCCGGCCAAGCCCGATCGTCCTTCCATCTGAGTTTAGTAGCCCTTTGATGAACATCTGCAAAATGCTGAGTCAGGAGTCATGTTTTCCCAGGGGAATCAGGAGGCTCGTGTCTGTTTTAGAGTTTAGCCAGTGAGCGACGTATGCAAAGAGCCAAGTTTCCTCCAGAATCCTCGCGTTTGACTCACTCTGCCCTCTCTGCTTCTCAGGTTCGAGCTGCTTGAAGTTCTGAACTTTGATTCTGTTCGGAGGAGAATGAGTGTTATTGTGCGCTCTGGCACAGGTACGACACGAGAATACAGATCGGCTGTAATCACCTGCATCATCCAGAAAAACCTTATTACTCTAACGGTTCTTAGATTAAAGGTCACTCCCACTTTACAGTCACTTTGTCAAGCTAAACGGAGTTCCACAGAAGAAGTTCCACAAATACTGCATCCTGCTCTATAGGGTTTAGTTTGGGGGATGATGGGGGCCAGGTCATCTGTCACAGCACTCCATCTCTTTCCTTGTTCACAAGATAATACAGTACTTGTAACCTTGAGGTGTGCTTAGGGTCATCATCTTGTTGAAAAACAAATGATTGTCAGCAGGTGTGTTCACACTGTTGACTGGCTCTGTATAGGAAACCCCAGACAGCAGGTATGCTCCCACAAACAGTTTGAAATAGCATTTACATGTTTTATAGGCCAGCAAGTGGTTTCATACATTCACTGAAGCCAAATCTGTGTAAGTGGGTCAACAAGCATAACACGTGCTAATGAATGATAAATGCACCGACTCTGACCTTTGTGGGTTTTTTTTCTTCTGTTTTGCCCAGGACAGTACTATTTGTTCTGCAAAGGAGCTGACTCCTCCATCTTTCCCAGGGTGGTCTCAGGAAAGGTGGACCAGATCCGTGCTCGTGTGCAGCACAACGCTGTGGTAAGGCGGGAGTGATCCGAGATGCTGATCTGTCATTACATTTTTGCCGGTGGGGATGATCTGAGATGCGGATCTGTCGATCCAGTTCATCAAACTGGTACTGTGTGTCAGACAGGCACTGTAGAATTTAAACCTTTCTATCTAGTCTTTTGACAAGTTCAGCGGTTTCTTGAATCAGTATGATTAAATGAAAATGTACAGAAACACCTTGCTGCCTAATGCTCTTTGTGAAACTTATGGATGTTTAATGACACTTTGATCACAAGCTGCCCTCCAATCAGTGTCTATGGCTGGTTTGGAGTAAGTGTGATTCTGTATTTCAGTGGGGAAGGCTCAGGAACAGGCAGGCTATGAGGGGTGGGGGGTTGCTGCATTTTGAGTGCATGTGTGTTCACTGTTGGCACTCATAATGACCTGTTTCTGTTGTTGGCGTAGGCCAATTGTCCCCATGGTTACGGTGGAACGCAGTTGCCAGCCTGCGGGGACACTTGCCCCAATTGGATGGCCTTAATAATCAGAACTGAAATGGGCAGATTACAGCAGTAACTTGGTATAAGGATAAACGTAAACTGATGTGTCATATTTAAAGCTCAGTCCTGACAGTTTTAATATTCTTTGGTGGCAGTTGGGGGGGTGGTATTATATTGTCACGTGATGGTTAATCTATTATGCTAAATAAACATCAAACTGAATATCAAATAAAATATTCAGAGTGTAACTATTGCAAATGTTCACCAAACATGATCACTAGTATCACTTTTCCCACGTGTTTATTTTTTCCAGAAATACTACTCAGTAGCCCTCATTGAAGGAATCAAGGAAGACTATTTTATAATTCTAGCTACCAGTGGACAATTACTGTACATTTCTGTAAAGCATTTTTTGCCAACTCTTAGTGTAAATTAGATAGATAGATAGATAGATAGATAGATAGATAGATAGATTGTTTCGTTGGTTGGTTAGTTGGTCGATTGATTGCATTAATTCCCAAGGGATAATTAAGGATTAACCCACGTGCGTAATTTTTACTTACAGGAAGGTTTGCGGACTCTGTGCGTTGCCTACAAGATGTTGAGCCCGGCAGAGTATGAAGAAGTCTGCCACCTTCTGAACAGCGCAAAGCTGGCCTTGCACGCGCGGGACAAGAAACTAGCCGAGGCTTATGATGTAATCGAGAGGAACTTCATCCTGCTGGGGGCCACTGCAGTGGAAGACAGGTTAGCTTGTTTGGAGGAAGACGCAGAAGCTCAGACGTGCTGCTGGTTCAGACCTGTGGAAATGCAGACGGGATACTTTTCATTATAATTATAGTATCATTCAGGATTTCAGAGTAATGGGGGTCACCTGGGATTGCAGGCTAGGCCTGGGCAGTATTACGGTATATGTTTGAAACCCCACCCCCTTCTTGGCAAATTTTTATTGGGAAAGGATGGAATAGTGTTGCTTTTAAAAATACTGTAAAAGTGCCGTAAACTGTGATATAATGTCTGGGTGGTATGAAGGTATTAAAAATGACCGTCCAAGCCAAGTGTTGGCTGGGGTTGTGGCCATAAGGCTTCTTGTCGGCTAGTTATACCATAGCTGGATAGCAGAATGGCAGATTTCCGGAACATTGCCCGTCATTTGCGGACGTCAGGGAGCTGTTGTTAATTTGTGGGAGATTTCCGGAAGTTTCTAGAGCTGCATGTCTTTTGCACTGAGATGCTAACTGGACGGGAAGCTGACAGTGCAGAGAAATCCAGGGCTAACCAAAGCATGAGGCATCACGGATATTACTGACATTCTCAGACCCAACTCGGTCGCCTACATGTGTTTAGCCTGTGCAACTACACTAGCAAGAGACAATGGTAATGAATGAAGAAACCATATGGATTTTTCCAAACAATCACAACTTCTAAATCCAATACTGTAGTCAGGGCCCACCTTTAATTGCACTGCTAATCAATGGGTTCCTGCTGCAGGGCAGTGTCTTCAACAATTAATGAGTAACTGGAGTAATTATAGGACAGATTGTATCTATCCTTCCTTGGGAATCATTGGTTTGTAAATGCCATTGATTCCCAGCGACGCATGTGTACAGACTGCTCTGATGTTAATTAACGGTACAAGAAAGCTACAGAAAGTTACCATTCTAACGTTATTTAGATGGAAATCATTTATTGGATACACAAGCTCTCCTGTCCAGCTGCTGAAGACTGCAAAAAGACGGCTAAAATGTAACATTCTGCAGATGATTAGTACTCAGTTGTGTTTCTGAGCCAGGAGTCCATTTAATCAGGAAGTGGAAAAGGCACATTCCAATGTGCTGCATGGTGATGTACAGTATGTCACGTAACAGAGCTTGAGAGAAGCACTGGGGTGCTGACCCTGGATACCTCATGGTACTTCGCCATTATGATGAGCGTCATTAGGTCCAATCACTCGTGACTATAGCTCTGAGAATTTTATGGCTAACCCTGAAAATTTTCAGCCTAGCCCCGAGAATTTTAAGTCTAGCCCAGAGTTTTTTTAAGCCTAGCCCCGAAAATTTTCAGACTATCCCTGAGAATTTTAAGCCTAGCCTAGAGTATTTTAAGCCTAGCCCCAAGAATTTTAAGCCTAGCCTCGAGTATTTTAAGCCTAGTCCTGAGTATTTTATCCCTGATACCAATCTTCCTTAAAAAACAAAAAAAAATCAAGCCACAGGTAAATTTGACTTAGCCCCTGATCTTTTCAACAGCGAGAAACTCCCCTGGTCATCATACATCCCAACATAGCGAGGAGTTACCATCATACTCCGTTTTCCCATTAAAATGCCGATGAACCGAAGGAAGAGTAAAGGTTTTGGGCAAGTTTCAGCAAGCATTTCTGCAGAAATAATGAGGTTTTCTTTTTGAACGACTGAATGAATATCACTTATTCTTGGAGCTTGGGAGCTGGCTGATGACCCAGCTGATTTTTTAGCTCCTGGCTGTCTGTTAGGAGATATTTTGTTGAGTGTTGTGTCACTAGTAAACAGTGGGAGGTGCTATGCTGCAGTGGGTAGAGTTAATTAAGGAGTTTAATGCCCCGTGACTTAATGAATTCCAGATTATTCCTCCATTGAAATTGGCTGCTTTAGGTGTTTCAAGAAGTAGCTACTGTTTTAGGGTGAATTTAGAAGAAAGGAAAAAGGTACTGTTGCAGTTTATACCAATTATCTAGTATGGTGTGAGCCTACAGGCAGGAAGAAAATAGTTTGGGACACCCAAGATGATATGATCAGCATTGTTTCAGCTAATCTGCAGTGGGATATACAAAGTCCACACATTCTAATTTAAATTGTAGGTTTCTCGTAATGTAAAGCCAGCACTCAATACAAATCATGTCAGATGTTTCCATCACTAGTGTGTTACAAACAACACAATTAAGGTGAAAAAGAAAGATAATTAGTAGGACAAATAACTGAAATAAAAAGAAACTTACAGGCCCCTGGTTGCATAAGTTTGCGCATCCCCTCCTTTACCTAACATCTTGTGGAAGCCCCTTTGGTTCAGCAGCGCGTCTTTTCGACTAAGGTTCTGTGAAGTTTGCACACCTGGACTTTGAAATTTTATTCCACTCTCTCTCGCAAAAAACGTTCATGCTAATCAAATTGCCAGGAGACGTCCTGACGCAGCCCTCAAATGTAATTCCACAGGTACTCTACGGGATGGAGGTCTGGGCTGCACTTTGATCTTTCTTTTCAGAAGCCATTCCTTGATTGACTGGGTTGGGTGAGGAAAATCACACTCATATAACCACAGCATTGTAGGTTTTGAAATTTCAGTTATTTATTCCACTAATTATCCATTGGCTTTCTCTTGATTACAGTAGGGTATTTACAACTTAAGGGCAGGCCCAACCTTTTTCAGGACCCTAAGCAGAATTTGATTGATTTAGTTGAAATTTATCATTTTGCTTCCCAGTCTGACTGGGCTGGTGGCAGGAGCTGTTTTATTATGTCTTTCACATTTACTCATTTGATACATTTATCCAAAGTAACAGGAAAGGTTATCATTTATGGGGACTCCCAGGGATTTGAACATACAACCTTCATATTGTTAGCACAATGTTCTTCTTGTTGAGCTACAGCCTGTTTTGCCAGCCTTTCCACTCTTTAATACATTTACAAGAGGACACCCCACCAATTATGCCTAATGGCCCCCCTGCAGGCTCCAGGACCAGGCAGCCGACACCATCGAGTCGTTGCACAAGGCTGGCATGAAGGTGTGGGTGCTGACGGGGGATAAGATGGAGACCGCGGCGGCCACCTGCTATGCCAGCAGGCTGTTTCGGCGCAGCACGCAGATCCTGGAGCTGACCACCAAGCGCACGGAGGAGCAGAGCATGCATGACGTGCTGTTTGAGCTGAGCCGCACTGTACTGCGGCAGCAACGCAGCATGCTGCGGGAGAGCCTCTCGGGGTGCGTGCATGGCCTGCGACTGGCACCGCCTCACACACACACACACACACACACACACACACACACACACAGTCATGTGATCAATGAATGTGGGAAAAATGCTAATGCTAACTATGACAACCTTGACCCCTACCCAGCCCTAACCATAACCATAAGTAACCAAACAAAATACAAGAGTTTTTGCATTTTTAGTTTTTTTATTGCATTCACGGATTTTTATAAAATAGAGTTTTCCCATATGGGGACCAAGAAACTGGTCCCCATTAGGTAAAAAAAACGAGTATTCGTCACATTGTGGGGGCATTTGGCCCCCACAAGGTAAGGTATACCTGGACACACACACACACAAACACACACACACACATACCCACACATCCACGAAGAACACAGCTTGGTTCCCAAACCTCTCCTTGGGGGGGACCACAGCTGTATTTGTTAAATTACATGATCCGTGCTAATATATAAACATTAAATGTTAGTGAATTCACTTACTGAGGTACTGATTTCCCAAACAAGGTATACTTGTGGGCAAGTCCAATAAATACATGGATATATTGAATGGGTACTGCAAATACTGGGATGAAAAGCTAACATGCTTTGACAGAAATCATAGTTTTACACCACCATAAAGATAATTTAAACATTTCTTTGGCAGCCTTTCCACAATACTACATGTGTACTATATACTATACATTAAAATAATTATACAGTACCAGTTGAAAGTCTGAACACAAGAACTGAAAATCGTTTGTTTAACGAAAAGATAATGACCCTAAGCACACCTTATGGCTATGTATAAATAAGTATTATCTTGTGAACAAGGAAAGAGATGGAGTGCTGCAACACATGATCTGGACCCTACAGTCCCCCCACCTAAACCTTATAGAGCTGGTTTGGGATGAGTTGGATCAAAGAATTAGAGCAAGCCAGCTTGTGCCCAGAACTTGTGGAAACGCCTTTAGGACTGTTGGAGAAGTATTGCAGGTGGCTACATCTGGAAGCTGGTTGAAACAATACCAAGAGTCTGTAATGCTGTCATCGAACCAAAAGGGGACTATTTTGAAGAGTCTTACATTTCAGAATAGTTTCAGATGTTGATCACCTCTCTTAATTGTTGCAGTATTTCATATGTATTACTTCTTTGCCTTGAGGCCTTTTACTATAAGTCGAATAACAGCTAAAATAGAGATAAATGCATTAAAATCAGGTGTGTCCAGACTTCTGACTGGTACTCTATATACTAACCGGATCTTTCAGGGTCTTTACTAACCCTCCTATGCCCTGTGTGTTCTCAGTCTCTCCAACGACTTCCAGGACTACGGGTTGATCATCGATGGTGCAACGCTGTCAGCAGTGCTGAAGCCATCCGAGGACGGAAGCTCGGGAAGCTACAAGGAGATTTTCCTGGATATCTGTCGGAATTGCAGTGCCGTGCTGTGCTGCCGCATGGCGCCTCTGCAGAAAGCCCAGGTCCGCCGTCTCGTCCTGGTGTATCTCGAAAGCGAGCCACCCATCCATCTTCCCACTGCTTATCCAGTACGGGGCTGGATCCTATCCCAGACAGGCGCGGGGCACAAGGCCGAGGGAGACCCAGAACGCCACGGTGGCTCAACACAAGGCACAAGGCAGGATTTTTCTTGCCAATTGGACTTTAGGAGTTTTTTTCTTATTATTGATATTCCTCATATGTTTCCGGAGCCTCTCTTGACTGGAATATGAATAGCCTGTATGTGCCTTTACATGCATACATGTCTGGGTTGTGACGTATAGCTGGGGGGGGTGGGGGGTCATGATGGGGGTGAAGCAGAGGGGAATGAGACCAAATGGCCTTCGCTCTGCTTTGTCTCCCATTGCCATTCGTAGACTCACAGTTCCTTCAGAGCGGTTTTGGAAGAATGTCTGCTTATGGAAGAACGTCTGCCCAACAGTCTAATTAGGCACTAGGTGTAGTCACTAAAGAGAATGGGGGAGAGAATGAACAGTGCTAGAAAATAAAACATTTTCATATTATAATACACCTTCTGCAGAGATTTGCCTTGTGTTTAGTTTCATTGCTCATGCAACACAAAGGAAAAATGGGATTATACAGCAGTGAACCTTCTAATGCATAAAGACGAGTGATCATGATTTGCTAGCCTAGGTGCTCAATGGGTAGTGTGTTGCTTAGCCCTCCAGGGTTGGTCTTCCCACGTTGTGTGGATTTTTTTGTGTGGTCCCTTGGTGGACTGACATCCCATCCAGGGTGTAGCCTAGCCTTGTACCATATGCTACCTGGGACAGGCTCCAGGCCGGCCACAAGCCTGACCAGGTTTACTGGTTAGAAGATAGATGGGTGGGTTACATATGGGGTCACCCTCTGCCTTCAGAACATCCCATCCTGGGTTTACCTCTCGACTCGTGTTTTCCTTGTATTATTGTGAAAATGTTTCACATGCTGATTTGCACAGTTCTTCTTCGTGTGTTAGCTTTCAAAAATCGTTCAATAATTGAAGAGCAAATTTCCAAAATTCAGTCCATTGCTTGTTAATTTTGAGACCACCAGCGACTTAAAGTCAAGGGTCTCCTCATCATATGTTACAGGACTGGGAACCAAAATTCACTTGGTCCTCAAGCAATCCTGTGAAGAATTTTCATTCATTTTCCACAACCAACTTAATCCATGTTTAATGTTCTCAAAATGTTAAATGTTCTCAAAAATATGCCCTGCGTATTGAGTTTTGGAATTTTGATCTTCAATTTTGTTTCCAGTAAATGTTTGTTACTCCAGTAAATATCAAAAGAAAATTATTGGAGAGCTTCCTGGTTTTCTGATACCATCTGTTGTGCCTCTTCGTTTAAATTACAAACATGAAAATTTATATATTTTTTTATTTGCATATTTTTAGCACTGAACTTGTATTTCTCGTTGAAATGCCAGTGTCTGATCTCCTGACCAAGCCATCTTGAAGTATTATACCGATGCTGCAGAGAGGATTCAGACGATGTACCCGATTGTTTCAGATCGTAAAGCTGATAAAGGCTTCGAAGGAGCGGCCCATTACCCTGGCCATTGGGGACGGAGCCAACGACGTCAGCATGATTCTTGAAGCTCATGTGGGCATCGGTGAGTTTGATCATATGGGTGTCCCATAAAACAGCTGAAGGGCGGGGGGAGGGGTATACATGAGATAGTATGTTGCTGCTCTAGTCAAAGGTTTGTACTGTATTGGTCCCCTTTATAGGTAATAAATACACTTTCCGCAAAGGTTCAAGGTTCATAATGAACATAATCAACCTTTTTGACCTCTTCTCTCTTTTTTGATGATTTTTTTTCAGGCATTATGGGTAAAGAGGGTCGTCACGCGGCGAGGAATAGTGATTACGCGATCCCCAAATTCAAGCACTTGAAGAAAATGCTCCTAGTGCATGGACATTACTACTACATCAGGATTGCTGAGCTGGTGCAATACTTCTTTTACAAGGTAAAACAAACTGCGTGACATAAGCAAATTGATAAGGAAATGAACAGCAGCATAAATAGTAATATGTTAACATCTCATATTGCGAGCATTTATTGTGCTGTTTGTGTTTAATCTGTTTAATACTGTGTTTCCCAATCTGGTCCTTGGGGACCTGCAGACAGTCCACGTTGTTGCTCTCTACTGGGAGCTGGGAGGGAGCAAAAACGTGGACTGCAGTGGGTCCCTGAGGACCGGGTTGGGAAACAGTCGTTTAATATATCCATCCATCTTACAAACCACTTTCAGAGGTCAGGCAATGTTACTATCCACTGAGCCACCATGCCTCCCCTGTTTAATATGTACAGTATGTGTAAAATAAACATACAGCTGTATTCAGATATTTCTATGTCAAGGTTTTCACTCTGTTTCTCTTTGTCACTCTGTCCAGAATGTCTGTTTCATCTTTCCTCAGTTCCTCTATCAGTTTTTCTGCGGTTTCTCACAGCAGGTACGTGCTCCAACAGATAACATGCACTATGAAACCCTAACATATCGAACATATTCAATATTCCAAAATGCTCAATGCCGGACACAGTCTGTGTGTGTGTGTGTGTGTGTGTGT
>JAODLD010000040.1:13782134-13804328 GCA_026781065.1 Mormyrops boulengeri | reverse complement strand
ATAGATAGATAGATAGATAGATTTCTGGTCTTTCCGGCACTCATCACATGAACAGACCATCTGTTAGCTTTTTCTGCAGTGTTGGCCATTGACATCAGTTATTAGCAGGATTTTTGAGGCATTTGGCTCTGGTTCTGATTCCGTCGGTTAAGTATAAGAGAGAAATTGTAGTAGAATTTAACACTTACATGCAGAAATGGATAATTCAGGTCCAGAAAGTAAAAATCCAGACCAAAATTTTGTGTCAACCATACACTTGAGTACTCTGTGACTGTCACTCTTTATACTCCACTAGTTGGTTGAAGCAAAATCTTGGGCTGGATTTTTATATCCTGGACCTGAACTATCCACCTCTGCTTACACATGCACAAAATTCTTCAGAACGTAGACAGCTTGGGGCTGAACTGTCAGCCACCACTCACTGCACTTTTTCCTGTGAGTTTTTCTTTTGTCTCTGTTGTTTTTGAGCTGCAGTTCTGTCAAGTACCCAAATAGTCCTTCTCTCTCCCTCTTCCTACAGAACGCTGAGAAGCTCTACCTGGGCCAGCTTTCGGAGTTCACCCCATTGTCCTCGCAGTGCACCACCCCTCACAGGAGTGGCGAGGACCCCAATTGCAGCCAGAGAAGGTCTGAGTCCTTCCCCAAGAAGCTCACGTACTCCGGCTGGAAACACGACTCTGGCTACCACACTGTTAGGCCTTTTCCGGGATTCGGGAATGACATCCAGCATTCGGATTCCGGCTATACTTTGGGAAGGCCAGGTCTGGAGACTTCAGTGTGATATTTAATCCATGCCTTTAAAGAGAGCCACACGCACACGTGCATAAACACGCATGCTGGTGAATCGCGAACAGCCGCACCCTGTGCAGAGGATCAGTGATGCTCTGCCAGCTCTGGACTGTGATCCCCTGAAATGTGTAAGTTGGGGCACACAGTCTGGAACCGTGTGACCTGCAACCCCTTTAGTTCTGGTGCAAAGACTCTCATAACATGTCTTTCTTCATTCCCCCCAAATTCACCTGTCACCCCTACAGGGGATATTACTTGAAAGAAAAAGTCTTATTTTCTAACTAAACAAAGGAGAACTGTTCTAATTCTCATCACTTCAAAGTACCTCTTTGATCCTCCTATTTATGTTTTAAATGATCTTTTAGCTTTTTTTTTTTTTACTTTTCTCTTTCTTTTCCTGCTTTTCTTAGAGGAAACTGGTGTTCCCTTTGTGCAAATCTGTTGTTGAGGAACACGCCACAGGACTCTGTGCCCTTTCCAGTATCACCGTAAGTCACTTGACCACGCAAAGTCAGCTGTCCCCGCTCAACTCCCAGTAGATGCGTGTGCTGGCCTCTGTGTAGCATTGAGGCGTATGGCAGATGGACCAGTCAGAGATTCAGCCCAGCTGCTTAGCTTCATAGTCACTGCTTGTCCCATGAGCATTGACTGGAGCTAGCAGACGCTATGTTAGCTAGTTAACCTGATGAGGCTTTGAATGTGCTGTTGTGTATGTATGGTCCAGTAACATATTGAATGCTGGTAATGGCATTAAATAACAAACATGATGTTGAAACACAGTTTGATTGCTAAGGCTGTGTTTCTGGGCGTTTAAATTTTTTTTTTTTATTAATTTTAATGCTTTATTTGGGATCAAGAAGAAATAATGCATTTTTGAATATTTTTAACAGTCCACCTAAAAACATAAAGGTTTGTTGCATATTTGTATTTATCGGAAAGTAAGAATTGTTTTTTACAGAAAAGTAAAATAGTGAATCTTCACTCAAAGTAATCTATCTGTGTTATAACTGCTGGGTGTTGGCTGGAGGGGGTGGGGGGGGAATCTAAAGTTTATTCCAGGCTGGGTAAAAACTAGATGGCATGATGTAAAATAAAATTTTCAGGGGAAATATATATATATATAGTTTTTATTTTGAAAAGCTACATTTTTATGAAAAGTGTTAATAGGGGGAAACAGAGAAAGGGTTTGTAACCTCCAGATTGCTATTTTTGGTCTCAGTGCAGCCTTGTTGTAATTGGAATAGCTCCAGCATAAATGACTGTCTGTCCTGCGACTGAAGCGTACACGGAATCAGCTGTGTGAACTATTGGGGAAATGTTTGAATATGCAGAGATGGTGCTGAATGGAGAGTAAAAGTGGGTGTACAGACCACGTGCATCTCATCTCACAATCAGAGAAGGTCCTTCTTTCTGTGTATCTTTCTAAAATTTTGCCCTACCGATTACAACGAACATATCTTGTAGCTTGTCAGTCACAAAAAGCGGCGGCAAACATGCGAAGGTCCGTGTGCGTGACGTGACCCCCGGGCCTCTCAATTGGGTACATTAGGCTGAATGGATAATGTTTTAATTTTGGTGAAATCCGTTTCATGCTACAGAGCTGGGAGCATTTTTCTGCCTTAAAACCTGTTTTCCCTTCATGCTACGCTAAAGGCAGGAGCCAAACTTCTTTGTTATTCTGGGAATAAAAGGCCGGTAGAGACGTTTTAGTCCCTGTTTAATGGCCTTTAGTGGATCCGGCTGCTGTCACTTCAGTTTCTCAAGGCTGCTTAGGTAACAATCGAGAGTTACTTACTAACCCCGTATAGTAATGGTCCGGTGTTCACTCTGCTCACCTCATCTCTTTTCTCATTTATTCATGTTGTTGCTTTACTAGCGCTTTCCGCTCTGTCCACTCACACTTGATTGGGCAGGCAGAAGACGGTCACCTGTTTCAACCTGGGGTCGGCCAATATGAAAACTCAATAACCACAAATATCGACAAAGATAATTTAACATGGTGAAAAATTAAAGTTACCAATAGTTTGAGTTAAGCAATGTTTTGACTGGCTAAATCAACCTGTCCCACTCAATGTAATGTAGTCTTAAAATTATATAAATATAAAACAAGCCACCGTATGACCTTATAATTTAATCATATGTAGATAGGCTAATTTGAACTCTCATAATGATGAATTCTTACACTTAAAGTACATTGTCTGGTGTACTTAGCCAAAAAAAACCTTACAGATGAACTGCGATCCCTTAAAATAGTTACATGAACTCATTTTCTTATCATTTTTGGTGTTTTATTAGCAGGTTTTCCCTCTGCTGCCGATACATTTCTGGAACTTTATATTGGCCAACTTTACCAGCCAGACGATATATCAGTTGAGTTGTAGTAAAGTGTTGTATTTTTTTCCAGTTTCCACTCATTCATTTTGAATTTGGATTATGGGCATTAGGTTTTCATTACAATGTTCAGTGATGTGTCGTGTATAATGTTAAATATATAGCACAACGCATTTTAGAACGGTTATGAGGCTTTTACTGTATAAAGTGCTGCTTCATGGGAGTACAGAGACTGACAGAAATTAGCACATTTGGGAATTCAGCTGTGTCAAGGACTTCAGATGCCTTTGTTTCGCCATCTTTCATTTTGATCTAAGGTGCGTGAATGTGTCTTTTGGTCTGTGGCCTGGGGACGATTTTAGGAACTTCTTTTCTGTCTTTTTCATTGGTTGCTTCCACATGTCCCTCCCCCCGTATAATACCTCATCTCACTGTAGGTCACCCCAGTAGAGGGACACAGACGGGAACAAGGTTTTTTTTTCTTCCTTTCTCTTTACAGTTCTTGGCTGTCGACTTGAATGAAGGTGCCTTGTGGTCCTGTAGTGTTGTGCTGTACAAATAGGTGGTTTGCCGGTTTGTAAAGGGACTTATACAAACCTCGAAAATCTGTTTGGTCATCTTGATGTACGAAGTGTCACTGATGCTCTGTGAGATTCAAATGTATTAAATTACTGCATTTTTTTTTTACTTTGAACACACTAAACAGAAAACCACTACACATGCATAGTGCTAATTATCCTAAGGAATAAAAAAACAATCAGTCAATGAATGTTAAGACTTATGTATGTAAGTGTAATGAAAAAGTTACCATCGAAGAGATTAAGTAGATTCAAAGTAGATTAAACATGTTTGATGATCGACTTTGAGGAATAACCAATAGCGAAACATAATACAACAATCAGAGTCAGAACACAAGCCAAGCCCAGACACAATCCAAAGCAATAAATACAGCAAATCCAAAAGCCGGAGTTCAGAAACCAATAGAGGTCAATCTTAAGTATAGCAAGTAAATGGTTCAGCAATGAACAGGCTCAATACTTCACAAAGGAGTGATTATACACCCCTATTTTTAATCAAGGAATGTGTCTAGTATTCTGGGGAGGTAGGGCATGAACTGTTTGGGTGTGACTGCAGGGATTGCTGGCTAGAAGCAGATATTACAGATATTACAGATAGTCTTAGTTGTGAGGGATGTTCTGTTAATGTTATGTATATCAAAAGCAGTGCCACACTTAACACCGAGCTGATCTACATATCACTGCATTTCAATCTCTCGAGATTTATATGATTTCTAATCATTTTAGGCCTACATTACAAAAGATACTTATATATTTCCAAGATATTTATAAAGTTTTTAAAGTAATGCAGTTTATGTTCTAATGCTGAAAAATATGGGTTCCAAACCTGATCTGATATTCTTGTCTGAATGTGACTGATGTTACACTTTACTGTAGAACCTCTGGTGTAGATTTCTTTGGTAACATTGAATTTACTGTCTAGAATATAAATGTATGCCATGACTAACAATGTGAATAACTTTATCCCTTTATAATTTTTATCCCTTGATTTCCTCCCTCGTTGTACACTGACCGTTAAGCGAGATTTTATCTGTTATGGAGGGCCCTATGAGATATGAAAGACCTTCAGAATCTATGCATCATTGATAAATATTCATGCAGTGCTTGTGAAAGTTTGTAAAGTTATTATGAAGGTGATATGAGCAGGAAATATAGCATCTTGTATCCACTGAGGTGTTTACCAAAGGAGAATTTAATCTAACAATCTTACTACTGAATGATATGGTGACACTGAACTTTGATTGTTGAAAGTAAAACTATGACAGAACACTTTTGAGACACATGGATTTCTAAGGCTTTCTTCTTTCTTCTTGTAGTTAGTTCTCTGGCTACCTTTGGACCTTTGGATTATGCGAGTCAGACAGTATGAGAACTTAACCAAAATGGGTGTGATTTGCAAACAAGCTGCAAATAAGCATCTGAATTCTGAATGTATTTGATTCTCTCTTCAACAATGGATGTGTCCAAGGCTCATTTACTACTGAAATGGTACTGAGACTTTCGTAGTCATTTACCACATTAACAGAAAAACTGTATTTGTTTCAGACATACATCCTTATTATTGGTGTAGAAGACTTGTAAGGCTTAATACTAAATTAAATACATTATCCTGTTCAGCCCCTTGTAAAATTTGAGACTCAAAGGTAATTTTGAAATGGCAGTTCTATGTCTGATCTATTGCTATAACATTGATCGTCTTTTGTAATTAACAAGGATTATGTTTTGCTACTTTTTATACAAAACATAAAATGCAGTTTGCCATGTATTTTTTTCAGTTTCTTAAATGCCACGTCAACATTAATTGAATTCAATAATAACTTTGAATGAGCATTGTTCATACGTACACACACTTTTATAAAGGCTGTACATATACTCTCATAATGAAAATATTTTGAAGGAAATGTTCGTAAAACATTAAACCAAATAAATTACTATTTTTTGACTATATTGACCTAATATCTAGCTCTACTGACTCTTGATACATTAAATTTATTTATCTTCACTGTATGCCAGCTTTTGCATTTAAACAGAATGTGTATTTTCAAATATTTCAGCACATGGCATGAGAATAATGTCCCAAACCTGGACTATGTCAAAGTGCATATTTCTGTGTATTCTGAATAATGTTCATATAGAGAAAGTCCTGTTTATTGAAATACATCCTTTTTTTTAAGTTTTTTTGTATATAGTTTTTAAAAAAGAATCATAAAGAGAGCCTCGCTGTTATAGTCTTGGAGATGTACATCTGCTTGTAATAAAGACGACAGAAAACAAGCTCTTTGGTTTTCAGCTCTTCTTCTTTAAGGCTGAGTTTTGTGCTGATGGGATTGACCTGTAATCAGCCTGACCTCCGAGTCTCTCTGCAAGCTGCAAGTAAGCCGGATCTTAATGGTCAGTAGTACTGCATAGAGTTTTAATTCCAAAGACTGTTACTATCAACTACAACAAGTAGCCTCTTATTTCCTGATAAAACACAAACAAGTATCATCAGGACACGGCCATTTCAGAAATGGAGTAATGTAAAGCGGCAGCTATAATCAATAATCTGTTGCTTTATTTTAGTGTAACTGTAATTGTTTTACTTAACTTTAATTCCTGCGTGCTATTAGTTTATCTAATTTGTAATTGATGCCAGATGGTGTATCTGCTATAGCACATTCTCATCGAACTTGTGCTGTATTCAGACAAGGGCGCTCGACAGAAGGTGAAGTGATCTGTAACCCCTGAAAGCCTTAAGATTATTTTGGCTTATTGAAAGAATCCAGCTGCTTCGAAACACAGCAGGGAGACGGCGCACTTGGAAATATGACGGCAAATTCATGAATAGGATTAATTAGTGTTTGTTATCTTTGTGGAAGATCCTCCACTCTGTGATAATTTCATTTGAATTTGGCCCAGCTGTCTCCTACAGATAGAGAATGGCGGTGGAATGTCTGCGGAGCGTGATGTTAATTTCACAACATTAAAATCCTGATGTGCTAATGTGTTGTAATTAACCGACACGGGGCCAAATGAAAATCCCCGCAACCAGTGAGGACGACCGAGGGAAGCTTTTTATATGCGCCGGACCAACACTAGGTGTCAGTAGACCTTTGCTGTCGGCGTCCCTCTTGGTGTCTGATATGAGTCAGGTCTGTATGTTCTGTGGAAGTCTGTCCACTTACACCTGATTCCCAGTTTAATTGACATTATTGATATTTCCCTTGGGGTCATTGGAAACTATATGAATAATATTTAATAAAAACAATTGAAACTTAAGATTCAAAGATCTTAAATATCCCGAAAATCAGAATACAATATAGGCTTCCAATACAAATAAATATATATAAATCGGACATTATGTATAGCTAGTATTAATTCAGTATTGATTTCCACATACTATTTTATCATTGGATTAGCTGTCTAACGCCACTCGCACGTGAGATATACTGGGTTCATCGGCCGCTGTGTATGATAACAACCAAACAAGAACTGACGTGTGGAGAATGCCCACTAAAAATAACTGAAACCAAGGCATTGCGGCTTAAATATGGCTTTCAAGGCAAATGCCGGCAAGATTTTGGCAAACGCCACGTTGGCTCCATGAAACAGGATTTGAGGGGAACGATGAGGAGCGGGAGTCGGAGCGTGTCATCGCCAAGTGCGGTAGATGGTTTGCTGTTGTCTCCGCGTTAAATGCAGCATGATGGAACCCATGGCCGGGCCTCCGGAACATTCCAGAAGGTGAGCAATGGCTCCGTGCACGTGCTGGCACTAACCCTCCCCGTAAGCTTGTGTAGATATCCTACCAGCCAAATTAACTGGATCTTCAGTCCCTATGTGCACTGGACTGGATATGTACTGGTACAAAGACCGAACTCTGCCAAGTACTTTTTGGAAATGAGTGCTTCTAACAAAACGTGATATGGACTCTTCCAATAAATGAATTTATTTGTACAAAGGCTGGAAGGACTGGGAAGGAAGAGCCCATGGTTGTTTGATACTTGCATACTGGCCTATGCCAGTAGTACCTCCATTGTAGCTGGCTGAAATTTTAGCTATAGATCTGTTTCGTTTGAGCTGGGCACACCCACCGAGAGGCATATACTGGTGTCATCGGTGAAAATGATATTTTGCCGCCTCAGTTATCTTATTTACATGGACAAGTGATGACTGGATAGATAATAAAATCGTCTGCTTATTTCAAGGGTGGCCAATCTTATCCGCAAAGGGCCGGTGTGTATGCGAGTTTTGGGGGTAACCGTTAGGTCATCTGTTCATACCCAGGTCTGAGGACTCCTCAGCCAATCAGTCCTCTAATTAGTAATTAGGGAGCTGCAGCAAAAACCCGCATACAAAACAACCTTTTCTGGGTAAGATTCGTCACTCCTGGCTTATTTTATCACAGGATTCAGGACTGATTGATATGAAACCGCATTTGCCCTGTGCTTTGATGCTTAAAAATGTTATAAATATTATCTTAATATTAAAATCCATCCATCCATCCATCCATCCATCCATTTTTCATCTATCCAGATCCTATCCTGAAGGCTACGGGTGCAAGGCAGGGAATAAACAGTAGAGCACAAACCCATTGCAGCCTTATAGTAACATTTCATACCTATTTAACATTATTATTGTATTGAAATTAATATGTTAAGATAAATGCTCTCTGCCTCCTCTGAATTACAGACAAGCTTATTACACTAAACATTTAACCAGCCCAGAGTGGAATTTGACATTGGGAACATGCTGGTCCCTTGATTATGGTCTGGGGTCAACCAAGGCTCATGAATGTGCTTGGAAGGCTTCAGGCCCCAACCTACGGTACAAACCCACAGGTAGGCAAGAAGCCAGTAAAAACAGGCATGTTGGCTGGAGCTGAACATATGGCAACTCTCACAGTAATTAATCGAATTTAGCACCAGTGCCATTTCCTTCTACCTGAAAGACCACTGAAGGCACATGCAGGCCAGCATGTACCCCAAACACGTTCATCCTCCATACAGTTTTTTAAAGCACCTCCAGATTTTTTTAAATTCTCCTAATTGCCCCATGATAGCAATATTTGTTAGGTTATCAGAAAGAATAGGCTTCTAATAGAATGGTTAAGGGGTTAATGATGAGCCATGGACAACATGACTGGTTAATGAATCCCAAACATGCCCCGTTCTGTCGTTAACCATGCTCTGTGGATCCATCTCAGCAATCAAGGTTATTATTTACCATTTTGGCAAATTAATGTAATTAATCTTAATAAGTGGCATCTACAAAAGGCGTCTCCTCCAAAACTTTGAGATGTTGTAATTTTCGAGCGCTGTTGGTATTGAGAATGCTTAATGGTGTGTGCGGAGCAACTCAGGTGTGAAACATTTCCATTAGTCCCCGAAAATTGCACTGTTATTTGCCAAGATTGTTTTTGAATCGTTACACCTTTTATCTTCTACAGTCGCTGTATTGCCCGCTCATTATTGACTTAGAGTAGGCCTTAATGTGTCAGTAAACATGGCATCTGGTGGATTTAGCAGAACAAGGAGACTTGCTGTCAAGCTCAGTAAAGCGCACGCAATGAACCACCTGCCTGATGGGGAGTTTCGTGGCTTCTGGAATGTTTCTTAAGGGCGTATAAAATATGTTAACACCTGTTAACCTTATGTTGTCAACAACTGCATAAACAATTATAGATACGGTTACAGCTCCAAACTCGACAGGTTGCGCCTTGAACAGAGTGCAAATTGATCATGGTCGTTATGTGTTTTTCTTTTTAATGAAGGCAGAAAATCAATTAAAACATTCGGCATGGTCCTGAGACGTTTGTGCTGATCCTGTGTTTATCTTTTGTGCTAATCCATAAGTGCACCTCTAAACAGAGAGAGAGGGAGAGGTTATATGTGTCTGCCTGCGATCGGGAGGTCACAGGTTAAGATCCAGGGAGCAGCAAACTGATAGTACCACTGGGTTCCTAACCCCCAGCTCCAGTGGTGCTGTATGCTGTCTGACCTTTTACTACAACACCCAAGCTTGATCTCACCCATAAGTGCGTCTAAGAATGTGCTCACAGAGATGAATGAAGTATCTCTATTCTGCATGTCAATGTTATATCTTGGCTAGTAACTGGTTACTAGTGGACTGGTATAAAGATGTAATTCAGCTGGAAAAGTGAGCCTTTCCCAGTATAAATATTGTTATAGCCGTGGTGTTCCATCATCACTGATGAAGAAGCTGAGCTACTTTGAACTTGACCAGTGTCCTTCTTTTTTGTCCACATAGTTGTAGCCATGCCATTGATCTGGGACTGAGCAGGTGACAATGACTCCTAGGAGATTGGGTCTCGTGCACCACCATTTATAAGGTCCCCATGCCTGATTATGAGACAAATCAGGGTGACAAAGCACAGAGAATAGAGATATAAACCCCTTAACCTCGATCTTCATAGAGCAAATTGTGCAGAAATTCTATTATGGGCCGCTATTGCTTTCGATCATAGCGCTTCATCCGCGGTTTCTCCTCTTTTCATATCCCTAATCCGGAGACGTGCATGTGAGGGAATGGGCACTTTGACATTGTAATTGATTTTGATGTTTGTGTCAGAAAGTGGGCTGAGAAGCATTGAAAGCTGAGGCGCACAGAGAAACACGCAGACCATTTCATTCTAGGTCATCAGCAGTCATGTCATCAGTAACAAAAAAGAAGTTCCCCCCTGAAAAATACTGTGCCCAGTCTTCCATTATTATAAGCTGATTAACAACAAATAACAGACAGAGAGCGTGACTGGGTGAGGCGGGGATGGGTGCACACGTATGGACTGAATTGCTGCAGAAAATTCTTCCAAAGATGGATAGTATTTACCCCCATGTAACTGTTTAGCGAATTTGAAATTTAATATGATAATAAGACGCACAAAGGAAATCACCTGTCAGGAACAGCTGCCATGTCTCTCAGATGCTCTTCATTGGAAGTGATTCAAGTATCATTTTATTTGCTGTACTTATTTACGTTTTTGTAGCAGATGCATTTTCCCAAAGTGATGTACAAGCAGAGAGTGGAAAGAGGGGTCAGGCTGTGTCCTTGGAGCAGCTGTGGTCAAGGGCCTCGCTTTTTGGTGCCATTGGGCTGCAGACCGAGGCCCTTAACTGCCAGCTCAGGGGGCACCAATGGCCCAATGACATCACTCAACCAGCCATGACCATGAGCACAGAGTCCTACCCCACAGGGTCACACACTTAGCACATAGATGTTTGACTTCTTATATAAAGTCAAACAAACTGGTCACCATTAGTCGCAAAATCTTAGATGATAGCACAGTCTTCTGGAGCTTCCCAATGCAGTCCTCAGGGACCCACAGACGGTCCACATTTTTGCTCCCTCCCAGCTCCTGGCAAACAAAATTGTAGACTGTCTGACAGGGAGCTGGGTGGGAGCACACACGTGGACCGTCTGTGGGTCCCCGAGGACCGGATTGGGATACTGGTTTAAAGTAATATGCCCCCGGGTGGATGTGAAGAGATGTTAGACTTAGCTCTAGGCAGGAGAGCAACCAGAACCTTGTTAAATGGAGGTGGGAGGAAGGATCGGGGGCTATTTTGGTACATCAAACAAAAGACACAAAGGACACACAGAAAATAGGGGCATCGGGTGTCAGCAAGGACTACAATGGGTGTGAGATTGGGCATCAGGGTCTGGGCACATGTACTGGGCGACGCCCAGCTTTAAGATAAAAAGGTGCATAAGAATACAGGCCCTCAACACCTGATTTTGCCTTTAGTGGAACAACCACCCACCTATATTACAAGGAAATTTTATATTATCATTGACAGCTAACCCATATTTTGTTTATTTAACTGATGCCTATGTCCAAAGCACTGTACAATAGAGAGGGGGGGTCAGACAGCCTCTGGAGCAATGGGGACCCACTGGGGGGTTCATTCAGGTGATCCTGGGATTCAAACCAGTAACCATCTATGCACAGCCACAGCCACATAACCCACTGAGCCACACACCATCCCCACTTTACCTTTAAACATTGCAGTGATACTTTAGTCCTGTCTCTGTAATGACAATAAAGGATTGTGTGGAAAAACTTCAGTGTTGGTAGTCACTTCATAGCAAAGTGTAAAACAGACAAGGACGCCACATTCTCGACACATGACACAAGCACAGACCAGAGCGAGAGGCCCGCAAGAAGTGAGAGAAGGTTCACTTCAGCTGAATAACCCTTTTTTGTCAGCTTTCCTTTATCAAATTCCTGTAAAGCCATTTGGCTATTTCACATATCGCTCCTCATAAGTGCAAATTCAGACATTTTCCACAATGTTCTTTTGGAGACTGAAAGGCAGAAGGGCCGAGGCCGATTTGCGAACACAGCACGTGTCTGACCCCATTGTTCAAGGAGCAGAAATGTCTCTGCGACAGAAAACCCCGGAAACCGAAAGATATAGATGATGTGCAAATACAATTGTGTGGAACGTAAAAAAAATTAGTATTCCTCTTTAACTTAAGTTTTAATTACTGTTGAGGGAACATAAGCACTGAAGCAGACTGTCCAAGCTCATTCTCTGAATCGACAGTGAACTGATAGCATCCTAAAAGTCCACACTATCATTGCTGATTCTTGATTGGACACGTAGGTAGGCAGCACTATGAATGGTACCCCATGGGGTGATAAAGGTTTTTTCTGCCCCTTCCATTCAATCCCATTGTCACGTCGAAGGCAAGGATGGAGGCGAAGGCAGTAGTGGAGGAAAACCAAAAGGGGCTTTATTAAAGGAAACTACAGGAAGAGCAAAGGAAACAGACCACAAGGGGCCAAGACGGGGTAGGGAGGATCAGGCGAGAACACTGGACACAGGGCACACTGGGGAGCGCATGCATGCAGCAACATCAATGACCGGACTGGGGAGCTTGAGATAGGGAGGCACTTTATACATCACTGACGAGGGAGCAGACGAGAGGCACCTGGGGTGATCGACACGAGGGCTGAAACGAGAGGCACCTGGGGTGATCCACACGAGGGCTGAAACGAGAGGCACCTGCGGTGATCCACATGAGGGCTGAAACGAGAAGTAAGATTAACCAAGCAGCCGGTGTGGCTCTTTAGAGCCCCACGATGGAGAAAACGAGGGGGAAGGGTTGCGGGGCATGAGACCCGTTGTGGATGTATGATCAAACTATCAAAATGTAATCAATATAGTGTGCCTTATTTTTATGGGGAGTGTTACACAAGTGTTGATTGGTCACTCATACTATTATTATCATTCCAACCCTCTCCCAACCACCTATCCTGGATCTGACAGGGTGACTGGCTTGTCCCAGACAGCATAGGGTTTGGTCCCCCAACCTTTGAGCCCACGGCCTCTAAAATAACGTTGTCAGGGACACCCAGACCACTAGGTGGCTGAAGCATGCAAACTGTGGTGCGCACATGTTATTTTTATCGTTGTATCACTGTTCTTTCTTTTTGTTAGCTTGTTAGCACTTATTGCTAAAGCAGGATGCTTCTTTGTAACATTTTATAATTTTATTCACATGCCGGAAATCACCTCACGAGTCTTACTTTGGGAACCAATGGCACGGGGCACGAGGGGGTCATTATTATTATTACTATTATTATTATTATTATTATTATGCTTGAGAGCTCAGACACAGCACATACTCAGGACTGTAATACAGGCTGTTATTGGACCGCTAAGGTTCAGCACAGATCCTAACATCATATTTGAGCTGGTCCAACACTTAATGGTCATAACATAGTACTTCAGGCATGTGCAAGGGCCTGGAGTCTACCCCAGGGCACACACCCTAAGAGCAATTGTATATTTTATATTCCTATATAATAGGAAATGTTTCTAATACTTACACATAATGCAGATGTGTTTATCATCTTACATATGTCTTGTAATATACTTCTATACAGTGTAATTTTTTCTTTATTCATTAACATCACGTTTAACATTTACGGAGAACTTAAATTTTTTTGTGCCTTATTCTCATATTGAGAGATGTATGAACATAAGCACACAGATTTCAGAAAGGTGACCCGGGTCTTGTAATTTATATCCGCTCTTTATCAAGGTACCGCTCAGACCTCTAATATGCGTGCAATATACAGGCCACCCGCTGAAAGAGTTTAGCGTTAACATCTGTCTGATTTGCCGGGGTTCTCTCAAGTTCCATTCCACTGCCCCAGTAACAATGCGCCTCTGATCCCGCGCTCAGCCAACAGCCTCGTAAGGTTTTATATTTACAGCTATCGATCACAGGTAATTGCTCGGCCCTCCCCAAACTCGCTACTCAAAGGCAGCCACCTCCCCCAGCAGCCCCCAGCAAATGATGATAGACAGATGAAGGCGAGGCTTCCTTTCAGGTCAGGGATGGCATTTTCCCGCTGGACTGGCCAAAGCAGTTGTGTCACTAAAGGGTGACATTTGAACGGTACAAAGCAAACGACGCACTGGCCCTTTAAAGCGTAGGTGTTTTTCTTTGGCTGTCTGCTGGTGGTCTGATGTTCCCAGTAGCTTGACGATGGCGTTTCTCCATCCTGATGTCACTCCCCTTCTCTTACCCAGGTCTTCATGTGCCATCTGTTTAGCTGGAAACATGATATTTCATTTTTCAAAGGACTGAAATCACCAAGTAAACCTTAGACTTCCTGGCAGCAAGCAAAGTTTTTGCTCTGTTTTTGTACTGTACTGTGTTTCCTATTGTGCTTCACCCATAAACATTTGGATACATAATAAACTGTAGACTAGGAAATTATGGCTTTTTTTAGGCATTGCTTGTTCTTGTCATATAAAGCAGAGGTGGAAAGTTCAGGTCCAGACAAGGTTTTGTTTCAACCAACCAGTAAAGTACTATGTGACTGTGACTCTTTCAATGCAGCTGGTTGGTTGAAACAAAACCTTGGTCTGCATTTGTACTCTCTGGATCTGAACTTTCCACCTCTGATATTAAGCAGAAAATATGTAACCATTTGTGCTGAAGTCCAGAAGAATTACGTGTCGCTTCAGACATGGGTACGATACATGGGTTTATGTTCATTTGCTTGCCATCTTCAGTTAATTTAGGCTGCTGTTTTCACTGGCTACCCGCAGCTGCACTGTACTCTTATTTATCCCGTAGGCGCCTGTTTTGTTCCCCTTTCCATATTTTGGTTTGTCAGTGTTTCCCGTGTGTTACATTACCTTTGCCAGATGGCCCATTGAATTATAAATGCATTTATACCTATGAATTAGTTGACAAATATCATCATTCACCCACAACAGACGTTAATCTGTAATTGCAGTAAATATTGTTTTTATATCTAAATAAATTGTGAAGTAGACATTTTTATTTCTTGACATAATACCTTTTAGGCCAAAAAACAAGAACCTTTACTCTCCCATTGATCAATTGTCTACAGCGAAAATGTCTTTTCTTCCCAATTCAAATTGAATAATGAAATAAAATATAACCAAATGATTCAACATTTAATATTTCTATTGGTATTTCGGTTTGCTTCATAGAAAATACCTCAATAATCATGAATGAAAATTCTTTCTGCATTTCTTTGAAAGAGTGAAGTGCAAATGAAGTTGAAACTGCAGTGGTCAACTAACACCCTGGAGTGGAAACTGCCATTTTTATAATTTTTGCCTTAAATATTTCATATGTCCCTGTAGCCCTGAGCATGATAAGCAGCTGGATCTCTGATGGATGGATGGATGGATGGATGGATGGATGGGTCTATATGTCAATTTGTGTAGGTAAATAAATAATCCTTCTGGGTCAGCTGATCACTTACATATAAGAATTTCCACAG
This sequence comes from Mormyrops boulengeri, assembly GCA_026781065.1. Classification (NCBI taxonomy): domain Eukaryota; kingdom Metazoa; phylum Chordata; class Actinopteri; order Osteoglossiformes; family Mormyridae; genus Mormyrops; species Mormyrops boulengeri. The sequence goes on along the minus strand of JAODLD010000040.1, from coordinate 13,788,854 downwards.
AGAGTTAGAGGAATACAATAACTTATTTATAATGATAACAAAAATTGTCAGATAGATAGATAGATAGATAGATAGATAGATAGTCTATGGAAATGACAGCTGCTTATTTAGTATGTTGAATGCTCCTCTACTGCGAGATGGTGTCTCAGGTTTGATTCCTTTTCCTCCTTGTTGTTGTTGCCCAGTGGGGGCTGGGAATCGCTATGGCTACTCCAATCAAAGCCCACAAAAACCCTGTCGTCCGGTCGTCTACATTACTGGCCAATTGAGACTGATAGGATTTTGGTACAATGGCGTCATCAATGGCACGTAATAAGAGCACAATAACACCAGTTCTGAAAGCCATTCATGCTTGCTTGGGTATTGTTTCTGTTATGGTGTCTGGAATGCAAACATTGGGAAGGAACATGCATTTAGCACAACAAAAAAGGAATGAAAGTTAATGACTAAAAATCCAAGAAGGATCCCTTTAAGATTATGTTAAAGCACCTCAACTCTGTACTAGATAAGTGTGTCAAAGGATGGATGGATGATAAAGCGTTAATTTATATAAAGCCTAAAAAAAATTAAAAATTACAGTTAAGGAAGCATTAAAGATCCATCCCTTTTATAGTACAATTGGTGTCACCGGCAAAAGAGAGGTTACTTGACAGTCTCTACTGGATAATACTGTACCATGTGAACACAGGTCAGCGTGGGAAGGGGAATTAACCGTAACCTGAGCCCTGCCCGTGTCATTAGACTACCCCTGGCGGTGAGTTCTGTAGGCAGCACATCTGCCACAATTCCATAATGGGGCTGCAGTCTTCGCCGTAAAGCTGACAGCAGTTTGCGAGGGGCGTAAACTGCACATGCACAGCCCTTGCACGTGAAGGTTAAGATCAGCAATGCACCACAAATAGCAGAAGAAGGATTTTTTTTTCTCACAAAGCCTCTGTTTTGAAGGGGGGGTTGGGGGGGATTAGGCCCGGAAATAAATATCCAGACGCAGGAGGGATTTTCCACATTAGCGGCACTGATAGGGGCTGAGCGCGTCGCGGGTGATAATCGGCCGGCTCAGCGCACCCGTCGGGGGGGTCATCCTGGGTGGGAGGCTCTTCGACCTACACGTGCCACACGCCACCCTGCCCCCGCAGATGTCCCTATCCCTTTGTCCTCTCTCTATTAGCGCCTCCCTCCCCGAATTTACGGGGCTGAATACAGGATGGATGGCGCTGCCCCCACACTCATCAAGAGATGGCTGGCATTCCTGTCTTTTTCCCCTCTCAGGCAAAGGGTCAAACTGCTCCAGCATCTGGGAGACACCTGGCAGTGTAATTGCATTTGATTAGCAATTTTAATTACCAGGTGCTCCTGGATCACAAGTACCCCCCCAACCCCCTTCACCCCTAATTGTAAAAGACTCACGTCTCAATATACCTATCCATCCCACTCTTCCTGCAGCCCCCCAGCCCCCAAAACCTCACCTCTTCCCATCCTTTTCATTCCTATTTAATGGAAGATATTTAGCCGCATAGACAAGGGAGGGGTGAAAAAAGCTGTTTTGGATTAAAACCTTCTAAAAGGGTGAAATGGGGAGGGGGAGGTTTTTTAATGGGTCGGGGCAGGAGGCAGGGATGGTGGGGGTGGAGGTTGTGGTGGGTGGGGGGAGGGAGGGTTCCACTACAACAAGATGACATTCCCTTTTCATCACTCTGATGTCCAAGTGTACTGGGGTACTAAGCCACTGCATTTGCTTCCATTCACAGCTCAAACCCAGAACTCTTTAACGTGGCAGGTTGTACAAAAGAGAAATAGGCTTTTTGGTGGATAATGACAAGAACTATAAAAGAAAGGACTTTTAATATTGCCTTTTAAATAGATTTCAGAATAACACATTAATCTGAGACTTTAAGTGCAGGTTACCATGATTCTATCGGTCAACTCTACTCCTCGCATCTTTCCGCTGCATTGTTTTAAGATGCAGTCAATGGTTTCCTGCGGTTCTGCAGGCTGAGATTCTTCCTTCAGGATATTCGCATGGTGTTTGTATCTCTCAGTGTGTCTGCTTTTTGTTGCAGGTCATCTAAAGCAGTCCTTTGTTAACCAGTGTTGTTTTGAAGAGTGGCAAATCATGTTAAGTCTCTTGGGCTTCCCGGCAAGTGAAAAGGCTTAGTTAGTGCAGTGTTTCCCAACTTGGTCCTCGGGAATCCTCAGATGGTTCACTTTTTTGCTCCCTCCCAGCTCCCTGCCAGACAGCTAGTGCAGAATTTTACATCAAAATTAGAATCACTTTATTGACCAGGTATACCTTCACATACTAAGAATTTGGCAGTATTGGTGCATGCATTTACAGACAACATAGAAAATAAAATAAGAAGAATAAGTAGAAATAAAATAAAACTGAATAAAATAGATTTGAGTATGGAAAATTTGAAAGTACTGATTAGAACCAGGTCCCTAATACAGTGTTGTACATAGTGTTAGTGTTATAATTATGTTATACATAGAGTATAGATGTGCACACATAGCAGCTACAATATGCAAAAAGTCCAAGCGGTTCTCTGAACAGTACAAATATTGTAGGAATGAACTCAAGACTGATTACTCAGCATTATTGCATGTTGGAAGAAGCTCTTTAAGTACATATGTCATGCATATTACAGTGCTAATAAATACTGTATTAGGCACTAAATATCTACCTGTTTATGGCAGATTTCCTTCCCCGCACTCTGCTTTCTCCCACAATCCTAAATCTTCCATTTAGGAGCCTATAAATCACCCACAGTGTATTTTCACCCTGTGATGGACTGCTATCCCATCCAGGCTCTTCCCCTTCTTTGAATAAGATTTGCACTCCCCCTGTGACCCTGTAGCAGGTAAGTGGTTGGAAGATGGACGGATATGTAGCGGAAATAAACAAATGATTTGAGACACCCAGGAAAAATGTGCCATAATGAAGCTTTTAAGGTCTTCCTTCTCGTCGTGTAGCTCTCTGACAGGGTGGTCCACACAGCCTGCTCATTAGCAATGAAACTAAGAAAGATTTTACACAAAAGGTATCTTTGTGAGACCTTCATTGTGTCCCGTGTCCTTTGAACTACGCTGGAGCCGCTCGTTAATGAGCGTGACAGCTATTGACGAGCACGACATCCTGCTGATCACATTTTTAGCTATGAATTCTCTTGCCCTCGTAAATAGGGCCATAAAAAAGGAACAGTTGTCTTCATAACCAGAGAGATCCATACCTGGTGTCGGAGATGGGCAGTATTTCAATTAAATATATTTAAAATACGTATTGAATTACTTTTGAGTATTTTTTTTATTCGTATTTTGCTGGGTGGGAAAAAATCAGATGTAATTTGTAATAAAATACTTTGAGAGACTATTTTGTGTATTTAAAATATTATTAAAAAATTTAAAAACAAAATGTTATTTTATCTATCTATCTATCTATCTATCTATCTATCTATCTATCTATTAATTTTCTGCGATTTTCAAAGCCTTCATGGAGAAGTTAGTTGTGCTAAAAACAAATAAACTGAAATGAAAGAATTGTAGTGTAAGGGGGTACATTAAGGGAAATATGTGTTTTAGGTTGATTAAGGAGGGGAAAGCACTTCTCTTTCTCATAAAGTAAATATGAGTACCTTACTCTACTGTAATGATTCATTGTCTCTTCAAATGATTGCTTGTAAATTTACAGATCTAGAAAATAAGCTTAAGATACTGTTGCACTTATTGTAAATTCCTTCTGAAAAGGTATCTGCTAAATAATAATGAATAATAACATTTTATTGGTGGGGGCCATGGTGGTGCAGTGGTTAGCCCTGTCGCCTCACACTTCTAGGACCTGTGTTTAAGTCTCTCTCGTGGCTCTGCGTGTGGAGTTTGCAAGTTCTCCCCATGTTATCGTGGGGTTTTCCTCTGGACAAATAAAATTTCTCTTTGTATTTTATTTTCTTAGATTTCATGAGCAACTATTTGTAATTTGTAACAAGATACTTATTGACGTATTTGATGTATTTCAGTGTATTCAGTGTTTCCCAGTCTGGTCCACAGGGGCCCCCAGACAATCCATGTTTTCGCTCCTCCCAGCTCCTGGACTGTCTTGCAGGGAGCTGGAAGGGAGAAAAAATGTGGACTGTCTTTGGGTCCCCGAGGACTGGGCTGGGAAACACTGGTTTATGTATCCAGCCTTTGAATAGTTATCAGGTAATATGAGATCCTCCCCTTACCTTATTGTTTTCAAATATGTAATTATAACCCACCAACTTAAACAAGCTTTCATTTGTTTATTTGGAATTGTTTAACTTTTAGGTGCTTTAGCACTTTGATATTCCTTTTGTAGACTGGCTGCTCTGACACTTATTGTTCATATTCTTCGGTTGTTCATTTATGTCTCTTGTTTTGCTTTTCTAAAAGGCTTGTACAGTACTTTGGCCAAGAAAAAGTTGCTTTAAATGTGCTTTGTAAATAAAGCTTACTTACTCACTTACAGTTACACAGATACCGAAAAGATGCCATTTCATAGCAGAGACAGAAAGCTGAGAAACGGGGAAAGAGATATTTATGAGGAGGATGTTAAATTAAAGAATTGTGATTTCAAATGATTCACATTCACATGCTTGATTAATATTGTCTGAGGATACAGGCACTTCTTCAGCATTAATTTAGCAAACAAGAATTTGACACACTAATATTATATATAATGTTTTTTTCCTCTTTATTTTAAATTGATTTACAGTAAATATAGATGGGCATACGTTTATCATTTAATTATCATGTTATGCAGCTCAGTTTTAGCAGTTTATTAAATTTTAGCAGTGTCCCTGCAGGTTCTCCTTGATCATTACTCATTGGATAATAGGCACATGATTAATTACACAATTAGTGACTAATTATATGGCATTGGCATTTCCTTATACAGGCAGCTTTTCATGGAACAAGCATGAATCAAGGAATAGGAAGAAGATACAGTGAATCAGATGACAAAAAATATTGCTGTCGTTGAAATATTTCAGTGTGGTACATTAGCTCTGTGGGTAATGCGTTTGCTGCACACTTCCAGGGTTAAAATTCTGCCTTCAAAGACATGCTTTTAGGCTGACTGGTGCCTCTCAATTGCCTCTAGTGTGTGTGTGTGTGTGTGTGTGTGGATTAGGTTTGTATTACTTTGTGGGGATCAAATGTCCCCCACAGTGCAATAAAAGCCAGTTTTTTTAGATGTTGTGGGGACCATTTTTCAGGTCCCCACAAAAATCTGTGAATGAAATCAAAAAAGTAAAAACACCAAAAGTCTCATATTTTGTTTGGTTACTTATGGTTAAAGTTCGGCCTGGGTAGGGGTAAATGTTTTCATTATTGGGATTAGAGTTTCTCCCATAGAAATGAATGGAGAGTCCCCACAAAGAAATGAGTACAAACGTGTGTGTGCATGTGTGTGTGTGTGTGTGTGTGTGTGCGTGTGTGTGTGTGTGTTTGTGTGTAGACTGCGGTGGGCTGGCAAGCCATCCAGGTTGTACCCCAGCCCTGGGTACCTGTGTTGCCTGGAATAGGCTCCAGGCCCATTTGAGTCCTTGGTCAATGATAAATAGAAAATGGATGGATGAGCAAATTTCTCATTCTTCTGCTGGACAGTGTACACGCAGCTCTGGACACACTACACATGTGCAAGATCTTCTTTCTCAATATCCTTATTGGAATGATGTAGCAAGCATGTAACGTTTGCATGCTGACAATGTGTCTCGTCTACAACACATTGTGTGCATGTGCAACGTGGGCATGTGCAGCTTGACCGGAGAACTATGAATGTTTCCACGTCCACATAGACAGTGTGGATGCGTGAGTGTTGCGCGTGTGTGAGGTATGAACCAGCCCTTAAACTTACTCATCAATTAAGTGAGTGTTAGCCTGCGTTAAGTGATTAACCAAGAACAGTCTTGAAAATTAAAAATTGATTTAAAATAGATTCTCCGTTAGCCATTCACAGCAGGAGGCCTGTGTGTTTACGAGATTACACATGACTAGAAAGTACTCTCGATTCGAGCAGCAGAATGTTATCTCAGAAAAATTACTGCATGCATACTGGTCAAACTAGCCAGGAACTGCCATCCATGTTGCAGGTAGATCTTTGATCTCTAAAAAAATATCGTAAAAATCACACAACAGATTTATCTTGGAAAAAAATGAAGGAGCTGAGACTTGGGTACACTTCTGCTTCTTAATGCTCTACCTGACAGCTGGAGAGCAAGGCCTCATGTATAGTTAAGAAGAAACAGGTTCCTACAACAACAACCATCACTTTCTTAATGATTCTGACTTTCCATCCAATCGTCTTCCAACTGTTTACCTTAATACAGGGTCTCAATTCTATCACAAGCAACCAAATCCACAAGGCTGGATGGGATACCAGGTTAATGCAGGGCAAAACGGCTTCAGGCGACTTTAGAGATGCTAATTCAGCTAACTGCATGTCTTTAGTCTGCAGGAAGAAACATAGGTAGAGCATGCACACTCCACACATACAACTCTGGAATAAATTAAGAGACCACTTTATATTTTTAAAACAATCTGCATTTTTAAATCCTGGTTTAATCCTGGTTCTGCTGGCAGAAGGCTATGCTGAGCAGCAGGTTGCTTCCAGGTTCAAAATTTCTGAGACATCTGCACACAAGAATAAAGTGAAGCAGGAGACACTTGGAACAACCAGAAACCAGCCAGGTAAAGGGACGGAAGCGA
>JAODLD010000040.1:13733656-13755873 GCA_026781065.1 Mormyrops boulengeri | reverse complement strand
ATTATTAGAAAACATGTCATGTTCAGACTGGGTTATTGTTTGATATTTTAAACGTATCGTTCAAATGCAATTTAAAACTTGGCATCGCTTTCACTTATGTAAACTAAAATAGAACAATTACCGTTTCAATGTGGACAAACAGTAAAACTTTCGAATTACCAAACATGTGGATAATACAGCGTTTTTTCTTCCTGAAAGTCATTTTGAGCAATACTTGCCTTCCGTTTACACGGACAAATACATTTTATACAAAAGGTAGCTGACCGATGGTCTAAATATTGAAATATTTGGTTACGGGTTTCATGACGTGTGATGCCGTTTAGGTTTTAGGCTAAATGTGTGTCAGTGGGATTGTTCCATTTACTCCTGCTGTGGTGCTCTGGTAGTGCTGTGGCAAAGCATGAAGTCTACTTTGAACCGACGGGTCTCCTGTTTCACCTGTCGGTAAATACATACTTATCATTTCTCTTAAATCCCCAGGGCAGGGTGCTCTAGAATGAGTGCTTACGGGAGGGCTCACACTTGGCTCCGATTTCACCAAAGACCCCAAAGTGCCGATACCACCAGAAGCAGAAACAGCAGAGTTTTGATGCTGCGTGTAGGAGATTCCCCCATACCCTGACGGAGAAGCGCTCATGTAGCCCTGAGAGTTGGAGATAGGGCTGTACTGGAGAGCGGCCATATCGTAGCGATGCATGGGTTGGGAATTGTGCGGGTGGTGGTGATGCGCATGGTGGTGATGCGCTCCGCTGCCTGGGTGCTGGCTATAAGCGAGCTGCGCTTCCTGCATCATTGCAGCGGCCGCCGCTGCCACCTGGCCAGAATAAGCGCCGTTTGCCCAGCCGTTCATATGCGCGTACCCAGCACTAGCTGTGCCGCCGTGACCCCCAGGACTTTCTAATCTCTGACCAACTCCAGCTGGACTCATCCCGACCCCCATACCAACACCACCGCTACTAGCTCCGGACAGCAGCCCGCCGGCTAAGGAGTACTTGTCCTTTTTGAGAAGGGTCTTGGTCTTCCTGCGGGGTCGGTATTTATAATCCGGGTGTTCTTTCATGTGCATGGCTCGCAATCTCTTCGCTTCGTCAATGAAGGGTCTCTTTTCCGACTCCGACATGACTTTCCACTCCGCGCCCAGCCTTTTGCTGATTTCGGAGTTGTGCATTTTGGGATTCTCCTGAGCCATCTTCCTCCGCTGGCCCCGAGACCAAACCATAAACGCGTTCATCGGTCTTTTGACCCGGTCTTGGCTGGATTTTGTCCCATTGTTTGGCCCCGTTTGACCCGAATTTGTATTAGTCTGGGGTCCTGGGGAATGTAGGTCCGTTTCCATCATCATGCTATACATTCACCTAACTTTTTAGACCCGTACAAAGGACCATTCGGTTTTTCGGCTCTCAAAAGCCTGCCTGAACTGGCGAAAACAAGCGAACTTCCAAGACTCGGGGAACAAAAATACAAAGTAGTACAATCCAGTAGAGCAGTGGTACTTCGTTGGGAGCTTTTCTCAGAAGTGTTTTCTTTCCCACTGGCTTTTCACATCCACTGTGATGAAAAGCTTCTTTGAACTACTTTCTTGAGCTGAGTAGTGAAGTTAACGGAGCGGCGGCCATATGATGCGGTTTGACAGCGATTAAATGAGCCGAAGGCGGCCAATGGTGTTTTAGAAATCATGTGATTTGCATGGCTTTCGGTCAAGTGACGTAAGGAGGTGAGAGCGAATTAGCAGAGCGGCTCTGATGGGAGAGGGGTGTCCGGGTAAGGGGGCGGTCACCTCCCAATTTCACGCAAGATAAACAGTAAAACGACATTTAGGACAAATTATTGTGACAGCCAACGTGTGTGAGATGTAAGATAATTGGGTTGTCCTAAGGTAATTCACTGTTCTCCACTTTTATTATTATTTTTTTAGTTTGTGACGTGCAACCCACTTTATAGAATACGAGATGGAGTGTTTTTTCTTGTGGGCAGTGCTGTTCTTGAACAAGAAAGAAGTTAAATGTTAAACATAAATAAAGTTTATAAAGTTGGTAAAGGGAGTATCAACACGAACTATTATTGGACTTTTTAATAAAATGCAGGTCTTACGAATGATCAGAAATACGTTTATAATATTATAAAGCGAAACCCAGCTGGTTAATTGTATTTCATGCCAACTAGTTTTGGCAGCTACAAGTATGCTAAGTCAAAGCCATTGCAACGAGTCATGATACAATTAAAAACGAACATAAGATTCATATGGTCATTAATGAACAGCTGAATCAGACGTAGCTACGAGGCTTAAATGTTAGTCCAGAAACTGGTTATTTTGATTTTATGTACACAATCATACATGCCAATTGCACGTTTATATCGGCTGTTTAAAACGTCCACGTTTTCTGCAAATTAATTGCGTACCATATTGATTGTAATTACACGTAAAGCAGAGGTTGCATGGTTTATCAGGAATAGCGATTTCAACGTGTGGACGCTGCTTTTGATTTCTGATACCGTGGAAGCTTACAAACACGTCTGGGAACGAAATTTCAAAATGCGATATATTCTGAAGTCCTTTTATATTGCGCACCAATTTAAGTGGGTTTCTTTGACGGTAACGATACGTAGCCTACAATAATACTGTTATTCTTCGGTTAAACGAAAATCGGTTGAAGGACAAACTATAAAGCGCAAAACTTGAAATATCTGTTTAAAATTTTAAATAGAAATCGAGAGACGCATATTGTCTTGATTCATACCGCTCCAAATTGGAATGGCATTGAAGGAAATAGCCTGGAGGCCCTGGAGGTTACGGAAGAGATGTTGGCCGCCAGCAGCACTCGCCAGCCGCAACCCTTTCTCTAGTGTTTCCGTCGACCAACTTTGAAAGACGGTTGAACCGCATTTTTTTTGCGCGTGGAATTAAGTTCAGCAGAGTGTTGGAGGTCGGTGTTTATTTTACAGAAAGTTCCTTGAAATATATAGAGTGGTATTTTTAATACTACCCAAGGTGCATGAAAACATTAGCCTATATTCAACACACACAAACTGCAGCGGTTATTCACCCCATAGGCTATTTGCAGGGTAATACGAATACCTAAATTGTGTAATATAGTATTTAAATCATTGTTATAAACTCATTTAATAAACTCATTTTTAAATGAGTTTATTATAAAGGTCCAGAGGACATAGTGGTAGCGGTAAGTGGGTGTATTTTTTCATAAATGAGGCTGGCCGTTAGAAAGTCCTATACATTTACATTGAGCGAACCTGGTGATTGTAATATTAGCAGAATAGCCTCATGGATGGTTAATAACCAGTTAAGTCCCTTATTAAATCCCATTATTAAATCCCTTCACACCACTTCCGATAAACTAAGCATACTCTTAATTTATTTTCTATTTGGTATCTACAAAAGATATGTTTATGATTTGTGCTTTTGGGGTTTTCTTTTTTATAATGGGATCTTTGTAGAGTTGCTTAAAATAAAATTATAACACACTGATGACCTTTAGTAAACTCGAAAAGCAGACCGTATGCCTATGTCTAATACCCCAAAAGTAGACATTTGGTGTCCTCTACAGACGACTTAAAAGAAACTTAGCGCATAATATATTATTATATTATTATAGGTAAAAGCAAAACAATCTATCAGCAGCTCGTACTGCGCAGCAGATCGCCGTCTGCTGGTGATGGATACAGGTGGAATACGCGAGGTGGTGCTGAAAGACAGCGCCCCGCACGACTGGGGCAAACATATGATCACTGAATTTAGCTTCCTCCAGCAACTAAACTAAAAAAGGCCGATCCTAAGACACATAGGCATGAATATGTATAGCATATCACTTATTTATTTATTCATTTATTTACTGTAATCGTTTCCCTAATCACGCAGTTGAATTCCGGAAACTAAAAGGAAAAAATTAAAGCCATTAAATGAGAGTTTCGTAGCTACAACGGCAAAGGCAAGAATTTGGGAGGCTACTTTAAGACTTCAAATCGTTTAATCCTTATATTATCAAATTGCTACACTCTAATATTTCTTTTATTTTACATCTTCTCTTTAAATAAGGACTCGGGTAAGCCTGAGACTATAGGGCTTACCGCGCGAACAAGCCTGACGCATAATACAAATTTCACAGCTGACCTGTTTTGAAAACCGCAATCAGCCAGTAATTCAAAACAAAACAACATATTCCATCCCCACTACACAGCTAACGGTCTGATAATTATATCAGACTTTATAGCTTTTAATTAGGCTAATGTAGATATGATATGGAATGGGATAATTCAATACAGGTCTAATTGAATTTTGTAATTGGTCTGGCAGAAGAGCGGTTACAAAATCGTCAATATTCATGGAGCACGCGAGCCGGTTTTTCGTTGAAAAACTAGGGACAACGCGACTGAATGTCCTGGCACTGCTATATGGTTTTAAAAGCATGTCTATGGAAAAAAACAGGAGAACAAAGATGATGAGCAATTATCTTTTCACCATCAAATTGAAATTAGACCACATTTCTGGGGTGACTATTAAACTGTCTTAAGATGTAAAGACTGGGCTGAAGCCTATTATCACTGCACAAATAATAACAACTAAATAAACAAAACGCCATTCAACAGGAAATGCCTTAGTAGGATAATTGAACACAAGAGGAGAACATATAGTGTTATTCATTGTTTTACGCTGTAGTGCTGTATAGACTGTCATATTCTGATGAATTAAGGGCTTGTAAGTGCTAAAGGGTTACACCTCTTTAACGTTTGCCGGTTTGCAATTATTCTATCTATCTATCTATCTATCTATCTATCTATCTATCTATCTACATTTAAATAATGAGCATATCTACAAAGTCATCTGTCTTTCTAAAGCTGTTATATTAATTGTAAAGAACAGGTTATGTCGGAAGGTGACACAACCAAAAACAAACATTTATAAATAAATTACGTTTATTAAATGTTATCCCAGCGACCGCAACCAGGGTAGACGTTATGAGTTCGGTGGGTAGATTTTATTTTACTTGCACTGTATTTATCTAAAATATCTCATTTTTCTGTTGATAAAAGCAATAGTCGTTATTTAGGCCTACTTCAAAATCAGTTTGGGGCGGGGGGGGGGGCATGATTATTAATTCATAAAGGCTATATCAGTCATTATAAGTGTACATGTAATTAAAACAATGTAAACCCAAACACAATATGGATTAATTATTTTTATTATTAAATATTATTTTATCTTTATTAGATGAGCGTAGATTTGATGTTCATTTTCATAAAGATCGTTATCTATTTGGCTGGTTTTAAAAACTGCAGCAACAGCCTATACATATGCATAAGAATAAAGTATTTTTTCTAATAATAGTTGAAGTATTCTGGAAAGAAAGCTCTGCGGATAATCTCTCCGTTGGAATACTTTATTTTAAATGTACTTTAACATTTTTGAGGCACAATAGGTAGGCTATTACTAACGGGCAACTTGACTCTGCACTGTATACAGGATATTGAACGTTTACTGTCGGCGGAAGGGGTTACTGAATGCCGAAGATCCTGTCCTGGGATAATTTAGGCTATTATTTTCAAAATAATAAAAACAAATTAAATTAAAAGTCAAAGCGACCTGTTTTGCATATCCTTCCTGCTTTGTGTCGGCATACAGTTTCGCACATAACAGCTTTATAGTAAAATAAAAGCACATGGGACATTTTTAGTTTAACCGAATTAGAGAATAATCAGTGTTAACATCGTCAAATGGCCTCACAAATGAGCAAAAGTAGCTGCACAAATTCGACAGTCGGAAAAAATAAAGTAGCCGCCACATTTTTTTTTTAGATTTGTATTTTATCCCCATTGGTTCCACTGACATCGGGGAACATTTTGGAACATTGTCGCTGTGATATTTGACCACAGAGCTGTTGGACATGTTTTCTTATACAGCTCAATAGCCTAGAATCGCAGACGCAGTTCACGCTATCAAGGCAGGCGTTTCCTGAGACGGCTTGGTTAGTAACCTATTTATAGTAGTAGTTAAAGTGACTAGTAGCAATTTATACATAACTGCGCGGCACACGTTTCAAAGTCATCGTAATCATATTTTCTCATTTTGAATAATAAACAGCAGTCAAAAACATGTAGGCTATGTTAATATCTAAATAAAACGTCACATTACAAAGTCTTTCAAGTGCGACAAGATTTTAAATGGATAATAAGTTTTTTGTTGTTGTTTTGGGTTTATTTATAATAGAAAAAACTGCCTGGAACTGTGGAAAAGTGTTTTGTACCAATGACATAGAGAGCTGGGTCTGTCTACCAAGACCTCGACACCCCCAGTGTCTCCAGTTGCCTGTTAACGAACAGTTCTCAGAGTTCCTAGTGACATAATTACATGCCAGTGACTACCTTGCAAATTATGGGCACTGTAAATTAAGACACAGGACATTTTTTCTATTCCCATTTTGTAGGAAAGTAGGAAATAGAAACATGTAAATCACAAGGAATATTGAATCCTCCGGCCAATCCAAGACTGCAGCTTTCATTGGAGGGATGCACAATTTTTAAAAACACGTAAATTCATAAATTATATAAATTAATTTCTCATCTCAGAGAGTAGCCTTTCACATTCAATCGCTATAAATTCAATGTTAGTGGGTATAAAATTCCTGAATTTCACTACCCACTTGTTGTACCGATTGATTGATAGATTGATTGATTGACATACTCAGCGAGTCAAACGAAATCGGAGACCGCTGTTCCTAATGAGGTATTTCAGTGGTATTATTATTTCATGAAACAAAATCACTTTTGAATCCACGACAAGCACATAAAGAAAACCTAAACGACTTAATACAGTGCACTTGCCTTAAATAAGCAGGTATATTGGACAACACCCTGAGAGCTTTAGATGACGATTACGCGCTCGTAATAGATTTCTTAAACTACAACATTCGACCAACAACAACACTGAAAAGAATTAGCGCGGCTGTCTTAGTCGGTTTAAACATATACGGTATAAATATATGCGTAATATTTGGACAATTGCGCAAAGCTGGCGATGCGTGCCATCGGTTTAAGATCTACATATTTCTTTAACACTAAATTGCATGCGGACGTTCTGTAATGCTTCATACAGACACAAGCGATCAAGTTACAATACACCTTAGCATGTTCATTAAGAATAGCGTCTTTCAAATCGTCAATTTTTGAGCGCTCGGTTAAGCTTAAATGGACATACGGCAGGCTGTCCGTTTTGCTTTAAGTCGTGCAGACTTACGCGAAATGCTTTGTCCTTCATTCGTTGACAGCGATGAAGAAATAAAAAAGTCTTCACCCCTGATACTAAACCCTTCCCCTATCCACGGACCTTGCATTTGAAAGCCTTCGGAAAACCTTACCATACCTACGATATTGTAACGGCCAAGCTTGACAACTCCGGCTGTCCCCAACCCACCAACCCACCACTCACATATACACTAAGAGGGAGAGAAACGAAAGTGAAATTCGTTATTGATAGACTTTAAAGACAATTTCAAGTCATTGTTTCCTTCGGCGCAACGGCTCCTTCTTACATAATGAAGCATCTTTTTGTGTTGCTTGGAACAATACATAAGTATTCTAATAAATAGCCACTTTTTGTTCCCTCTCTACGACAAACGGTATTGAGCATTTAGTTTGAAAAGGGGCTGCGGGGCATTCATGAGGCGGAGGTGGGGCTTGCGCTGAATTTGTAAAGTCGTCACTGTTTCTTTGGTTTTCTACACTCTCAAAAATTTCCGTTTAGATTTATAAAACTGTTGTATTATTGGACAGGGTTGTACAGTTAAACAATTTTGAAAACTGACATCTAATCCCAACAACATTTTGGCATGTAAAGATTTTGTAATGCAGTTTCTTAACATTACTTTGCAAAGTTTAACATAGGCCTAGTTGTCCCTGCTAGCAACGGTACAGCAATGAAAAGGCTATTAATGCTGCGAAAAATGTAACTGGCCTGCGTCAATCCCCCCGTAAAAGTACCAGACTGTGAAAATACGTGTGATGACGTTGATTAGACTTCCAGTTACTTAATGATAAGTTCGGAACAAGTAATACAATTAGATCTGCTGAGTCCTTCCCAAATTCTCTCATCTAAGCAATTTATTATAGAGATGGGCTGCATCATGGGACAGAATAAGACAGGAGAAAATATGTGCGTTTTGTGTCATTTCTTCAACAATAATCGCAGCTACTGTTGGCTTTAACAGCTTGCATTTTCTCACAGTACTGTAACTGAAATGTACAACAGCAGTAACTGCCTTTGACATGAATAAGCAATTGTGAATATAAAAACACCGGTTATGTAATCGGATCAGCAAAAGTTAAACAGTTAGCAAGTTAACATATAGGGCGGCACAGGAATACTTTGTTTTTGCATTGCACTTACTTAAACCCTGAGGAATCCTTCTTATCTGTAACTTCCAAATAATCTGTTCTAAGAATTATCAATATTTTGCCTGAACAGTATATTTTTATGCATGTATGAATCTGAACTGTTTCATTTAAAAATATATATTTAAATGTTTCACTGCAGATATACTTAAGGACTAGGCTAGTGTTCTGGGTGTTTTACGAGGGACAGAAGACTGGCATTTGGCAAAATGAAAGATGCTTTATTAAATTCAACAAACAGGGACTGGAAATAAATAAGATCATGAAGGATCAAAACAAGAGAGCTAGAACAGGACGAGACAAGGGGCTGACAGGAGGAGCAACATCAATGACTGGACTGGGGAACACAGGACTGGGAAGCACGTGTATATTAGACTAACGAGGATCTTATAAGAGGCAGCTGGGAGCGATTAACATGAGGGCTAGGAATGGGAGGTAAGACAAGCGAGTAACAGGCGTGGCTTGTTAGGGACACACTAGGGGGGAGACGGGAGGGTCAGGTGGATATGGGAGGCAGGGCGTGGCACTGGGCAGTGTAGTACAGATAATGTATACATATATACCTATCATTATGTGAAATTTTACTACTAAAAGCACTCTATTTTCAAATTATTCCATCCAGATAGTTTTAGTAAAAATACCTGAGTTGTTTGGCTGTAAATTGCAGAGATTATTTAGGCTGAACATTCAAACTACTTTTCCGTTGAAGGATTTACAGTGAATATGTACATTTTCATAGTGTATGACTGCAGCTGTAAGTTAATCTGAAGACCGCTGTAAATCTACTGAAAACACTTTGCTATAATAAGGAAAACAATTTCACGGCCTTCAGATGTCGTTCAAAGTCAGGCTTCAACAGCTGGTGCTAACAAAAGAGCATATGAATAACCTTTATTAAAGCAGTGTTATGTAGTGAAAACATGCCAAATATTAGCCACTGAGCAAAAGCAAATTGGGATGCATAAGAGGATGCATGCATACCCTATTCACAACATTATGGATGTCAGAAAACCATTAGTGCATTATAAAAGCACCGTAAACCGATTGGACTACAAAGTGGCGCATTTCAACACCATGTCAAGCCTTTCATCTGAAAAATAAATGTATTGACGGCAAACAAACGAAACTCTATGTTTATTTGTGGGAAGTGCCAGGCCCTGCAATGTGCACCATGTCTGGGAAAATGGCATGTTGGAGTTTTCAGAGACTTACGCTTTTCTGTATTTGATTGCTATGTCCAACACCTGAATGAGAGTCTATGTATGCAACTTTAAAGATTCTTTCATAAAGAACAGTGATAAGGAGACTAGTCGGGGTATTATATGTGCCTTCTAGAAAGAGACGCTTCTCAGTCAGCACCCAGTGCTAAAGCAGATTTACCTTTACCAATGATCTTCTCCATTATGATCAAACAACAATTACTAATGATGAAAATTCTGAAGAATAGAAAAACTTTGCAAACCCACTGGAATTACCTGGTTTTCTGCATTAATTGATCATAAAATGTGGTCTGATTTTCATCTAATTTACAACAATAAAGAAACACAATCTGTTTTTACCAATAACATACAAATTATTGTATCGTTCTTGTACATATTGAAGAAATCATTTAAACATTCACAATGTAGGTTAGACAAAGTAAGTGATTCCCTGGATTTAATTAATAACTGGTTGTACCTCCTTTGTTAGCAATGACCTCAAACACACACTTCTGGTAGCTGTGGATCAGACCTGCACAACATTCAGGAGGAGTTTTGGGCCATTCTTTCTTACAGAACTGCTTCAGCTCAGGCATCTTCTTAGGATGTCAGGTGTGAATGGCTTTTATGACATCATTCCACATAGTCTCTTATGGGTTACGGTCTGGGCTCTGACTGGGCCACTGGAAAAGGCAGATTTTCTTTTTTGAAGCCACACTGTAGTAGATTTACTTTCATGTTTAGGGCCCTTGTCCTGCTGCATCACCCAATTTCTACTGAGCTTCCGCTGGCAGACAGCCACCCTGGAATTATCCTGTAGGATATTCCGATAATCTTGGTAATTCATTTCCCCCTTGATGATGGTAAGTTGTCCATCCTCTGAAGCAACAAAGCTTCTCAAATCATGATGTTCCCTTCACCGTACTTCACCACTGGGATGATGATTTCATATTGGTATTCTGTGCCCTTTTTATGCCATATATAGTGTCACATGTTCTTCTTGGACAATTCACTCAGTCTCATCAGTCCAAAAGACATTTTCTCAGTAGCAGTGCAGAGTGTGAAGGTGGTCTTTGGCAAGCTTCGGGTATACAGCAGTGTTCTGCTTTTATTGATGAGCACGGCTTCCTCTGTGGTGTCCTGCCTTGGCCACTATGCATGTTCAATGCTTTACATGTGGTAGACTCATGAACAGAGACCTTAACCACTTCCAATGATTCCTTCAAGCCATTAGCCCTTACTTCAGGACTTCTTTTACTTCAATGAGCGTTCTGTGTTGTGTCTTTTGAGTAATCTTGGCTGATGAATGTCTAAACTCTCTAACCCTTTTCATTCTTGATCATAGCAAATTCAAAATGTGTGAGTTGCTGTAAGCAAACTCTCAAATATCATTTCATTTATTGGACTCCAGGTTTGCTATCTCCTGACTCCATTTAGCCTTTGTTGAAGTCATTAGCCTAAGGATCCTCATACTTTTATCTACACTGTGAATGTTTCAATGATGTACAAAAACAATACAATAATTTGTGGATCAGTTCAAACAGATTGTGTTTGTTCATTATTGTAACTTAGAGGAAGACGAGATTACAATTTATGACCAATTAATGCAGAAAACCAGTTAATTCCAAAGGTTCCCTATACTTCTTTTTAACAAAAAAAAATGACCATGTATGGTCTTCAGAATCCAGAATAACTAAATAACATCAATATGAGCCCCAAGTGAAGCATGTTCTTCTATCAGATGACAGGCATCTACACCAATGACGGGCTGTACTGTGGAGTGATTGGCAGTCCACTGGACCAATCATGAAAGAAATCAAGAGAGCACCGTGGGTGGGTGTGCGTCTATAATTGAAAACATATCTCAGCAGACTGCTATACCATTATGGCAAGATTGCTGTTCATCACAGAGCCATTATGGCAGTCTGTCTTTGCCAAACCGAGGAGGGCCACATTAAAAGGCAGGCGGTACCTGTTGAGATTAATCAACAGCAATTACTAAATGCAGCCTTATTACTCTCTCGCATGGCAGCTCCAACATTTATTAATGGTGTTAATCTTTTTAAATACCCCATCTAATTATTGGTTTGTAGTCTCTGATTTTTTTCTTTACATTTTTTGGGTTATTAGTGTTGAAAATATAATCAAAGTCTATCTTGTTTGGGCGTCTAAATAGCAGTGGGTTTTTATCACCACAATCTGTTTACAAACACCTTACATGTAATACAGTCATTATGTGTTTGCATGGTTCATTTTGCATTCATTTTTTGCATCTAAATATTTAGCAGGTAGGCACAAAGCCACCCAGCTGTACTATTTCATGCTTCAGTAATTTTTTGATACAAAAAGGAATTGGCTAAATTGTTATTTACTAGAGAAATAAAGACCAGTTTAGATTGCAGGTGTGGCCTTTTGAGAATCATTACCAATGATACAGCTTGTCTAGCTCTACTACACTGAGTACACATTAAACGTAAGTAGTGAAATGTTAAGTACCGGTTTTGGCACATGTTTTCAGGCCAGCTTTCACATGAGGATTTTCACTCTCTGTCCTCAGCATAGATGCTTCCAGGGATGAAGATACCAGGAAGCTGATTTGGGGATTTGAATAGGTCATTGGAGCAGAGCAGTGGGATCTATTTCCACTGGTCTCTAAAACTCTAAGGCTTTGTAGTGTAATCAGGAAACATGGGGTAATTCTTGAAAGCTTCAAGAGAAGAGAGGGGAGATGCTTCAAAGAAGAGGGTTTGTACCAAACATATAAATCTGTGCAGAGTCTAGAAAGAGCCTCTCAATAAACAATTTACCAAACTGTATAAGGGGGATACAACATCAGTGTCATGCACTGCCCCACCTATTAGGAAACCTGGAGTGGAGGCAATATGAACTTCCTATTTTTTCAGCAAGCCAACAGTAAAATAACCAATTACTTATTATCATTTTTTTAAAAACATTTATACCATTATCACCCATGCACCAATCAGCCATAACAATAAAACCACTGACAGGTGAAGGGAGTAACATTGATTATTTCTTTACAGTGGCACCTGTCAAGGGTGTCATTATATACCTGCTAGAGAACAGTTAGTTACTGAAGTGTTGGAAACAGGAAAAATGGCCAAGCGTAAGGATCTGAGTGATTTTGACAAGGGGCACATTGTGATGGCTAGATGACTGGGTCAGACTCTACAAAACCTTGTGGGGTGTTCCTGGTATGCAGTGGTCAGCACCTACCAAAAGTGGTGCAAAGAAGGCCAACCTGTGAACCAGCGATGGGGTCATGGACGCCCAAGGATCACTGATGTGCATGGGGAGCGAAGGCTGTCCTGTTTGGTCCGATCCCACAGAAGAGCTACTGTGGCACAAATTGCTGAAGAAGGTAATGCTGGCTATGATAGAGGAAATGTCACACACTGTGCATCGCTGCTTGCTGTGTATGTGGCTGTGTAGTGGCAGACCGTTCAGAGTGCTCATGATGACCCCTGGTCCACCACTGAAAAAACCTACAATGGGCATGTGTCAGAACTGGACCATGGAGCAATGGAAGAAGGTGGTGTGGTCTGATGAGTCCTGTTTTCAGTTACATCATGTGGACTGCGAGGTGTGTGTGAGTCATATACCTGGGGAAGAGATGGTACCAGGAAGCACTATGGGAAAAATGCAAGCCAACGGAGGCAGTGTGATGTTCTGGGCGATGTTCTGCTGGGAAACCTTGGGTCCTGGCATTTATAGCGATGTTAGTTTGATTTGTACCACCTACCTAAATATGGAGGCAGACCAAGTACGCTGCTTCGTGGCAACGGTATTCCCCGATGGCAGTGGCCCCTTTCAGCAGGATAATGCGCCCTGCCACATTGCAAAAATTGCTCAGGAATGGTTTAAGGAATAGAATTGAAGGTGTTGAAGATCTCAATCTGATCAATCTGAAGACGCATCTGTGGGACATGTTGGACGAACAAATCCTTGCCGTGCCGCAGGACGCCTTCAGAGGTCTTGTGGAGTCCATGCCTCGATGGGTCAGAGTTGTTTTGGTGGCATGAGGGGGACCTACGCAATATTAGGCGATAGGCTTTAACGTTATGGCAATTGGGTGTTTATGATAAGTTCCTTACAGCTAGTGAAATACAGAACTATATACGTGCTTAATCTTAATGTTCCTGCACATCAATGCATTCAATTTATTTGCACTTTTCAAATGTTTCCTCTACTACTAAGGGTGAAATAAGAAAAGACCACCAATGCAGATCTACTGGGGTGTATTAACATTTGGAATTTCTCCTATGAGAGTCAAAGAGTCGCAGAAACATGTGAGGACATATAATAGTCTCCAGCTTCCTGCATGGAGCATTGACCAAAACTTCCATAACGATCAATGGAAGCTCCAACAACAATGATGCCATCAAAGACATTGGTTATTCCAATCCTGGAGAGGTTGCTGGGGGATTATAAGCCATTGTAAAATGCTTCTTGCAAGAAAGAGACACCATGGCGAGGTGAAGAGTATGAGGCTTTCGCTACTTTCATACGCTCTTATCATTGTAACAAAACATCAATGAGTTGCTGAAATCCACCAGCATGGAATGTGGATATGGATAAAAATTAGAACTTAATTGCATGATAAACAAATATGTTCGAAGGGAAGATGACATGCGAAGACGGACCGGTCGTCTTTCTCAGCTGAAATTTGTGACATTTCACCGGTGCATTTTTCAGGTTCCTTTGATATCTGGCTGGCCTGTGCTCAGAGACACATCCTTAAGCAACCAATGAGGTGTCTTTCTGTTTTTAAAGTGACACATCCTCCCAAGAGGTCACTTTACTCTTGGTAACTATTCAGAACCTGGTTCATGGAAACCACTCCATTGTTTTCAGCCAGGTGCGATGTAGGGAAACCACAATGCGTGTAACTCCTTAAAACACCATCGCGTATGCTGGCAACAGGTGGGCTTGTGTTAAATGGCCCTTTAATTCAAGCACGTGTAAGTATTACTGGGAGTATTCGAGTGTCCATGGTATTTATAAATGTATTTTACATGGACTGCAGTTAGTGCTGTTGACACAAAGACATTTTCCAGCTCCACCTGCCTGAAATACGCCCATTTTAAAAGCCAACAAATGCAACGCCATGAACAATTTATCATAAAGACCTCTTAAAACCCAAGTGATTAGGTATTGAGATTCGCATAAGGCTTTTCAATTTACTAACCTTAATTGTAAAGCCATGCAATTTTCAGAAATTTATTTTCAGACTTGCCACTCATCCTGCTACGTTTGATCCTTCTGCGTCTCTGATCTGCGCCTGTGCTCAGATTATTCCCATTCGCTTGGTAGCCATTACTTTCAAGGTCAGTTTTCAGCTATGGTGCCTCATGTTCAGTATAGCGAAAAATGTCAAGCTTAATATGCTGAAATGGTCTTTGTCAGCACTCTACAGTAATCTGCATAAATATAATAAGAGTGTTACTGCTGTCTGCCCAGCCCCCAAAATGCACTAAAAGCAACACAAACGATATATGAGAGATGACAGAAGTTTATCAGCAAATCATTATTTGACATAGCACTACCCATATTCTGTAACGGGACAAAACTAGGAGAACGTGAGTCTTGTTTAAATTGGTTATTCTGTTATCCCACAACAAAATGAAGCTTCATGCTGTTATTTCTATTATACAAATATAAATGTTCTCATGTCTGTGCATTTTCCCCCTTCTTTTCAAAGCTTGACAGTTATGATTATATTCTGACCATTGTTCCATTAATCAATTACTGCAACACCCTTTTTTTCGATTTATGTGCGGGGGCTGTAATGGTTTTATCACTTAGAGAAGCACTAGTAATGGGTCCAGGAGCTCTCTCCCTTTAATAATGTCAGCATTACCTACTACATTTTATAATGAGGAGCCGTGTCATTCATTACTGGAGTAATAGGTCCTAACGCTAATGGATATCAGACGAAGGGCTAATATAAGAGGCTGCTTTAGTACGGTTATCCAGCTGCTCCGGGTCAGAAGCTGTAAATGAAGCTCTTTGCGCTCAATGAAGCACAATGGTTGCTATGTGCCGGACGAGGAGAGGGAAGATATCCCCACTAACCACTTTCCCGCATGGGCTCATTAGCGCATGCTCGCCGCCGCCGCCGCTAATTGAGCCCAGAGTTTTTTTTTTTCCCCAAGCACCAGAATATGTCTGAAAGGAAACTTGGCCATGGCAGGACCCCTTCAGCTGTCTACCCACTCCCTTTCCCCTCGCTCTCTGTTACGGTCGGGTGGTGGGTGGCAAAATGGGGTTGCTATCATTATTGTGTCCGCTCCCTACATTTATTGGCGCCTTGCGTGTGTTTGTGCCGCCATGTCACTGGCCACGCTGACATTTACCCTGGGAAATAAAGGTATACTGGGGCCGTTCTTTGATATAATTTCAATAGCCTCTTCTCAATAAATATCTACAACAGGCATCCATCCATCATCACCCAACCTCTTATCCAATACAGGTCCATAGAAAAAAAAAACACAGAAAATGTACCTTTTATTGACATGAAATATATAAAGGAAATAAATATCTCAAAGACATGCACTAATATAAATATATAATTAAAACACTGAAATATATATTAAAACAATGTTTAACACACTTTAATAATCTGATAAAATAATGTGAACAAAAACTGGGAGACTGCTTACAGAGAACGATTGCAATACTCTTTGTTCATTTCAGGTACACGAAAATATTTTAATATATTTTCTTGCAGTTTTACCTCCTGACTCGATTTCATCAATCACTTTGCACACAGGTAGGCCAGGAGGCCTATTAAATCACAAGCTTCACCTTCATCCTCACTGGACTAATTTGCCCCATGCGGTATAGAACCTTAACCAAATGTCCCCACAATGTGATTAAAAACCTGTTTTTTTGACCTGGCGGAGACATTTCTACGGTCCCTCCAAGGGAAAACTCAATTTTATAAAAATCTGTGGATGGGATAAAAAACTAAAGTAGCCAAGAGTCTTGTATTTTGTTTGGTTACTTATGGTTAAGGTTAGGCCTGGGTAGGGGTTAAGGTCGTCATTGTTGGGATTAGAGTTTTTCCCATAGTAATGAATGGATGGTCTCCACAAAGATATGAATACAGATGTGTGTGTGTGTGTGTGTGAGAGAGAGAGAGAGCGAGAGCACGTGTTGGGAGCATGTAGCCGTGGTATATCGTTGTCTCGTTATCTTTTCCTGACGCTTTGTAATCCCTGCACAAGGGTCGTGTGCCCTAGTCCTAATAAGCATAATCTCATTACACAGCAAATAAAACTTTCCTGTTTATCTCTAGATTCTGAATGAAACTAATAAGGGCTATAATAGTGTGAGCCCACCCCCCCCGCCAGCACCCCAATCATATTTCTGGCTATCTAAAAGCAATCAGTAATTGTGTTAGTACTGGAACGTCCTGACAATACCGCCAAGACAGACAGGACCAACGGAAAACCCAGCTGGACTAATTAAATTAAATGTTAGTCTGCAAAGACACATTTGCCACAGCCCGATGGATAGGGGTGTGGAATTAATAAGCATTAGAGCACGGTGTGGGGGATGCTATGATAATGGACGCAAGGAGGCTGATTAAAACCCAACAGACAATAATTACTAATGTTACGGCCTTTTTGGAGAGGTGCAGGGTCCCCATGCTGAAATTCATACACAAACCAATTACGATGCCTAATGTTTAATTACTGTTCTTTCAGTCATTTAAATAGATCCATGAGGAGGTGTATATTCGCATGAAGTTTGAATTTCCACTGATCATGGACGTAAGGGTGCTGGAAAGTGGAAGCCATGGTTGACAGATTGCTTATGGTTTGGTAATACCTCAATGATGCAGAGATTGTGTCCAGGTGTGCTGGAGATAAAACCAACTATTTCGTAATGCCTGAAAATGAGCAAAAATGCATCAAAATTCATTTTGATACAAAATACTCTAATTGTAAATGCATCACAATATCAAAAATTTCACCCAGTTCACGCAGAATCGTTTCTCGTGCGTCATCTCTCACGTGTTGACAAGCCAGGGCAAATTACTCAGTAGCACAGCGAATGCCGCCCATTGCGTACGTCTTAATGTCTCCAGCAGGGATAATTTTATTGACTCATATATAATGACTTTTAACACACCTTGTTGCTACTCAGGCTAACAATAACCAGATTTGAACCAGTTGTCCCACATCAAGCTAAAGTTCAGCACATGTATGTAAAATTAATAATGACCTGACTTTTACTGACTTATTTTCTATTTCTACAAATACTAAAAAAATTCTATTTCAGAAATATTCATGCAAAATCTAAACGTATTATTGAAGTGATGATGTATCTAGTATTTTGTACACTGTACACTTTTCCAAACTTGACGAAAAGAAGTGTGCTCTCTCCCACCGCCCAAGTGGGAAAAACAGTAGACTATTAATCTGTCATTTATCACCCTCCCTTCCTCTGTCCTGACAGTCTGAAGCTTATAATCTCACCCCCCACCCCCACGCCCCTGGCTCACGACAGGCATAATGCGGCACAAATGCAATCAGACACAGTAATAACAGAAAATAAAAAGCCCCTCAGTGAAAGTCGCAGTGTACCCGCGCACCCCGACCTCCGCTTCCCATCGCTTTCCGCCCATTTAATGTTGCCAGGACCCCAGCAGCCAGCCGCTACCCACCAATGGGTACGGGGCCTCCCCCAGGCCAAATTAGGGGGGAAGCTCTTTTCCCTGCCTGCCAGGTCCTCCCCTCCTATTTCAGACAAAGACGATAAAAGTTTGAGCTTGTGTGACTTAGGGCCCTTTTCTTTTCATGGATAAAGGGTGGAGCAGTGGTGGCCTGGCCCCGCGACTCAGGAGCCATGCAAGCCCAGGCCACCCCCACCTGCGGCCTCACACAACTACACCATATTCAACCCGGCTGGACAGCATCCTCGACCCTCCGCTCCCGACTCCTTGCATCCTAAATGAGGTCATCCTTCCAGGGAGGCCGAGGCCTTCAAAGCGGCACTCTCTACATGGCCTTTACTTCCTCTGCACTCCATCCTTTCTTTTTCCTCTCCTTTATTTTTCATGAGTGATTCTCACCGCTTCTGAGATGCCTTCAGAAGATACAAAGAGGAAAAAGCAACCTCTGGCCAGCTCTTTAAATCTAACCTTTATTTGTATGAAGGAAAAGGAAGACGTCTTACTCAAACGTCAGTTCACTCACTACACTTTCAAGGATCCACGCGTGGAGATTAATCTTTGAAATGTATGAAATATTTACAGCCTTTCTAAACCCAACTCACAAACATAACACTAGATAGATTGGATTTTTTTGTAAGAAAATCAGCCAAAACTATATGTAGCTGTAAGCCAATAATTATACCGTGAAAAAAAGTTTGAGATGCACTATAGCTAAACAGGTTCGGCATGCAGCAGAAAGAACATTAAGTATAGTTAGCTACTCACAATCATTAAACAGCATTTTCATGCAAATCGAAAATGCCATTAATGTTTACGTTTTATTCCACTGCGTTTCTGAGAAGTGCATTTACGGTAAACCAAGGAAATTAGTTTGCTCTTAAAAGCAGGTTCCATTCACTCAAGTAAATCCTCTTCCACACAACATTTTATAATTCCCTTTTTTATTTAGTATGGTAATGTAATATAAAAAAGAAAACTAATTGCATATTCCAGACATTATGTGATTATGTAAATATGAATGCTAAAGTAGTTATCATAATAACCCGAATTCCTCATTGTCTGCAAATTATCCATTTACTTACTGACTTGATAATTCCTAACCCTCTCCCAATCCGTTTAGCCAATAAATATCTAATACTGTTAAGGTTAACAAAATTGTCCCCTGAATCTGACTTAAGCAGAGTGCACTTATACACGTGACATTCAAAAACTATCAAAGTCTGCATGAATGATTAGAAATAAACTTGTAAGTAAAAATTCACTCACCAAACACCCAGAGAGAGTCAGAGGAGAAACCCAGCCGGGGACCCTGGTAGCTCTCTCCTGGAAGGACAGTAGCTTATTTAATCTGCCAGAATAAAAGGGGGGGGGGGGGCTGTGGGCATCAGTGCAATGGCAGCCAAAGCTAAAACAACTATTATCGCTACTGTACTGGGCTCCATTTGCCATTTTATATTGTGCTCAGTTTATGCACATATTGTTTGTACTGCACTGTATTGTACTACACTACTGTTTGTTCTGTACTGTCTTGCCTTGTACTGCACTATTGTTTGTCCTGCACTGTCTTGTCTTGTACTGCACTACCGTTTATCTTGCACTGTCTTGTATTGCACTATTGTTTGTCCTGCACCGTCTTGTCTTGTACTGCACGACTGTTTGTCCTGCACTGTACTGCACTGGCCAAACCCCCAGTGCCCTACCTTGCAACTGCAGCATAAGAATGTCACAGTGTATCTTGGAACATGCGACAGTAAAAACTTGAAATTTCAAAAATTACCATAAAACTACATCATAAGCGTGACGCCTGGTGTGAGGAGAGAATCCAGGTGTACCTGACGGTCTCGGTGACATTCGTGCTCAGCACCATTGCTCTAGTGATGGAAATGGGCTGTCACTGCTCCCCTGCTCCCAAGTCTGTCCAGTTGTGAGTGTGTGATTCTCAAGTGATACATCTCATGAACTGCACTACATGTGACTAATCCACTATTTGTTGTGGTGTCTGATCCCCAAAGGGGCAACAGCACACGGTTATGACGACCTTTCAGGGTCTTTGCATCTCTCGT
Source organism: Mormyrops boulengeri (assembly GCA_026781065.1). Classification (NCBI taxonomy): domain Eukaryota; kingdom Metazoa; phylum Chordata; class Actinopteri; order Osteoglossiformes; family Mormyridae; genus Mormyrops; species Mormyrops boulengeri. The sequence goes on along the minus strand of JAODLD010000040.1, from coordinate 13,735,510 downwards.
GCTATTTGACAGCACAAGGAAAGCTTTACCGACCATGTTTACCGAAGAGAGCAGCAGGAAGCTCCTGGATCGTTGACGCTATTCTTTATGAAGCGTCAGCACCTGAAAATCACGCGGAGCTGCACTGAGATTTCAGGACTCTGCAAGCCACGTGTTGGGATGCTGACATTTGCTGTGCCATTTGTTCATGGGCTGTTGGGTTTCCATTTTCACAAGGTAAACACTGTGTGCATAAGGCATTGTAAATGTATTAATAAAACAGTATAGTATGTATATAATGTAAGGCAAAATATAAGCAGAAAAATCCATCTATTCTATCAATCTATTCAAGGAGGCATATGGCTTTAAGTAATATTCTCAGTTGTAAGTTATGTTTGCAGATATTTGCTTTCTTACCTGTATTTCACAAAATAGAAACACACAATATCTTCACAAGATCTCATACTGCAGCCTGTTCATCAGCATTTTAATTATGCAGTTAATCATTGTCAGTGGTTGGCAGACTGAGCCACAAAGGAAACTACAGTGCTATAGTACATAACCAAAGCAATAATAATAATAATAAAGATCTAATGATGATTGTTTGTAAACTGCATGATGTATTAAGAAACAAAATTTCAGATAGCTACATAGCTACCTTTTTATATAAATTATTATTTATCCATTTACCAAAAGTTACATCACTGCCATGTAATGTAATCTCAATAAAATCACACTGTTACTCGTAGGCTTGCTTTTACTCTTTCGAATTTTATTTATACTTCTGTACCTCATCCCATTGCTCTTAACTTAAATTTAATTAATATTGAAGCTGGAGTAATTAGCTGGAAATTGGGCAGCGATTTTTTGCCGAACACTTTCTGTCAGCGCTACATCGCAAAAAAAACTGCGCCTGCCCACAATGACGCCGTTAACGGATAGCATCTCTGTGGAGACGACTGTTAAACTCCACTACTCTAATCAGAGGGAGAGCGCGGGAGATAAAAGAGAAAATAATGACCATCTGATCGGGGCTTTGAAAGTGCAACAATAGGCCAGAGGATCAGATAGACAAACACGAGGCTGGGGGTGGTGAAGTGGGGAGGGGGTCGAATTGAGCCATGAATTTGACAGCTCCCATCTCAGATTGCGGCAAAGCACATGTCTCCCTGAAGGCCCACTGCCCCACCCTACCCCCACCCGAGTCACATCCATCCACGCCACGGTGAAACCTCTTATCTAAGACACTGTGCAACAAATATTGGCACCATACTCTTCCTGTGATATATGTGCCTGTTTGACTTTCTGGATTCATATTAATATAAGAGGCAGCATATTAAATTTGAAGTGCACAGTAAAGAAATAATTGAGTAGTAACAGGGATGTAGAGATATTATTATTATAAAAACCCAGTGATAGACTATCGTGGCACAGTGCCACTGAAAAATTCTTTTCATAAAATGAATTCATTGAAAAAACGTTCTGAAATTCTTTCTAAAATATATCTTCAAAAAAAACTGAGCACAACAATAAAATTGTAAAAACATACACACGGATATTCATGAGCTAACTTTATGACTATAAAGTAACAAGAGTACCGTTCCAATATTCCAATAAAACATCTCCACTACTGACATGGGAAATAAATCATCCATCAAACTCTTGATAGATGACGAAGATGATGTGAACAGTGCCCAAAGCCTAATTTAATCTGTTATCTGAGAACACAGACTAATCCATGGAAATCCTTTGACACTATACTGGACACTGCGGAGGCACTCTTATTGCTTAAAGTGTCCTAACTACAAATCTGGTGCTGATTATTACTAAGGCGTAATTTGCAGAGATTATAATCATAAGAAATCTGAAACTGGG
>JAODLD010000040.1:13720159-13733556 GCA_026781065.1 Mormyrops boulengeri | reverse complement strand
CTACTATCGGGCCGCGTGCTGATTAGATTTTTTTTTTTTTTTTCTATTACATAAGTTTTTTTTTTTTTTTTTATTCGGTGTTTTTTGACCCATATTAAACCCTATCCCCCCGCTCCGGGGGGGGGGGGGGGGCCAATATTTTAAGATTTTTTTAAGCAATACAGAACACCAGTATGATTCAGAAAACTGGTATGATACTGACAAGAGCATAAAGCAGAACACTGAAATGATTTTGAACATTGGCATGATTCTTAACATTGGTTTGATACTAAAAACTGCTTTGTTTCATGCACACTGGTATAATACTAAACACTGATTATGTATAGAATATTTATATGATAACATACAGGACACTGGGTGGAAAACTACCAGAATTCAAGAAAAAAGCTCTATATGGCATTAACACTAACTAAATCCACTGGAAATTGCATCAGCAAAGTGAAGAAATTCACATATACCCAAACATAGTACAGTTATAATTTCCATTAAACTCTAACAGTCAGTAATGCAAAAGTTTGGTATTTCTAGGCTATTTAGGGAACTGAAGAGAAAGGATCTTTCCAGGGTTGTCTGCCGAGTGACCAGTGCAGCCAATCATTGCAGTAGCACTGCTAAAAATCCCAGAGTATAGGCTGCACTGCTGGAAACACCTCAAGAACATACTCTGGGTGAGGCCACGCTGGCTGCAGTCCAACTGAGCTGGATGACTAGATTACAAGCATTTCCTGTCTGTTGACGCTCACTGTCAGGGCCATACAGAGACTTTCTGTGGGACATGTGTTTTCAAAAGTCCATCCCCCCTTCTTACCTTATGCCTTCTTACCTTAACTGGGGGGTGGGGAGTGGAGTCCTGTGCTCTTCTGTTTCAGTCCTACTTGCTGGAATACTGAAACAAATATTATCAGATAAACTCTCTACTTCCGTTCACTTGGGACAAACAGTCTCTTATGGTGACAAAAAGTCAGGTTAGGACCTTCGCATAATCATAGGATCATTTCCTTATGGAAACAAAACCTTTTGATTATGTCTTTAACCCATGGACTATTTCCTGTACATAGAAAAGCAGGAGAAGTACTATACTGTATATTTTCGGTAGGAAGTCTCATGCTAGGGAATCTATGTTATATCTGTTGAGGGTTTAAATATTGATCCCAATAAATGCAAATACAAGTGCAATTCTACTCCGAATAATTGAAAAACAATAGATTTATAACAGAAGAATTAATTTATTTTAATTTTGATTGACTATATATAGGCAATCTGGAATACATCTTATATATCTATTCTGAGTAGAAAAAAATGCAATGATTAAGAATTTATGAAGCATAAGACAAATTACAGATGACTGTATAAAACAGTCCCATGTAAAATGCTTTCTTCTCATTTCATAACACAGCTACTGTGTCTAATATAACACAGCATCAATAGTAAAGTGCTCAGTAAAGAGAATGACAACCATAGGACTCACTGAAACAATGTGTCCTTTCTGTAAGCTACATAGAAAGACTCCTACCAGTCACTCTCTTTCCCATAAACACACTTTTTAAACTCCCCCCCCCACACACACACTTTCTCCATCTCTCTCTTCAGGGAGCTTAAAAGCTCCATCAGGAAACAAGAATGCAGGCAGTATAATCACAGCCATTACAACTGTCATTATGCTCATGGCCACAATTCAGTGCTGTAACAAACACAGATTGCAATTTGCATTGCATTCTGGGAAATGGACCCCGGCAATGAGGCAGATGACACACCACAAGAAACTTGCTGGTATGAGACTTATTGATATGATATGAAGCGCAAAAAATGCAAGATTTAAGCAAATAAAATTAGTTTAGAATACAGATATTTTTAAGGGTGGATAAAGGGTAAAAGGTTGTAGAGGAAAAGTAGGTAAGGAATAAAGATCCATACGAAGGAAGAGTGCAGGACATTGGGAGGTGGACTACTTTGCCATCGACGAGAAATAACCACGTACCTTAGACTATTAATAAAATTAACTGAATTTAAATATCACAACCAAGACTTCTTTTAAAATATATTTATGAGAATTCACAAGCACAGGCCAAGACTGAGCACCCCGGTAACACCAGGGTATTCTGCGCCATGGCCTCGGAGACCCTTGGTGTGGAATCTGCATGAAAACAGAAACCAGCAGGAGTCAGGACTGCTGGGCTGCTGGGCTGCTGGGCTCCTGGGCCGCTCCGGTACATGGCGCACTACAAAAATATCATTAAAAAAGTGTATTAGTGCATTAGTATTGGGAAACAAGAAAACATCATAACTACAACAAACCCGAAAACAAGACACTGGCACCACAGCTGCGAAACTAATCAAGAACACAGGTACAAGAAGCAGGCTAACCATGAGCACGAAACCTGAGCCAGGATGCGCGTCATCCGAAATGGCGAACCCGCAGCCCTGCTGACAAGGCCGGCAACTCCCGCCAGAATCCAGAAATAATAGCAACAAACTCAACTAGGAAGCATCACGCACAGCAAACAACTCACCACACACTGCTCTCTGCAGGATGCAGAGCCGAATATCTGTGGTTCAGTGCACGATCACATGCTCCTCGTTCGATCTCCCGATTATGATGGAACACGTGCAATAAAAGTAGAAAACTAGTAAGTTGTATTTCTTAAATCATTTTCTATTTCCCTTCAATTTTAAAAGTTAAGCGGTTTGATTTATTGGAGGGAAAAAATGTGGGAGAAAATAGTTGTTTTATAAAATAATCATCCAAACATCTAATACAATTTCATTTTATTAAAACTGTGTAGACAAATTTCTTTTTTAATGAAAAGCAAGGGAAAAAGCTTCTGCTTTGACATTATATTTTAACAGGGGAATAAATTATTCATGTTGCTACAGCCTCCAACAGTCCGTGTCTGATCAGGAGTAAGGATCCGTACATGTCGTTGTATGATTTATTGATGGCATAATTGTGGTATTAAAAATTCAAGTGTAGCAATGCGATCTTCGCGATCATATTTGGCAGGAGACCAGCAGGTGAAGCTTATTAGTCTCTGGTGATCAGCGGGTAAAGCTTCATTAACCCTGAGGATTGTTCGAATTTGATACCTGACCTGTGTGTGTTTGAAGGCTCACAGGTGCACTTTAGGGCCACATAGCTACTGTCTTTCATGACGACATCGATGTTCATCACAAGGTGAAACAATTTGCAGTGATGACTCCCTGTTCCTGATGAACCTCGGTTCTCGTGCCACAGGGGCCCGCAGATTAAAAATTAACAATACACATTGCCCTGATGACTAGTTCCATTACAGTACAATAAAATCATACTTATAAGGAGACACTGTATACTTAACCTGAAATGTAAGCTTTTGCAGGTAATTTGAAGTACATATGTTCACTCTCACAGTGGTGGACATTGAGGAGGTTCTGGGCATGCATTTAATAAAGTCACTGCCAAACTGCTTCACTGGAAAAAAAACCTATGTCCTCTCCCTGAGTAAACAAAATATTATGGATTACATGCGTCTCAGGACACTCACTGTTCAAGCGGAGGGAGTCTGGGTATAACTTCAGATGTCCAAGACCTGTATGCATTGCAGAACGCCAAAAGACTGAACCCCCGACAAGCACGCTGGGCCATGTTCTTTGTTCGTTTCAATTTCAAAGTCACCTACCTCCCAGGGAAAAAGAACGCCAAGGCTGACGCCCTTTCACGGCAGTTCGACCCCCCTGAAGCCGTGGATCGAACCAAACCCATTTTGGCACCTTCTTGCTTCACGGCCACCATCACTTGGTCGCTCGACGAGACAATCCAAGCCCTGAATGAACGTACTGCTCCTCCTGCTGGATGCCCCCTGGGTAAGTTGTATGTACCCAACCAACAACGTGCAGCCGTGGTTAGGTGTGTTCACACCTCCCAGAGTGCCGGACATCCGGGGGTCTCCGCAACTCTGCGGTTGGTGGCACAGAGATACTGGTGGCCGGGATGGAGAACGGATGCGGAGAGGTATGTAACCTCCTGTCCTGAATGCGCCCAGTTAAAGTCCTCTCACCAACCACTTGCCAGGCTGCTCCAGCCCCTGCCGATCCCGTCTCGTCCCTGGTCACATCTTGCTCTGGATTTCATCACCGATCTCCCCCTCTCTAAAGGTAACACCGTCATACTCACAGTCGTTGATCGATTGTCAAAGATGTGTCGCCTGCTTGCTGTCCCCAAGCTACCAAGTGCCACGGACCTGGCGGATATCTTGATCACGTGGGTTTTCTGATATTATGGCATCCTGGAGGACGTGGTGTCAGGCCGGGGTCCTCAATTCACATCCCAGGTATTTCGGGCATTCTGTGCCAAGTTGAACGTCACTCTCAGCCTTACCTCTGCCTACCATCACCAGTTGAACGGACTGGCGGAGAGGATAAATCAAGAAGTCTCCAAGGCATTACGACTGCTATGCAAAGACAAACCCACCCAGTGGGCCACCCACCTTGTATGGGCGGAGTATGCATTGAATACCCGAGTGAACCCAGTCACTAACCTCTCTCCATTTCAGTGTGCCCTGGGATATCACCCACAGCTCTTCCCGTGGGAGACGAAAGTTAGTGACATACCTCAGGTAGAGAGTTGGTATCAAGACTCCAGGGAGGTCTGGCGCAGAGCAGAGAATCAATAATACCTGGCGGATTGGGAGGGGTTCGGCCCCGAGGAACAATCTTGGGTGCCCACGAGAGACGTCCTGGATCCCCACCTGATTGCGGATTTCCATCACACGTACCCGTCCAGGCCGGCCCGCACCCCAGCCGCAAGGCCGTCCTCGGCGACAAACTCGTCGGGGGGTGGGGGGTTACTGTCACACTCACACGGGCGGGACAGGACAGCTGCAGGCCATTCCCTGATAATCGCTCCGCTTAAAGCGGATGAACCTTCACTATCATTGCGAAGTATTGTTGCCATGATTAGGAACTCTACCGAGCATTTCTCTGTCTTTTGTCTTCCCGATTGCCCAGTCTGCTGCGTCCTGTCCTCCTGTCTCGCCTGATCCTGCCTGCCCTGCCTACCTGCCCTGTCCTGCGCTCCTGACCCACCGTCTTCATTCCTCCTTCTCCTTCGTCGTCTCATCCTGTGCCTGCGTGTAGGACTGACTTCACCGGTTGCCGAACCCCTGCTTCTGACCCAACCTCGCTGTTGGATCTCCCTATTGGCTTTGTGTGCGCCCAGCATTCCAAATAAACATCCGTTCTCCCGCATTACGGGGTCTGCCTCCTCTCTGCTAGTCTGCCATCACAATCACTCTTTGCTACAAAAGGATAATTTCAAATATTAAAAGTTCCCTTGATACTTAGGATGAATATGTTAAAAAATCACATTGCAATATTTGAAATCTTTGTGATAAATACTACAATATTTGTACAATAAGTAGTTGAAAATGTACCCAAAATTAACTGTCTACCTAAATTATCTACCTATTGTCTGTCTTTACTGTGAAAAGCAAATCAGTAGTTCACTATAAGGATCAGTCCAGGGCTTGTCTGTCATTTCCCTGTATGACCAGCTGGGGTCACTGGCCATCCCGTTCATCTTCCCCGAGTCTTGTGTGCTTCAAAATCCATAGCTTATTCCCCAGGCTGCCATATGGCTAAATGGTCTGAGGGTGTGGTTGAGAACTGTGCATTACTACCATTGTGGGTTTGAACCCCCCTTGTTAATTATCTTGTATTTATGTATTTTGGTATTGGTCCTTGTTTTGCATTTTAGTTCTTAGATATCCCGGCTTACATTTAGTTTTGTAGGTATATTCCGTTTTGCCTATCTTGCTAGTCTCTCCTAGTGTCTGAAGTCCTTAGTGTTTCTTAATTACCCTCACCTGTTCCTTTAGCTCCTAATGTGTAATTAATAATGGCCCACAGCAGTCCCTCATCATGTTCTTGTTACCTGTGTATTTAAGTGCCTGTCCTTGCTTTGTTCCTCAGTTGGTCATTGTGCTTGTTCCTGTTTTACTGTGTGTGCTGCATAGTGCTTATTCCTGCATAATCCTTGCCAGTGTTTCCTGAACCTGTGTCCCCTGTGTTCATTAACAGTCCCTTTTAGTTCTTGTTTTATCTGTTGTCGTTGTTTTGACCGCTTGTGGTCGCTTTTGTTTTTGATAGTGTATTTATGATCCATTTTTCAGTAAAGCCCCTTGCTGCCATTAAGCCGCACTCTGGATCATCCTTCCCATCATGCTATGCCATACCAGTTCACATTCTGTTTAACTTGCCAAAAAGTCTCCACTGGTACAATGACAATTCACTCTTAATTCACAGAATGTCATAGAACATTAATTTCTAGAAGATCTTTAATGACAACCATGACAACCAAAATGTATACATAACATTACTACCGACAGCATAATCAGATGCTGTAAATTGTCAACAGACACAAAGCATTGCCGAAAAATCACCTGGTTTTGCTCAATATCGTTTCTGTGGAAACCAAAACATTTGCATACAGAAAACGATGAATGTCTTCTGGTGAACAGTTCTTGTTCAACTCAGTCCATCCATCCATCCATTTTCTGTAACCTCTTCTCCTATTCAGGGTTGTTGGGGATCTGTGGCCTATCGCATGCACACTTATGGGCAATTTGGCAACTCCAATTAACCTCGGCATGTTTTTGGACTGTGGGAGGAAACTCCACGACAACACAGGGAGTACATGCAAACTTCACACACATGGAGCCTGGTCCCCCAGGTGTGAGGCAACAGTGCTAACAACTGCAATACCATGTCACCCCTCATTTTTGCAAAACTTTCAATCACACCGTGCTATTAGTGAACAAAGATGAACATGATTATGATTGAGAGTTTGGAGAGTGCATGTAGATCTTGTACAAAAACAGCAGAGGTAAACTTCAAAATGAATAAACCAAAAACTTATTAGAGAATGGACAAATCACAACTGATTATATTGCTGATTAATATTTTATTTATTATTCCATTTTTTTATTTGGATTTTTTTTCTATTTTATACACATTCTCAAATTTTTGCATATTTGAGTCAACAATGCTGACTCATCCCTGATGAAGACTGCAATTAGGCTATTTGGTGTCTGTCCCATAGTGTTTCATAGTGTACAAAGGTGAAGTTGTGTTGGGTTTCACCAAGTGGTTATGCTATTCAGCTTGTATCATATTATAGAGATATAAACACAGACACAGACTGCAGCATTGTCCTCCAATTTGATCTACCGATTGCTTCTGATATTCCGTACAGGTCATCCTGTAGTACTGTTACATTTTAAACGGCATTGACATTCTGGAGAGAGTTTTCATGGTCTTGAATTTTCTCCATCCCACTAACTGGATGTTTTCACATTACATTTATTTCTTTAGCAATGTAAAATTGAGAAAGCAGGATGAGACAGTCTTCGGAGCAATTGGGGTTAAGGGCCTTGTTCAAGGGCCCAAAAGGTGAAAAAACTGTCTTTGAGATGCTGGAACCACAATGTCTGGCACCAGTAATCACGCCACATTTAAAATTACTTAGACCACACATCTTAGCCAATCTAATGCTTAGACACACAGCATCTGAACCTCTCTCATATAATATAATCTCTTCCATGCTGTGTATGCAGTTTACAATAACTGTATCTAATATAAAGCTATATATGTGTCACACCCAGCCCCGATCGCCCTCCTGTGGACCACACCTCCTCGTTAACCCCGTGTGGAATCCTCCCGTTTACCTACTGTTGTCAGTTTCCTGCTCGTTTCCTTGTGTATTTAGTTTGCGTGCTAGTCCGTATTCCCCAGATCCGTCATTGTATTGTCCCGTATGCTCCCCTGTTTGCCTGTCTCCCTGCAATAAACCCTACTTTCCCCGCAACCTGGGCTCGCTCTCCTACTTCCCTGCTCGCCGCCAGCCCGATCGTGACAATATGTAGTTGACTAGGCTATTGATTCTTAAATTGTAAAACATCTTCAAAACCACATTGGTATCCTATTGGTTTCACATGCCAGCGTTAAGAGGATTCTTTACAACCTACACCATTGAACAGAGAGCCTAGTTATATTGAATTAAATTATGCATACAGCTTGTATACTGTTTAATTGTAAAGTCCTGCTATGACACTGAAGGCTTCAGACTACAATGGTATCAAAAGATACGAAGATAAGGCAGCTGATTGACGCCCAGTGACCTTCATATGACCTGGAAACACAGCCCAATTAAAATAAAGGGTAGAAGATTCTTTGCTGCATGCAGACCTCCCCCACACTGCCCCATTTCTTTCTCCTTCTCTCTTTCTCGTCACTTTTCGTTTTAAGGACTGTACCTCGAGCTGCTTCCGGCACTCACTTTGTGGGTCTGAATGGAAGCTTCCCAATCGCAGGGAGGAATGCCAGCGTTGCTCAAATTGGCCTACAAGGCTAATTAGAGTATGAAAATTAGAAACAGTGAGTCACAGCTGCATTTAGCAGTGACAGGGTGGAAAGGCTACGGTATGCCCAGAGATGCAGCTTCACTGCAGAAAAATGCAGTCACCCAGCCCTTAACCACGCATTTAATATCCTTTATGAATTATTAAGAGTTATTAACAGTGTAAAACTACATACATTGAACTAGAGCACCAGTAATATCAAATTCAAATCCATGCAATCAGTTTCACTTCACACTGTTGCATTCAGACACTCCCGGGAACCAGAAAGCGCATGTGACTGTTCATGTTTTCCTGCTCGCTCTGTGGCTCCCGTCGTGATCAACAGCAGTGTGGCTTTATGAGAGGAAGTGGAAGCGATCGGATGGTAAGGCAATAAAAGTACAGTTGGGTCGATAGTGTGGACACAGAGGGGTTGAATAAGCCATTGCAGTAGGTCCACAAAAGAACAACATGTGCTTACAGCCTTGGTAGCTAAGGCTAATCGGCCTCATGCCATTTACCACTGCAGAACATTTAAAATGGTTATATGTTGGGGAAAGTCAAGCATTCAAAAGTCAAAGTGGTGGAATCATTTTGCACTATCAATTATCAGCAGGTTTAATCCCCCTCTCATTAATCAAAGTATCTTTGTTGTCATCTTCAGCTATAATATCCAGGGGTCATACGCTTAGATGAATTTACAATCTGGTTGGTCAGAGGGCAAGAAACAATCATAAATAGAATATAAATCTGAATATGAAAGACATTTAAAATGAGATATTTCACTTACTGTCCCATAACTAAGACATTTGCTTCCTTTACTCATGTGATAAGCACAGTTGACTAAGAGGCGTGTCCTGTTAATATCTGTCATTCATAAAACTGTATTAGTCTCCATTTTTCATTGCAATCTACTCTTTATAAGCATTCCCAACAAATACACACACACTGGCTACGTTGAATTAGGTTAAGCTTGTAAGTATAGTATATTTTTTACACAATGGTGCATTACATACATAACATGGTAAAGATATTTTAGTCTGATCTTTCATTTGCTTTTATCTAAAATAAGCAGCCTAAAAAAAGTTTTGTCTTCTCTCCTCCTGCAGTGCAAAGACATGCAGATAGGTGAGTTGGTGTCTTAAGTTGTCTGTATTGTGTGAAGGAGAACCTAAGTAATCATTCACTGACAACAAAGAATAGAATTTCATAATAGACACTGCTTTACTTGGTTTTATTTTAAATATCCCTTCGGAGTGCCAGTAATTTTGAAATCTGTGTTTCTCCGAATTCATTTTTATGTTTGAAACATTATTGTGTTTAACGTAAGTAGCTCTCCTGAATGCTTGAGCAGAACATTTGAATCATTAGATGTGTTGTTTAAGGTGTATTGTTTAATTTCTGTGATCATTTGTGCTCATTTTTACGAAAAATGTCAATAATTTTTGAGTCGATTGTATGTCCTGCGATGGACTGTTGTCCCCTGTACCATGTGGCCTGGGATAGGCTGCAGGACCTGGTGAACAAGTGTTTGAAAGACAATAGAAAGCTACAATAAACAGCAAACTTTACACTGTTTCTGATGCATGTTGTACTACACCTGTCCTGCCCCGATCATCCGCCCTTCCGTGGGCCACCCCTCCTCATTAACTTCATGTGGATTCCCCGTGTTTACCAGCTGTTCTCTGTTACTGTCATTAGTTCATTGTATTGTTAAGTTTGTTTCCCCAGTCCGGTGATTGTATTGTCCGACTGTGTTTTGCCTGCCTCACCTGGAAATTAAACCCCATGTTCACCGATTTCCCGTCTCTGTGATTCCCTGGCTTTATGCGCGACAACACCATGGTTTTTCAACTACACTATGGTTTTTATTTACAATTTAAATAACTGACTTAAATCTGGAATTTGACATAAGGAGGAGAGTGATTATTTAACCGTCATTCATCTAAATTTTTGATTTTTGTTCATTTTTCAAAAGGACTATTCAGGGGACATTTTTCAGATGGTTTGGAAAAACGAATACAATTTCCCAGTCACTATGAAATTAAATCCATCTGCCTGGTTTGTAAGAATAACAAAAGGGTGGCAGATGTCTTTGTAAACCACTATGCAAGGAAAGCGGTAACACTGAATGTGTAATGTGATTTGTATATATAACTTCTGGGTCAAAGGTCAAGATAAGAGGCCTGTGCAGCAGGCAAGTAAATTACAGTTGTGAGGTAAACTATGATGGATGGGGATTTGATGTACTGTTTATGTCTCACTGTTAGAGGTCACTTAGAAATGTCAATCTAACACTGTATCAATGGTCCAAGCTACTCAGTTATATACAGATACAGATTTGAGCTTGATGAATGCTCCAGTGAAAATTGTTTAATCTAAGGACTATGAAAACTATTAAAGTAAACTGGTAAAGTAGCATTACAGGGTAATGGAATGGCGTAACAATATAATGTTTTTAAAACTTTGACTTCTCATTTCTGTCCTAAATGCTTGTTTTATTATATATTTTTCCATTGTTTATTTAAAGATTTATCTTCTTTGGTACATTACAGGATGAACAGAATGAAAAAGAGAAAATATAAAAATAATAATAAGAATAAGAAAGATAAACAAGCCTCACAGCAAGAAGGTCCTGGGTTTGATCCCCAGGTCAGGCGTAGGACCTTTTGTATGGAGTTTGCATGCTTTCCCCGTGTTCGCATGGGTTTCCGCCGGGGGCTCCGGTTTCCTCCCACAGTCCAAAAGTGTGCGCAGTAGATTGATTGGGGACTCTAAGTTGGCCCCGTAATTGTGTGAGTGTGCATTGTGTGAGTGTGACTGTGTGACTGTGTGTGTGACTGTGTGAGTGTGCGTGTGACTGTGTGCGTGTGTGTGTGACTGTGTGAGTGTGTGCGCCCTGTGGTGTGTTAGTGCCTGCCCAGGTTTGGTTCCTGCCTGCGCCCGTTGTTCCTGGGATAGGTTCCGGTCCCCCCCGCGACCCCGGTTGGGATTAGGCGGTTGATGGATGGATGGAGGATGGATGGATGGAAGATAAATAATAATACACATATGAGGGGGACAAAGGGGAAAAAAGGGGAAAGGAATCAAGTACAAACAATAAACATTAATAAACAGTGCATTGTTCTTGTACAAGTTCCAAGTAATAGTGTAAGATTACACATGGCTTACATAATATGCTTATGTAGAGGCCTCTGCGGGTTGTAAAATGAGAGATCCAATATAGCAAAAAAAGGCTACCATATCTTATAAACTTGGGACAAACAATCTTTAACAAAATAATGGATTCTTTTCTATTTTTGAGAACATCAACATATCTCTTATCTACTGTGTATGTGAAGGTGGCTGCGGTTTCTTCCAATGAATTAGAATAAGACGGCAAACAACTAAACAGACGAATGGTACACGAGGGTTACACAAGCTAATATAGACTCGTTTTATTATATAACCAGCTCCTGAGGATAGTTTCTTTTGTTTAAATATATTCGAAATTGTGTAAATTATTTCAGAAAGGGGCGACATTTCAGTGAGATCGCAAGTTGTGTCCCACCTCCAAAGCTAGGGGTTCAAATCGTCACTTTGTGCTTGTTTGTGTGTGTGTGTGTGGGGGGGGGGGGTTATGTATATATTACATTGTGGGGATTTTTTCGGTCTCCCGAATCTGTGGATGCAATCAAAAAACTAAAAATGTTTTTTTGGTTACTTATGGTTAAGGTTAGGGCTGGGTAGGGTTTTGCCCGTAGAAATGAATGGGCAGTCCCCACAAAGATATGAGTACAGTGGCCTGTACTACGAAGCGGGGTTACTGGCTTATTGGGGTAACTTCTCGGATTTAAGGTACCACAGTTCAAATGGACTTAATATTCGTTCACTTACATTTTGCCCAGGCTACCTTAAATCCGTCAAGTTACCCTGATAAGCCACTAATCTCGCTTCTTAGTACAGGCCACAGGTCTGTTTGTATGTGTGTGTATGTGTGTGTGTGTGTGTGATCTCCTTGGGTTTCCTCTGACTACTCTGGTTTCCTCCTGCAGTCCATAGACATGCACTTAAGCTAATTAGTGTCTCTAAGTTCTCCATAGTGCGTGTTTGTTGTGAAAGACTGGCATCCTGTCCACTATATATACACCTATACACCTCCTGTGTGCTGTTTGAAATAGCCCCACTGCAACCCTGCTCAGTACAAGAATGTGGAAGATGGATGGATGGATGCATGGATTGATGGATGGATGGAGACGTTCAAAACTACTTTACAGAAAATAACACAAACTGCTCAAGGCCTTTACGCAAAAATCTGAACAGACTGTCTCTGTACTGTAGTTTGAGTGAAAACAATGCGTAAAGTATCTGTTTCCGTCAGCCTTTTTAAATTAAGGATGAAAAGGTGTGGATTTTCTCTGCTTGTAAGGAATGAACAACTTCAAACGAACAAATATCTACGTCATGTTCAATTTTATATTCCAAAATAAGAAATGTGATATACTGATTTTTGCAGTTTGTGGTCCTCTATAGATCATTGAATAAATGAAAATAAGATTAACTAAAATGATTAAGGTAATAACAACAACAACAAAAACGACAATAATAATAATAATAATAATAATAATAATAATAATAATAATAATAATAATAATAACATGCAAATAAACTCCATTGCTCTGATTATGCAAAACAAAGTGCTAACCCACATGTACTTTACCACACATTTCATTTTCATATTGAGTTATTTTTAAACTATTATGGTTTCCAGTGTATTTTCGGTTCATTCCGGGGATGCATAAGGAGGACTTCAGAGGGAATTTAGATCATCTCAGCAAATCCAGCCGTGCCTATTATTATTAATATTCACCTCTTATCAATACAGTTGCGTGTCTGCGTGCCGTGTGTGAGCGTGCATGCGATGGGGTGAAAATGGAAAGAGGCGAGAAGGTGATTATCCTTGAAGAACCTGACGGGAAGTCACCAAAGCTCATTTAGATATCACAGCGTGAAAGAAAAACCATCTCGATAAAAGGGGGGGTCGACTTT
>JAODLD010000040.1:13686586-13715784 GCA_026781065.1 Mormyrops boulengeri | reverse complement strand
TAGTTTTACACCAGCATGAAGATCATTTAAACACCACTTACTTTGGCTGCCTAAGACTTTTGCACAGTACTGTATATTGACGACAAGGGAAGACAAAAACCTCAGTGTGTTTTGTGCAGCAAGGTGTTGGCATGTGGCTTTCGAGGGGAAAGGTACTGTCCCGTTTTTATGAACCACCAGCTGAAATCGCAGCTTTTCTTTAGAGATGCACGGCACCAATCCAGACCTATTTGACGAATCGGGTATCGGCAATGCATGACCAATCCACATCCTATGCTTACTTATGTACTTTTTGGCAAAATCACACAACAGCTCTTTCTCATTTTGCATGTGTGTTTTGCGGCATTCAAGTCGAACACTAATGCTGCCCCTCAGTCTTTTTTGCTAGTCAGTGGGTGTGAGTGCAGTGACTTCCGCCTGCTGTGACGTCATGTGCATACCCTTTGCAGAACGAGGAGCGTAAGATGAGACGTGACGATCTGGGAGTATTTTACGCTTTTAACAGAAACCAGTAGCACAGCGATTTGCAATCTTTGTAAAATAAAAAGTTTTGAGAAGTGGGAATAGCGTTTAATGGACAATCCCACTTAAAGGGCACGCAACTGTGTGAGAAAAAAAGCAATGGATGATTTGGGAGTCGCTAACTTGGACTGTTTTGCAAACTCGCTGCAACTTGTGATACAAGAGAGGCTGCCATCGTAACAAAGTGTAACTGAGCTGACGCAAATGGGAGAAAAATTGTTAAAATTTTAAGCATTGCTCTGAAGATATTCATATTGAGCTGCAAATGCCTCAAAAACGCTTAAAACAGTACGACATGTATATTTGTAGTAGCCTAACTAAATATTTTTTTCGTCATACATTTTTCCCATCTGTAGTAGCTTAAAAAATGTATATATAAAGTATAACAAAGTAAAAAGAGCTCTTGTATCGGAATCTGTATCGGTATCGGCTGTTGTGTATCAGAATCGGATTGCAACTGAAAAAATGTGGATCGGCCCATCCCTACTTCTCTTGCTCAGAACAATTAGCCTCTTGCCGACCTCTTTAGCAACAGTGTGTGGCTCGCACACATTGCTTACCTCGCTGATGTATTTGAACAATTAAACACATTAAATGTATCTGTGCAGGGGAGGGGGCACAGCATTTTTGAACAGTATGACAAATACAATTAGACTTTGAGACTCTTGTCAGGAGCAAAAAACTTCCCCAGTTCTCCCATTAATTCCTCCAATCTCAGGTCTAAAGTGTCAGGGTTACACCTAAGGTTGAAGCGAGTGTTGCTTAATTTTCTTCAAAGCAAAATGTTTTCAGTAATTTGTAATAGTTAAGTAATTTGACATCAAAGTATAGACATTGCAAAAGGCAGTTTGGAACACTTGCAGAAACATTGCTAGTAAGCAATGGTGGCAGTTTGTTTTGATCCCAGATATTTGATTACCAAAGTCTTGGCTACATGAAGATAACTTAAATGGTGTAGTTGCAACATTCAGTCGGATAAATAAATAAGAAAAAGCGAACTCGTCACTATTTTCTGGTCTCCTTCCATTGAATATTTAGGAGCTCTCATGTGTAAGCATGAGCCATTCACACCTGGCCACATCCCCCCCCGCCCCCCCCCTGGCACTGACGGGGATTTACCGGGATCGCATTTCACCGCTGCATTGTTCATTAGATTACCATGCCAATGCGATTTCAATACGCGGAAATGTGGCCATTTAGAATGCGAATAGCGATCTTCGCGTGAGGGCGGTACTACACGCCCCTGATGCAGGTAAAACAAAGAAAGATTACATGGTTTACTTTTTTGCCAATTTAACCTAATTTTAAAAACTTTAATAATTCCGACAACGGACGTTTTAAAAAAAATGCAGATTACGGATTTAGCCAGCATTTTTTCCATGATTCTACACGAACATTTCAGCGAGATATAAACTGAAATAGAGGAGAAATATACGCGGCATCGTCGACCCCAGGGGGTTAAGGGGTTATGGTGGGTCCCAAAGCCAGACCAGTTGAGAATCACTGATCTACAGCATGTGCGCATGTGTGTGCTGCTGCCTGATTTACACCATTTATAACAGCCAAATGTGCAAGAAAGTGAATGGCCTGCGCTTCAAAAGCTTGACATGTCCCATCTCTACACAAACATAAATACCAGCATGGCGAGTGAAACTGAGACAGAACAGGGTAGCTCCGAAAAGGAGAAGGACCAGCCAAGACAAATTGAGGAACTCGTTCCTAAACGTGGGGCTACATTTGTAGCAAAGATGTGGTTTGGTTACAAAACGTCTCACATGGAACAGAAAACTGCACTTTGCAAGTTATGCCGCACATCGTTCCCACAACAGACTCAAACACCACTAACCTTCTAGCACCTACACAAGAACCATGTCAATCGAGAGAGTATGGAGAGTGTTTATGAATGAAAGGCACAAAACAACTGTCAGGTGCTCAAAAAAATAAAAATAAAAAAATTTACTACAGTACCTTGTCGACTTGCAACTCATTATTTTTTGACTTGCTGACAGCGACTAGTTAACAACAAGTCTTTAAGGCTCTGTTGAAATTTCTATACATTTCTGGACATGTGAAGCATAGAGTACAACTCTTCTCAAACCGTACAGGCGTTAAACACATCACGATGTCCGGCTGTGCATAGAGCATAGGAACTGGAGCCAGAGAAGCGTGATGCCAGGTGGTATCAACAATCTCGTTTTCATAATGAGTCATTATTGATAAGCAGTAATGTCAAATTGGAATCACGATGGAGACTTGAGTCTTAACTCGGAGTCTAATTTTGTGACTTGTGAAAATCTCTGCTTATATCTGCAAAGACATGGTCGAACTTTACACAGTTGAGAGACAGGGAAGCTATTGAATTGTGAGGACTTTGTGAGGATCATCTAGTATGTGTCACTACAGATAACGCCACAAACATCATCCTTACACTTCAGCTGAACAAGTGAACACGCTTAGTGTTTTGGTCAATCGATTATTGTAACAGCACAAATGTGTACTTAATTTATGTGTATTTGCACTGATATGACAAGAAATTATTGTGCATTTTAACGTTTGTATGATAACTTGTACTTCATTTGCAGTATAAAGGTTAAAATGCATGGCAACTTGTCATATCAGCACAAATGTGTAAGTATTTTATGTGCATTTGTGCTGTTACATGCAGCAGTCCATTGATGTATCAATTATAAAGGTGAATGCGTACCAGTTATGTGCATATATTAAGTAGCAATACAATATAATGTAGAAATTAACATTTTAGTAGAAAGCAGCCTATGTTATCTGTGCTGTAAAGTATCAAATAAATACATATATCTAACATTTATTTACAGAGCAGAATGTGAAACTACCCCAGGCGGATTGAGCGGTTGGTGTCTGCAATAGATTGCTGAGTGCCTTCTCCAATTCCTGGAAAAGACGACATGAACTGACCAAGGCTCAAGAAGAACTGAGCCTGCCTGCTCAACAGCTAATCACAGACACCCCTACCAGATGGGGCTCTCTACGGCAGATGACTGAGAGGCTTACAGAGCAGGAGAAAGTGCTCTCACAGGTCCTCCGTGCAGACAAAAAATGAGACATCTAGTCCTAACATGGCAAGACAGGGATGTTCTTGAGTCCATAAATAAGGCATTGAGTCCTCTCTTGGAATTTACAGATGTCTTGCCTGGGGAGCTGTACACTTGTGTGTCATATTTGAAACCAATCCATCCTTTTCTTTTTAATACTCAAATGCTTAAGCCCCAGGATGACAACATGCAGCTGAACATTACCATCAAAGAGGGCATCTGGAAGAATTTAAATGACAAATATGATGACCAAACCACAGAGCAGCTGGCTTGACATGGCCTCCCTTGGTGACCCTTGTTTCAAAACGAATAATTCATATATTAAAGAGGAGAAGGTTGAGTACATGAAGACCAGAGCTACGTCAGAACAGGAGAACCTGGTGGCAGAACAGACAGCATCAGCATCAGCTGCTACAGACAGACCAGAGGTTTATGGTGAGACAAAAGAGTTTGAGCAGCTATCTTAAAAAAAAGAATGCAAAACTGCCCCAGTGTTAGAGATTGAACTCCTTTTCACTGCCACAAATGCCCCCTCAGCACAGGCATTTAGTACAAGTGGAAACACTGTCATGTGCCAAAGGTCAGCACTTAAACCAGAAAGAGTTAACCAACTTGTATTCAAGGCTCTCAACCTATAAAAGTAACTCCCTGAGATTCGGCAAGACAGGCCAATTATTTTGAAGCATTGTTGTCAAATATCGATTTTGGTACTAGTACTTTAGAATTATAGCATCATATGAAAGCTAACTTTGAGGGTTTTGATTCCTTGTTATATAGCTTGTTTATTGCGAGCCCTAATTTGCTGCTATAACTTAAACTTGAAAGTTCCATGTTTACATTTGGTATTTTCTACACCAATAATTATGTTAGGCCTATATTCATTATTGTTTGAAGTGTTTTCAATCTCTTATTATAGTTGTTTTTATATAATGCTATAATTCCATCTTGAAGGCATGTTTTGTTTTCTGGTTATATATTTATATAATATAAACAGTTTAAACTTGTAAGTAGAATGTTTTACATTTGGTATTTTATAGAGCAATATTTTATGTTGGGCCTGTAATCATGTTTTTGAAAAATGTTTTATATTACATTAATATTTGATATTTTTACATTTGCCCAGAAGTTCTAAATAAAAGGAGAAAAATAATCACAAATGTATGAGTACCATTCAATTTTGAGTGCAGAAGATTTTAAAAAAATAATCCTTTCCATGTGGTTATTACGTATAAAGTATTTAATTGAATTTACAGTCAATGTAAATGTATCATCGTGATTTATATCATTATCGGGATATGACATTTTGCTCATATCACACAGCCCTAGCCGCGTGTATCACTTTAGATGGCAAACGCACACCTGCGTACCAGTTATGTGCACCCCTGTATTAGGGTGGTCCTTTCATCTTTTTTTTCATCTTGGAAAACTATCTCTGAACCCTTAAAGTGGTTTAGTTTCAATAAAAAGTAAATCCTGCAAAATATTAAGTGGATCCATTAACACTCTGAGGTAGCTCAGCAGCCTCAAAGTTTACCATATAGTTCGGCAAAACAACAATTTTCCACAGTATTTGAAGTTGTGTAAGGTTTGAGATTTAAGGACTTACTTGTTTTTAATATGATTAAAGCAAACATAACTACTGAAATTTTTGATAGGACCATCACTAACGAGTGACGTCATATGACTGTGACCTCATTGTTTACTGTCAAGTCAACAAATTATCATGTATCGTGACTGCATACTACTTAACTTTGGAAAAAAATGACTAAATCGTTTGAACATTTTAGCAAGTACTTTAGGAGATACATGTAGCAACACGTTCACAGGATTATTTAGTTAGCCCTGCAGAAGGTATTGAAGGAAGTAAACTGCCATCTGGGAAGCAGGTTTTCAGTTACTTTCTGCATTGTCACAATGTTCTGCACGAGGACGTTCGAACAGCAGCAAAGCACGTCATAGAGCGTGTCGAAGAATTCTGGTCTCGTGCAAACATACCAACCAAGCATCGACAAGACTCAATCAAAAAACTAGAACTATTATTTGCTTACTGGAAATCTCTAAAGAAGAACAAGAGCCGTCATAGTAAGATCCAGCAGCTCAATGAGTCCGAGTTCTTGACCACAATTGAAGAACTGTTTGATATCGCCCATGCCAACGCCATGGAGCTCATCAGTAACCCAGAAGATAAACTCTTCCTTGAATCTCAGCGACAGAAGGGACGACCTGGTTGCATGAGCGGAGTCGATACAGTGTTGCTACTTCAACAACAGAGGCAGAAGGAGAAAGAAGAAGCACTGCAAAGGAGGAAGCAGAGTCAAATTCAGACGACATTCAGTCAGTACGCGCTACAAGTCATCGAGAAAAACCGAACCGAATTTCCAGACGCAAAGAAGACGACATTGCTTAAGAAAACAAACTGACAGTTAATTGCTAGCAAAACTTTGATTTCTAAATATAAATTAATAACAATTTAATCATTTCGTACTTCTATAGGGTAATTTATTGTAATCTGACATTGGAAACAATTAATATAATCGTTTCAGTTTTGATCGCAATAGGGAGGTATACCGTCAAACTTCAACCTCTGTGAGCTACCTGTAAATGTTTATCTTTTTCACCCAAATTTGACGCAGAATGATTATTCATAAAAAGGGATTATTTGAGGAGGTCAGACTTAACATTGCTCTTAGTTTGATTTTTACAATATAGTTAAGGGCCACCCAAACGTTCAGTGGTATTTCATCGCTCAGAAAGCCTGGAACAATGTTCATCTAAGAAATTGTGTAAGTAGACGAATTTAAAAAGTAACAAGTCTTAGGTTGTCAAAAGAAATGTTTAAAGCTATTTATCAGAGTAGTAAGTGCACTTTTGCTTAGAACAAAAAACACAATTTAGCATTAGAAAATATGCAAATTAAGAATAATACAATAAAACTAGTAAGAATTTCTTCTGTTCTCCAAAAAGTTACTGATATCTAGTTGGATGACTGGATGAATGCTGCTTCAGTTCCCAAACCTCTCCTCAGGGGCACCTCAGCCATTCCATGTATTTGTTAAATGTCACCATCAGCTCAATTAATTAATTAATTCAATTAGTTCAAAAAGTGAATGAGATATTGATCAGCCATATGAGGTGTGCTTGTGGTAAAGTCAAGGAACACATTGGTGTGTTGGATGGTTGCTGCAAATGCTGGGGTGAGATTAGCAGGCATTTTGATATGGCTAATCTGACGCTCTTTGACAGGCATAATATCATAGTTTTACACAAACATGAAGATCATTTAAATCATTTTCTTTGGCTGCCTATGACTTTTGCACAGTACTGGAAATCAATACACTTGCATGAAGTTGTCACCTATAGTTGTATATTTATTATATACAGAGTAGGTGTTATCTTTATGTTATTAAAAAATGCTCACTAAATGTAATAAAGTATAGATTGTAAAACTATCAAATGGATAAATCCATGGAATAAAGATAAATGTAACCAACTTCACAAGCTTATTTCCATTCTTCACATCCGTTTTTGTGTAAATTCGCCATATACTTTCAGTTATATTAACCAAACGGCTTCATCTGCAAACTGAGCATCAGCCTCAGTCCTCAGTTACAAAAATATGCATAGAAATTCTCCAGATGGGCTATTAATAAGCAATTCCCATCTGCTATTCCCCATATGAAATATCAGTTCTATCATTACAAAGGCGCTTTCTGTTTCAACAAGGTGATCATTATAAACTCCAGTAGAAAATTAAAAGCTGGGCCTAGCAGTGACATGCAGACCTGCAGATTGTTAGCGAGAACAGCAGCCGGCCCTGGGTGATCCAGGCCACTTGATTAATCTGCATAGCATGAATACAAAATCAATCACGTCGTCTCATGAGGACTTGAATTAAAATTTGACTTTCCATCTTTCCAGAAACACCCTGAATGACATAGAGATTGCCATAAAAATGTGTAAAAATGACATATTCTTTAAGAGGCGGTGGATTTTTCTTAAGATAGCCCAGGGGATAGGTAGACATTGATTAAGAGTTCCAAGAAGAACTGCTAAGCCCTTTATGAGCATGACCAAGGATACCACTTATATCCAAGAGTTCTCCAGAGCTGTTCTTCCTGGATTCATGATCATATAAAGAACCAGGGGCAACCTCAAGAAATCACTGTGGAATCACAAGATGAGTATTAGTTCCATTGACGGAGAATTGCTGGCAGCTCTGTGTGGATCTTACATTGTACTAGAAAACAGGGACCACCGCAATCTCAGTCTATGTTCCTAGAAGGGATCAGTGCAGATGTACTGCATGAAGCAGCTTTAACAATTGAATGGCGAAGAAGCAGTATCTGCCCTCTTTTTGACTGGCACAGGCCTGCTATTATGGAATAATGCTGCGTTCTATTTGAACTCGTAACTCAGAAATTCCAAGTCCCCAGTCGGAAATTTCAACTGGAACGTCCCCTGAAGACAGAATTCCTTTTCGGAATGTCAGTGGAATCTACACAAGCCCTACCTCAGAATTCAAGATAGCTGCACCCTGTATTAACAGATAACTTGTGAGATTTAAGGTAGCCTGGGCTAAGTATAAGTGAACAAAGATAAATGCCATTTAAACTGGGGTAAATTAAATCTGACAAGTTATCCGGTTAAGCAAGTTATCCTGCGTTTTGAAACAGGTCCCTGGTATTGCTAAATGGCTTTCCAACTTGCTTTACTGGAGCGCAGTTAAATTAGGAGTGACATCTTTTCCAGCTCTGACTTCCGACCTCTGAGTGAATGAAGCATATGGTTATGAAACCTAAGAACTGATTAGAGTCAGGACATACCTCTCTGTGGATCTTCTGGACAAACTACCTTAAACACAGAGGTGGATAGTTCTGGTCCAGAAAGTAAAAATCCTGACCAAGATTTTGTTTCAACCAACCATTTGAGTATAAAGAGTCACAGAGTACTCAACTGGTTGGTTGGATCAAAATCTTGGTCTGTATTTTTACTTTCTGGTCCTGAACTTCCCACCTCTGCTTAAATGTAAAGACTTATGCCAGGAAAACACCTCACGCTGCTCCAGGCAGCAGGCAATCAAGCCCTTGGTATCCTGGAGCTGACAAAAGGTTACTGGCAGGATCCATTTGTCCTCAGAGCCAGGAAGAAGAGAACTTTGTCAAACCTCAGCACCCTACAAAAACAACAAAAAAAAAAGAAAAAAATCAGATTCTGCTGGTCGAGCTGCATTCCCTCCCTATCACAGCCAACCATATTTATTCCTCTGGATTGTTAATGTTTTTTTATCATTTGCAATTTCTCCCTAGTTGTGTATAATGAAGCTTCTTGACCCTTACTTCATAGCCATTTAAACTGGTACCACTATTACAGATCTGTAGGCCTGTCCTCTCTCCTTCTCAGAGTCATAAAATGAATTTCAAAATGATTAATCCAGTAATTGTACAAAACACATTATTTTGGATTAAACTCCACTCCCTCATTTTCAACGGATGATTATCAGCTGCCATTAGTACCTTCATTTGTCCCCCTCTCTGGGGCCAGTCTGTACTTACGCGAGGCCAAAATGCACACACCGGTCTGCACTTACGCGAGGCCAAAATTCACACACCAGTCTGCACTTACGCGAGGCCAAAATTCACACACCGGTCTGTACTTACGCGAGGCCAAAATTCACACACCGGTCTGTACTTACGCGAGGCCAAAATTCATACACCAGTCTGTGCAGGGAAGGAGCATTAATAGATCCTCACACACAAGTTTGCAGTGACACACAAGTTTTGGGAAGCAGACCTTTAATTCACAGTTTGCAAAATGATGTGTACAGAAGTATATTCTCTTTTTTGATTTATGTTAGTTCAGGTTGGTAACATTTCCAAACCAGCAATATCCACAATGAAGTCTAGGGTGAAAATTAAATTTGCAAAACAAAATTCAATATAGAGTCAAATATAGGATAGTGAGAGAGTGAGATGAGGGTGTCATTGTAAAGACAGACCGCATACATCAGTGGCAAACTGCCTCGACCTCCCCCCAGGAAGGAGCACCACTGACAGGGGCTCTGCACCAAGACAGAGGAGTCGTATCATAGCAGGTTATGTCAACAAACAGCTGCTAATGTCAGAGACAGACCGAGGGGAGTCTTCTGTCACGGGAAGAACACGTGGAGCTTCCAAAAAGGTGGAGTCTTACAAAAATAGGGAAAATAGCCTTTGTACACTGACTATATGACATCAAAAATGCTAAATGCCCTGCTACAGTTAGACCAGAAGCAATATTATTAATAGCTTAACTTTTCAAAATGATTGTTTAAGGTTTCTTTGATTTAGACTTGTAGATTTACATTCATTTTTCAATGTATTAAATAACAATCAAAATAAAAGAGCTAATTGTTCTTGAAAGAGCAGTTTTAGTGGAGTGACAGAAGTAGAATGTGGCAAATTTTGTTTAATAAAATACCACTATAAGTGAATCAGACATGTCAAAGCATAAATGTGATCTGCCAATGGGAAAAAAGTTGTTCTTTTCTGAAAGCGAAGTATGCTTTTTTCTTGTCCCGCTTACCCATCTGACAGAGGGATAGCGATAAAATCTAGCTGGGCTAGATAGGTCACTGTACTATTAGTCTCTGACTTGCTGACACACATTAAAACAGCCCAGCTCACCTAGTCCAATTTTATATCATTTCTAGGCTGTTCCATCAGATCCTGCTTTATCAGAACACAGAGATAAAGCAGAGAAAAAAAGTCTATTCTTCCTCAGGTTGTGAGATGTTGAAGCCACATTTACAAGCAGAAACAAGAAAAAGGTGTTAAAGGCACAGAGTGCCAGGCCAAAGGCTCTGCTTCCATTCCTTCTGTCTTATCACCAAATCTTAATTTATTGCTGAATCATCATTATCGTGACTGTCAGCCTTGTCTAACCTCTGCTGATCTCCCATGATTCTCTGCTGTCAGCCATGATTGCCCGCCTTCTGCTGGCTGACTGATAATAGTTGAGTGATTAGCCCACCTCCAAAGGAAGACAATGATGTTTAGAAGCCAGTAGTCTGGCCTATATATTAATGAGGGGCCTTGCGCAGCTTTGATAAGGCAGCACGACGGTCCCGCGTGGGGGCATGCGAGTCTGGAGGAGCACCCCCTTACAGAGCAGGGCCATCGTCCTTTGGCCAGTAATCACCACAAAAGCATCCAGTTACAGTCACTGCCACTCCATTGCAGGTACTGGCAGGATGTCAAGCCAAACAGCCCCCCCCCCCAAGCCCAACTTTGCATTCCCCTAACACCATGACCTGCCAACTCCAACACCAAGGAAAACAGCCACAAAATATGGGCTCCCTTCGTTCCTTCAGACAGCACGACTTTTTCATGGCACTAATCAGATTTACGGTACTGTCGACTAAAAGACGTTGTGGCGCTGCGCTGCTTGATGTGCTTACAAGGGACATGGGCTCCTGTCTTCGAAGTCGAAAGAATGAATCATACTCTGATTTTTGCTTTGTTGATTAAAATGATGAATACCCAGTAATTTGAAGAATTATATGCATCTTCTACACTATTTACTCTTTGAGGAATAAAAAATAAAGTCATTTTTCTAGGTTTGTGTGCATACAAAGACTTTGGTTTAAACGGTTGTGCTTGGCATTACACCAAATTAGATGCTTTATCTGGAGAGGATTATGTAGGTCCAGTATCAAAAGGTAGACGGAGGTTATGATTACAGTGACTTGGGATTTCTTAGCAGTGGCCAGTCTAGGTCATTTTACAACAGAGGAAAAAAGGAACCATCTGCATTAAATAAGTCCTCACAATGGCAAATTTGGAGCACATCAATTTGCTCTGAAAAGCCCATTTGTGCAAAGTAAATATGGACTAATCTAAATGCTCTTATAGCTGAACAAAAAGGTGGTGTGTTGAGGCTGCAATTCAATCCAATCCAGGTTTGTTATCAAATAATAAGGCGGCAGTTATGAGAAGCCAGAATTCCATCATTATGTCGGTATAAAATCCCTGCTAAATTTAAATGGTAAATGACACATCAAAACATGAGGAGGAAGGCTGGTCATGCTGCAGGGGAATATAACTCATTTTCTGACTCTGGTTCAAAGCCACCTGATTTCTCTCAATGACGTCCTATATAACTTTTTTTGCATTACCCTGAAAAAAAAGGAAAGCCCTGTGCATATTCGTTTGTCAGCGTGTGCCCGTAATGCATGTTCTTGCTTGTTTTTTAAAAAATCATTTTCTGCTGTTTAGGGTGTCATGGCGACTCCATAGCAGTAGCATTGTGTTCTCACACCTCCACGACTGCAGGTTCGATTCCAGCCCCAGCTCTGTTTATGTGGGACACTGGCCCCAGCTGAAAGCTGATTGGCCACTGGAGTGCCTGTTCCCCTGTCGCTCACTGATTCACAACAAAACTTTGGTTAAAGTTGACCGCTCTGTATGATTCACGCTCTCTTATGCCTCTCACCTAATTAATTGTGGGGTTTCCTAACTTAAGATTCCAAGGGTCAATGAAACTAGATTTATTTAAAAAACACAAATCATAAAGCACACCGAACTGGGCCTACCTTTCTGTACCACCAGGGTCTTCTCCCCAGTGGTCATTGAGTCTCTTGCATTACAGAGATGGAAAGTTAAGGTTCAAAAAGTACAAATCCAGACCAGGATTTTCTTTTAACCAACCAGTTGAGTACTCTGTGAATGTGACTTGTTATAATTTTCTGATTGGAATAAACAGAATCTTGTTCTGGATTTGTACTTTTTGCATCTGAACTTTCCACCTCTGTTGGACTGGACACCCAAGGAAACGAGACACTCCCAGGATTTGGAGGTCGCTGATTGGATGGTAGGTTTCTCAATGAGGTATGCATGTAAGGGAACCAAGAGATAATGGTTGGCAGAGCCATGGAAAACTTCTTCGCATAGCAATGGATATGTTGGAAGTAACATTTTTACATTTTATTTCCAGAACAACCAGAAAGAGGAGTGCAAAGTCCTGGATTCAAAGACTGCCCTGAGTATATATAGAGCCCAGCCCTTTGTTTTACCACCTTAGCGGTTACCCTTATAGCACATGATGATTATGTGCACTGGTGCTTGTAAATTGTCCAGAGTGTCTGCAGCCTCATGGCCTGTGTATCCTGGGATGGGGTCCAGATGAACCATGACTATTAAGGATTTTTTTTGGTTTTGTTTAATTTATAATTTGAGCCAATGAATCTAGAGAAATGTTCATCTTGTGTTTTATTAATGCATGGAGTAATGGAAAATTGTTTGGACATATTTAACATTCAATCAAGATACTCAGGAAAAATGATTTATTATAGGTACGACACAGTGATGTCATAACCTCCAAGGTGAGGGGTTGCATACTGCCCCGCTCTCAGTCGTATGGGGTTCCTCCAGGTACTCTGGTAATACATGCAGTTAGACTAACTGATGTTTCTGCATCTGTCTGTAGTGTGTCATTGTGTGCTTGTCTGGTGCCCTATGTTGCCTTTGATAGGTTCCTGCCTGGGATAGGCTCCAGCCTGAGATAGATTCCTGCATGGGATAGACTCCTGCCTGGGATTGGTTCCTGACTATGATGGGCTCCAGCCTGAGATAGGTTCCTGAATGGGATAGGCTCCTACCTACACAACCTGGTACTGGATAAGCAGTTGGAAGATGGATGCATAGATGGAAATCATTTATTCATCTATGTTTATGTATACAAAAAACTCAAGTGATGAAGAAAACAGAAATCATGGCACTTAAAAAAAAACATTCCAGACTCAAGTGATATCAAAACACATTGAACCTTTGTCAGTGGCCCTCGTTCTCCTCTGGTATTTCCTGTTATTACTTTATATGCATGTATATATACCCCTGTGCAAAAACTGGGCTAAAGATGAATGGT
Source organism: Mormyrops boulengeri (assembly GCA_026781065.1). Taxonomy (NCBI): domain Eukaryota; kingdom Metazoa; phylum Chordata; class Actinopteri; order Osteoglossiformes; family Mormyridae; genus Mormyrops; species Mormyrops boulengeri. The sequence goes on along the minus strand of JAODLD010000040.1, from coordinate 13,702,294 downwards.
GTGCAATTTAGTTTTGGCCCTTTTTTTGCCCAGGACTGCATATATTATTATGCTCCCATTACTATTCCCCATTCCAATATTCCAATATTCTATTCTTAGGCATTCTATGGAATATCCTTCCTTTTTCTCATTTGCTGAAATAACCCTACAATGAAGGTGTGGCCCAAAGACCCCAAGCCCCATCTACACTCCTGGATGTAAATTATTTTCCCTCACTTTTGTGCAGGCCGCGCAAGAACATAATGGGAATTCTCAGATAAGAAATTACCAGCACAGGGCATTCTTTTGTCTATACGGGTGAGTTCAATAGCTAGAGCAATAGAAAGGCCTTTGGTTACCAGAGGAACGAAGAACATGGAGACTGGTCTCCATGGTAAACAGAAAAGCTATTTGTTGCAGCTTTTCAAACCTTGACCAGGCCATAACCATTTGACTATAATCACAGAAGATTTACACCATCATTTGTTATAGGCTATAGCACTGCACACTGTACAGCACATCGAATGTGCTACAATGAAAAGGAAAAGCATTATCTAATTTAGGAAAGATGGGGAAAAAAACACTTTCCTTACTACCTGATAATATCATATTATTAATGTCACATTTTCTCATTAATAAGTGTCTGAAGTGTGATATTTAAATGTTTTTGAGGAAGCATTCCTTTTATTAAATTGCAATCCAATTACTTACAAAAAGGCACAGAAAATGGGCAATTAAACAACACATCTTAATGCATTCATTTCAAGAGTGACAAAATATTTAGTTTTAACCTGTAATTTTTCGCAATGACAGAGGGACAGCGCAAAATGGATTGCATAAGAACGAAATAAAAAAATATTATGAACTGAATTATACAGATCACTTACAGGGGTCTGAATATGTGCTGGTTAGATGAAATAATATACAACTGTATAACAGAGTATCAGGTGCGAGCCATGTAATATTTTTGGTTTCTTTGGCCTGAAATGTTCACATTTTCTCCTTTTTGTTGATGGATCAGTTCTTTTTTTTTTTAAAGGGAAGGAGTCGAACCGTGGAGAAGCTGTGATTCTCCCTCGCAGAGAATCACGGAGGCCGGTAGCTTCTATTTCACTCCAATCATGCAGGGGGTTGCCGCAAAATTACAGAGCACACAAAGACAGTGGCTCCATAATTTCAGGATCGCCAAACCCTGCAATAAAATTACCCAAATTACCAATCATATAGAGTAAGTGCTGCTCACAGTTAATCTTCTTCTGTCATTGGCACTCCATTGAGAGCATCCTACTGGACGTGTTGGTCCTGATCCCAGTTATTGCCTGCATTGTTATTACTGAGAGTTTCCCTTCAATTCCATTTTATTCTGTGTTTTTTTTTTGTGCCTTTGCCTGGCAACTGATTCTTAGGTTCACCGCTAAGCTTGTACATATTGTTTTGGGGGAAAAAAACAGGAAGAAACACAGTTATTTCTTCATTCTTGTTAAGTTAATATGAATATACAGACCGAACAAAAAATCCAGCAATGTTATATTTTTGTTCTCGCCAAAGTATCTGAAAATGCTATTCAGGTAATCAAAATTCATGTTGCACATGCAAAGCAGAAAATAATTTCAAATACTCACGGGTGAGGGTTCATGATGACAATTTTGGTGCACTGACTAACTTTGGTCCTAACTGACCCTAATCATCTTGCGGCATGTTTATGAATATGAATATATTTATGAAATTATACAATGGAGACTGAACGATACACTCCAGACTGATCATTCGGAAATGGCATTAATTTGTAAAACAAGATCATACAACAAACTCCGTCCACAAACACATAGTAAATGACAGCAGAGTGTCCAATTTCTCAAAAATTAATGAACAAATATAGCAACAAATATCCTGCATGCACCAGTGTAACAGTAAATGGTTCTGAAGAAGTGAGAGCACATGTATGACAAATTTATCCGGAATTAAAATAACAAAAACTAATTAGGTTTATAAATACAACATATCCACTCTATTTACAGACTGCTGAATATTTTCTAATTTCAGAGCAGCTGGATGAACAGCATGTAATTATAACTGGCAGCTCGAAATGCATGACAATTAGATTTTATGTGAGAAAAAATATTTTTAAACCAAGTGTGATATCATAAATCTTTACATGTCTCTGTGAGTCCTTGAATCATTAAACATCAGTGATTAGTGATCAATTGGTAATTTATGGAGCAGAATAAAATCTTTTTGAGTAAATGTGTTTAGAAGTAAATATCTTGTTGTATTGCTAATTTTTCATTCTGTTTCTAAATACTTCTGTAAATGTTTCATTATTTAATGTTTAAAGATTCCTATAAGCATTTACTTACAAAAGTCAAACCAGCAAGTTAATATAATTATACATGATTATTGTAAAAATCACCCATGTAAATAGGGAGTGTTTCTGCACTGATTATCCCTGAATAATGAGCAGTCTTTACGTTTTACCTATTTAGCAGACACATTTATCCAGTGATATGCATTTTTGAGAAAGACAATCCCAAGAGAACTGGGGGTTAAGGACCTCGCTCAGGGCCTCTACAGTGAAATCACTCTGCCAACCCTGAGATTTGAACTGTCAACTTCCAACCACAGGAAAGGAATCCTCACCCTTCTGGAGCAGACTGACAGTCATGTAGTCTGTCCCTTTCCCTTGCAAGAACATGTTTGTTTCATTTTCAGTTTCATTTACATCTCTGACTGAGCCATTACAGCACAGTCTATGAGCAAATAAATACAACAACAGAGATGGCATTAAAGGGGGATTACAAATTCACCAACCAAAATACATCAGGACTCCCCTTAACACAGGAAAGAAAATGAAAAGAGAATGAGACTTAAGGGCATTAATTAGTGTTCATGGTTAGCCTCCTTAATTATTGCTCATAGTTAGAATCCAAATAACATTTAAAGCCTACTTGCTTTGGAGTTTGTACTTTTAATCAGTGACTCCAATGGCATGAAGAGGCCTGCCCAGACCGGATCAAAATCAGGACGTGCAGTGCACCGTGCTATGTGCCATGCAATGCACTGTATGCCGTGCAATGCACCATGCAATGCACCGTGCTGCATGCCATGCAATACACCATGTAATTCACCATGCTATGTGCCATGCAATGCACCATGCGATGCACCATGTGATGCATTTTAGAAGCTCCTGAACAAAGCATCTTTGGAATGCAAGGAGCCCTACTGCTTTCTTTTCTTCTGAGGTAATATTTAAAAATCAATTAAATAAGTAGAAAACCCGACCTCGGATGAAGCGGGAGATGATGGATGGACGGATGGATGGATAAGTAGAAAATCTAACGTCCATCAGTGGGATTGCCTGCTGTATATTTTCTTAGCTGATTCTGGATGGATGGATGGATGGATGGATGGATTAACCACTGATCAAACCTAAACCACAACAATGATTATGTTCCCAAGCTCTAGTTATATGACAATTACACCACACATATTTTACTAAACCAATGAAGTGTGACTCACTTTGAGTGACAACCATTGGAGTTACCATTGGAGACTGAGCAGTCTCAGATACATTAAAGGAGACACATAACGTGAAAGTTGCTTCTGCATGTGTTTCAAATAATCCTGTGCGTTTAAATGTAATTGAGTCTCTTTATCTCTCTGTGGAGATACTTCCCCGGGGATTTGCCACGATCCACTGCTAATGATGCAAAGCTCATGCGGTAGCTTCGTCCAAACCCTGTATTTAAGTGACTGAATGATGTAATGCGGGAGTGATTTCACATCTGTATCACCTATTATACCATTTCCGGGGAGTCTGTATTTACTGGTTGCATAGAAATGCTGCAAAGTACACCTGAGCAAGGAGCCATAAGTGATTCATTATGTGAAGTAGTGACACATTAAAGAATGTTACATGTGACTGGGGTATACAGCATGCATCATGATGGAACCCAAAGGCATAGGAGCGAGTTTGATATTTTGGAAGGCCAACATTAAAATTTATATGCAAAGGACTATTTATTAGGCGGGGATGAATGACGTCAAATTAAATATTGAGGGGTACGTGTATCCCCCCTCAGCTCCCTTGCCCCTGATAGAGCCTTTAACAGCACTTAAGACTGGCAGATGACATTGCTGCCATATTTCCTGCATTACTGAAAAAGGTTAATATGATCTATTTATCTTTTATTGTGACTGAAACAACATAAACGTTACTTGGTTCTCCATTTGCCTCTTTCAACAGAAATGTTTCCTTACAAAAAAGGATGGGACAGGCAGCTGCATGCCCCCAGTGATCCATAATAAAGCAGACATGCTCCAAAAATTCCGGGGGTGTGTAAGAATTTCAGTGCCCAATGTGCCCACGTGGAGTGAAAAAAATAAGGGAACATTAATTAACCTCCAGGTACTCTGACTTCCACCTGCAGTTCAAAAGCAGGCAGTGAGGTGAATATGGGTATGTAAATAGCCATAATGTGTGGTTTGTGCATGTGAGTGTGAATGCGATCCCTGCGATGGACCAGCATCTTATCCAGGGTGTTTCCTGGCCTTGTGCCCTATGCTTCCTGGGATACTCTACAGTTTCACCGCAATCCTATATTGGATAAGTGGTCATAGACAATAGATGCATGAGAAAATGCTCTTTGGATTCACAAAACAAAAAAATATGACATATAGACAGGGCACACGTTAAATACACAGTAAATATCATAAGATTCCACATTACAGGCTAAAAAGAATCGACACACGAGAGAAAGCTTCTTTTCCCATATCGGAACCTGATATCGAGCTCACCCGCACAGGGATGTCAGGCATTACCAGATGAGGAATCTCCCCTCACTGTGAAGAACGCTAAGGCTAAAGGATAGTTCAGGCCAGGCTGTGTTCATGTCGCTCCCGCATGTACAACGTCCCCTTTCCAAACATTTTCACGCATCATTAAATGAGCGACAGTCTGAAATAGGGAGCCCAATTTAGCGCCAAGGATAGGAGTGGGCAATCTTATCCAGAAAGGGCCAGTGTGTGCGGGTTTTTGCTGCAACTCCCTAATTAGATTATTAATTAGAGTCCTCACACCTGGGTTTGAACAGCTGACCTAAAGATTATCCGAAAAACCTGCACACACACCGGCCCTTTGCGGATAAGATTGGCGACCCTTGGCTTAGGGTGTTGACATAAGAATACTGTACCCATGAATGAGATATAGTGAGAGACCTTGCACAGAGAAACCAAAGAGAATGAAGAAACATTTAAATATTACAGCAGATTAAAGTTTAAATACATTCCCTGTATGGAGATTGATTTCATAAAAGCTGAGCTGTGTTTCATCCATTATAAAATATGCACATTTTTTTCTTATTTATTTGCTCCACACTAGTTGTGGATTTAAGCCAAGATGAGTCTGAGTAGAAAGCCAGAGATGATCGATAATGGGCAGGACTGGAGCTCAATCAAAAATCGCCATCAAAATACCAATAAAAGAAAAAACACCATTTACAGAACAAACGGGGATTTCAGACTCTTGGTCACTTACTGTTGTTTCTCTCCCAAATAACACCAACAATGTTTATGCTGAACTGGTAAATACCTTTTTGATTCAAAGTGACTCCAGAAATCACTGGATGACAGCGTCCGCATGTGAATACCTGCTCAGGACAGCTGGGCCCGGTTTATCCCTGACAGCCGTGCTCTGAGGTTGTATGTTTATTTGTCAGATGAAATTCAAAAGCGATACTATGGGAGTGGCATTCGCAAATGAGGAGATGGTAGGAGGGGAGGGGGGGTCGGTGCTTTGCAGACTGCGAGTAAAACACAATGGCGCCTCATTTCTCTGGCGCGGCTCATCTCTCCGCACAAAGAAGGAGAAAAACAAGAGACGCATCTGGGGGATTAGTTCACACTGGAGCTTTTAACTGCCCGCCTTCCGCACGCACTCAAAATACTCAAAATGAAATGTGTGTGACACCGGTCAGGTAGGAAACTCATCTCAGCACCTTTTCAAGATTTTATTTGTCACGCGCACAGTTGTACTGGTACAACTTGCCGCGAAATGAAAATTTGGCTTGCTGCTGCCCTTGTGCGAAAATTAGATTACCGTTAATGGGGCTGGGGGGAGAGTGGATGTATAAAAATGCTATTCTAGCACTAGTACAAGATCAGACACACACAGACACAAAAGTCTGAGACACTTAACAAGGCAAGATAATCAGGAGCAGCAGTAACTATTTGCAGTATGAAATCTCCAACTAGCAGGACAGGTGACCAACTGGGATGAACCGTTTGGGGAACAGATCAGAATCAAAATAAAGTTTATTGGCCAAGTATGTTCACACACACGCAGGGCCAGCTCTGGTGGGGGGGGGCAAATACGTATGCCACTTGGGTCTGAAATAAATGTATTGGCGCACTGGGAACAGAAGAAGGACAAATGTAAGCAGATTTTCGTAAGCAGGGTGGTCGAGTCGCTTCAGTTGTTGAAAAGCAAAGTTAACAATAGAATAGAATAATCAACCTAATGGAAGCAAGACAGTCAAAACAAGAATTCAGAATGAGTTACATATCTGTAAAAACTGTAGAACGTAACTGCAAAGCATTTCATAAATATCACCAATACACAACCTTAATGCTGGCAATCTAGTGTAAGTAATTCTGACAGGATATTAAGGTGAAATCCATCTGCCCCCCTAAAAGAATGACTGGATTCTGCCCCCCCCCCAGTTGAAATGATGTAGAATCGGCACTGGACACACAGGGAATTTATCTCAGGTGGTGAGTGGCCCTCAAGGATATACGGTACTGTGCAAAGGTCTTAGTCAGTTAAAGGAAACATTTAAACTAATTTTTCTGGGTAGTAAGTATATATTAATTCAGAAAACAATTAGGCATTAGAACATATGTAAAACAACAGTAATTTTCTTCTGTTCTCCAAAAAGTTATTGATATCTTGTTGGACGACTAGATGAACACCGCTTCATTTCCCAAACTTCTCCTCAGGGGCACCCCAGATATTCCATGCATTCCTTAAATTTCACAGCCAGCTCACTTAATGAATCTAATTATTTAATATCTCAATGAGGTATTGATTAGCCATACGAGGTGTGCTAGCGGTCAGGTAAAAAGGAAATACATTGCTCTATTGGATGGTTGCTGCCAGTTGTCGGATGACTGAAATGGCTGAAAAGGAGAGGTCTGAGATGGTTAAGCTGACACACTTTGTTAGTGTGTTGACAAAATGTCATACTTTTGTGCCAACATGAAGACATTTGAACATTACTATACAGGCACAGTTAAGACAAGACAATAGTCACAAAGCGTTCAGTTGATATATACGATCTATGTGATATTAGACTAAACAGCTAGAAATTGCCACCATTCTAAAGAGCCGATCTATTTGGCCCAAGATTTCTATTATGTCAAAAGAAAACACAAAGTATCACGTAATGTATTAAATGAATAAATGCAGGCAATGAAAGTTATCAGGGATGATGTATGTATAAAGATGCATCATGGTTTTATGAATTCCTATCAGCGATCCTTATCTGCTATAGATGAGGCCCATCTTTGTTCCTTAATAGGCTTTTTAAGATCACAGACTCAGTTAAAGATGAATGGATCTTAAGAAAAGCATTCCTTGGCCTTCAAACTGATCGTTTTCAGAGCCCCCATGTTTCTCGGGATGTGATTACATTTGACATGAACAATGACACGCCTTTGTCACTTTAGGCAAACTGCGGGGAACATAGTGACTGTAAACTTTGTCCTATATTGGATCGGTCTCAGTAAACATTCAGGTGTTTAAATAGGATATATTACCAGCAAGCCTAGATAAAAACTACAGAAAAATTACACATAAAATTTTTTCTCTGAAGCTAAAAATATGTAACTTAATTTGCATCCACAATTTGGACTTTCAGTTAGTGGAATTGTCCAGATAGCCTAAAACTTAGTGATGACCAACTGCGTACCCCCATCTGCCCCCACACCTGCCCCCACCAGAACACCTACTCCTGCAACCCCATATTTTTGGTCAATAAATATGTTGTCTTACTGGATAAACTAATGCCATTAAATTAATCGACACCAACAAACAAAAAGCATATACAGTCCATTGTCAGATTGAAAAGAAAACCATCCAAAACAGATTGTCAGAAAAAATAAAACGAATACAAACCAAAAGCAATGAAAATATAAAAACTTTCAAGTGTTTCCTGTTCAGATGACTAACCCTGGTCTCACTAAAGTATATTGATTACATTAGCTGCTACTTTCAATAATAACCACTGGCATCACATCTCAACATAAAATGCTAAAAAGTGTTTTGTTTGTCGATAAAACTTGTGATGAAATAAGGGCCATTTTTTATAGTCGAGGAAAACTAGATTTTATTTTCACATAAATAAATATGAAAGATCTTGAAAGCTGAAAAGGTTGGAAAGTTATTATCAGAGAAAGTTATCTTCTTTACAGAATAAAAGTAGTGAGACAAAATTGAAGAAATTTTAAAAATGTTATCTAAAATATTAGATTTATTTTTTTTTACTGCACGTGAAAAAAGATTTTATTTCGGCTCTACTTTACAAGGCTGAACTGTACATTTAAGCCTTGATATTTTTGTGTCTGTGGTCTGTGATTGGAATGATATTATACCTTATTTTTTAATACCACAAAAACTGCCAAGGGCCACGGATTTAAAGGCTAAAGAACAGCTGTCAGTTGAATAATGGTGCTTTAAATACACAAGTATTTCATTTAAAGTGTCAGTAATTTATGTAATATATTCAATTTAACTGCTGAAAGAAACTTCCACCTTGGGTATAAATTGAATGGCTATACAGAACAATTTTAGAGGGTAATAATAGATGCTATGGGAGATCAGGATTGGTCTCAGTCAAATATTAGTGTGTCACTGATTATTGTCTCATGGACACAAACAAAAGATGTATTAAAGGCCTCTTTCAGCTAAAAAAAATGTGTGGATCTGTGTTCTTCTGTAACACACTCGGTCGCAAACGAAGGCCTTGAGTATACAGCCATTCTCAGCAAATAGAACCACATACCTTCCTTACAGCATGTCTTTCACATGCTCAAAACTCCAGTTTTTAAAAATGGACTTTAGTAGGAAGGCAGAGCTCCCCCTGTTGATCGCTGTAGAACATTTCATCACCAGCATCAAAAAAGCATGATCGATCCTGATCCTGATGCTGATTTTGGCCGTCGCACTGAAATGGACAGACATTTTATACACACTGTATTAACAAGCGTCTGTGGCAGTATTGGAGATTACTCATATCATTGCAAACTTTCATCCCTAACAACCATTCCCATCCCCTAATCCAGGGGAGGGCAATCCTATCCACAAAAGGCCGGTGTATATGCAGGTTTCGGGGATAACCTTTAGGTCAGCTGTTCAAACCCAGGTGTGAGGACTCTTCAGCCAATCAGTCCTCTAATTAATAATAATTAGGGAGTTGCAGCGAAAACCCACATACACAGTGGCCCTTTCTGTATAAGATTGCCCACCCCTACTCTAAAAGAACCACCAGGCTGTGTAGGTGTTCAATAACTAATTCTGATGCCTTTTAAGTGCAATTACACTACATGCACCCATTCGGCAAAACTGAGATTCACTCTAAGTCAGAAATAGAAGTCATCTTGCATGGCATACTACCCTTTATCTTACTAATAGATAACCGTCATTAATGTAGAAACCATGCCAGCGCCATCCTAATGCCCATTAGTTAACTGCCCACAAAAAGCAGGCACTATATGGTACTTGACTAAAAAAATCTGTTTCGCTTCAAAATAACAAACATGACATAATAACTACATGTTAATGGAATCTGTTTCTGAAACATTGACATTTAAAAAACAATTACTCTATTTCTCAACCCTTCCATTGTACATTTTGCCTCTATGGTGTGTGTGTGTGTGTGTGTGTGTGTGGATTAGGTTTATATTACATTGTGGGGTTCATTTTCCAGGTCCCCACAAAGATCTGTAAATGCAATCAAAAAAGTAAAAATGCCAAAAGTCTCATATTTTGCTAGATTCCTTATGGTTAAGGTTAGGGCTGGGTAGGGGTTAAGGTCGTCATGTTGGGATTAGAGTTTTCCCCATAGAAATGAATGGAGAGTCCCCACAAAGATATAAATACAAACCTGTGTGCATGTGTGTGGGTATGTATGTGTGTGAGGAACATAAAGAAAGGTACAAATAAGTAATTAAGTCCACACTGTGTTAGGATGAAATCCATTAGCACCCATAATTAGTCTACAGCTGCCAATAATGTTTAGAAAATGGTTTCGTAAGAAATATAGTTGTTGCACCCACCCCCACCCCCTTCAGCAGAGTTTAGTCAAGCTAATTAACCCAGATGCACTGAAATAATGAGTTCTCTCTGGTGGCTGCCCCCGTTTGAAAAGGCAAGTGCTTGCTTGTGGTCCACTCCAGCCATACCATCAGGATACTGTCAGCTCAAACAATGGCCTTATCTGCTCTCTTTTCAAGCCAGCTGATTAGCTGGGAAAGATGTGAGGAGAAGTAAAAGGGCACGCCCTTGCACGGTCCCTGGAAATGTCAGGGAAAGGCCATGGGACCGGAAGTAGCTTTATATGTGTTTGCGTATCTTACAGGTGGCCCGCTGCTGCTTCCCACGTAGGTGACTTGTCAGCCTCAGTAGAAAGGATGCCGTGTGTCGCTGTCAGAAGCTCCAGGTCAATGCTAACCCTCAGCACGGGCGGCGACGGCATGGCGGATGTATGCAGAACCGGCAGGTGTCACATGCTGGGCTCTGCAGGAACTGTGCTCGGTACCATGTCGCGGAAATGCTGAGGATGAAGCCGACGCATAACTGTAGCGGCTGCTCTCTGAAGACGTCAGCTGGGGAGTCTGGGGTCGAAAGGGTGCCACTCGGCATCCCAGCGGCCCACAGCGTGATTACGTTCACAAACACTAGTGCTTGAGGGCCATTTTCAAACGCGGAATGTTAATGCTGAATTTCAAACACCAATATCATCTTCTGTGCTTTTCATGTTCAAATTACAAAGTCCATTTAATGCATGTTGCTAATTAAATCCAAAGAGGATATGTCAGAATATTGAGTTTGCTCTACATAAACTAAACATGCCCTTAAAACCCACTGATGATTCCTGCCCCCTGATCTGTATATATAGAGTTTGCATGCTCACCTGGATCTTATTCAGGTACTAGTTTCCTTCTACATTCAAAAAAATGTAACATTTGCAAATTAGTGTCACAGTATCCTGTGTGTGTGTGTGTGTGTGTGTCTGTGTGTGTGTGTGTGTGTGTCCTACAGAGGACTGGCATCTCGTTCAGGATGTTCCGCTGCCTTGTGCCCTGTGCTTCCTGAAATAGGGTCTGAGGTCACCATAACACTGTCTCAGATAAGAGATCATAGACAATGGTTGTATAAATGAGTGTTACTATGAAATTGTTTGCATTAGTCAACAGCTATGTCAGACATAGTTTGTTAAACCTTAACCTATAATTAAACATACAGTACACAGATAGATAGATAGATAGATAGATAGACAGATAGAAAGTTAATGGAAAGTAATCAATTGTTACTATAAAATGCAGTTTCCTCCAACCCTTACAGAAGTAGACTTAAATGAATAATACTGAATTGCATGTTTCCACTTCTTCTCAGCTGCTGTCCTCATTACCCCTCTGGGGGACACAGACTTTCTTGCCAGAATGTTTGTAAGGCCACTTGAGATCAGTCATTTACCAGACTGAGAGAAGGTCCCTCTGATGGAGCTTGACATCCATGTATCAGTGACACAACCTTGGCCTTAGCAGAAGTTTCAGACCATCTGTGAAAGCCACTGGTCGCATTCACTTGCTCACAAGATTTAACTGACCCGGCGCTAGAAGACTTGAAGTTTTTGTAATAAAGAATGGCGTGCGGTTGTTTACTGTACCCAAGTGGAGTAAATGAAACGGCATTCATTTGATTTGACTAGAATTGCTCTGTGGACCCGGGAATGGCTGCCTGTTCCAGCCTGTAGGAAAATGAATTCTGGTAGCTACTTTCTCTGGCTTCCAGGTAACCCTGAGGAGCTGGACTAGGGTGCAAGTAAAAGGTAGAGGAAATGCCTTTACCAGAAGAGGAAGCTAGTCAAAGGATGTTAGAAATACCTCCAGCTGTACCTCTGAGTGCTGTTCTTCTGGGGTGATCAGAATTTCCATCCTTTTAGGAGAAAAGGGTAAAAGGGCTGTTTTTTTTCAGGGGGGGTTGCAGCTGGGGGTTCACAGGCAGGGATAAGGCCATTAGTTCCCATGTAAGAAAAGCAGCCAGCAGAGTCCACAATGCATCATTCAGAGAGCAGTAAGAGAAGTGCCCGAGCCCGGGGTGCCGCTGGAGGCCTTTCACACTGCCTGTTTTCTCCAGAAACTACTGTGAAACAAATGGATCTTTTTCCCCGGAACGGGGCCACCCACAGAACAAGAGCATGGAACAAAGATGGCTCTGTGCGCACTTTCCTCACTGGGAAGCTCCTCGAGTGGCTGGCCCTACAGCGGGATCCCGCAAAGCTCATTCACCGGGGCCACGCTCTCACACACCATACCTTTAATTACGCCCCGGATTAGCCGGCCAGTTATCATTGTGCTTCTCCTAATTAGAAATTATTTAAAGCATTCCTCAATTAGTCTTTACATGCTCTCCTGGATGGGAGAGCTCATTAAACCAACAGTTTACAATAAGGTAGGAGGAGACAGGAGCAGCTCCTTGGAAGAAAGCAAACTCTTAAGGACTATGCACTCCTGAACATTACAACTGACTATATAATATTTCTGAATGAGGCAGCACTCTCTACTCAGTATCAAAGTACTTTCAGTTTTATAGGACATGCCCATATCTTATACGTAGTGTGCTTCTTTTTCTGTTCTTATTTTCTGTGGTGCACGTGCTGGCCTCACCACTATCCCGTATTGGACGGCCCTCCCACATGCCAATCAGATGTCAGTTTGTCTTACTGCTGCATCTCCGCACAAGGGAAAGGGAATGTGGGAAAAAAGGGGAGGTGGTGCCTGCCAAGGTGGTCCATTTCTTCAGCACACCATCCTTTTTATGGCAAGAAGCCTGTGATTAGAAGGGGCACAATAACACCGGGATGGAGACGCATACCAATTAGATTTCTGAGAGCACTCTGGGCCTCATTGCTATGGAAACTATGCCCCCCCCCATTTCCACTTCCCTTCCATAGACATAAACACACACACACACACAGAGTAATGAACAGAAAGTTGGAAGACCTGTGAAGATCCACAGCACCACCTTGCTAATAAGTCTATGGGGGGTGGGGGGGAAGCTGCACAGTAAAGATGACAAGAAGATGTAGATCAATAAATCGAGAGCGTGCAGCATGTGGAGAGACCAGGGTCTGATTAACAAGGCTAAGCTTCAGACAAAAGGTGCACAAAAACATCCTTTGATAAGGTTCGCCTTTAAAAATAAACAAACAAACAAACAAGCAAACAAAAAAAGCTAACGAACTTTACGACAGTGCTCTGATGGAATTGTTAATACATAGCAGCGAGAAATGTATTTTACTTCTTCTTGGTGTTGTACGAGCACCCCCTACAACCTTATCATGCGGCCCAGGTTGATGGCAGCGGGTCGGGAACCCCCCTCGGTTACTGGCAGTGCTGTTACTCTAATTAGCAGCAGATCCCCCACATGGCACCATGCAACCTTCTAGATGTAGAGAAAGCGGTCGACTCCACGGTGGACACATCACAGTTAGACCACCACTGCTTTTCAGGTACCTGCCATACTGGAAACCATTAAACAATCCCAACCACCCCTCTCCTCACGGTAAGGGAGGGGGGTGTCTTAAAATATCGCCTTATTTTATATTGGTTTTTCCTGCTAATTTTAAGGCTAAAAACAGAGAAAAATACTTGGAAATGATTCTGATAACAAAAGAATCCAAGTTGAAAAGACATTAAACCAAAAAAGCCATGTGATTTTAAACGACGAATTGCAAAGAGCACTTTCCTCTGCGAGGCAATAAGAAAACCTTCACAACTTTTTAAATAAAATCAACCATTACCATCGGCAACCACACTAGTTCAGTAACAACAGACTAGAGTAGAAGTTAATAAGACAATAGTAACAGTAGTAATTACTAATAAAATGGAATGTTCCGTGACCTATTACCACCCATGTATATTAAAAATATTTGGTTTTTGAATTTTGCAATAAATTTATTGAGTACTAAAGTTTAATTAACACTGAAAAAAGAGTTCAAAGTATAGCTAAATTGAACCAGAGCACATGGGGGTTGGAGGATGGAAGGGAGTGATTTCATTAGGGCCACTGGGATATAAGCAAGCAGGAGAACAGAGCAGCATGTGAAAACAACCATTTGGTTCTCTAACTTAAGATGGCCAATCTCTAACCCCAAGAGTGCCGAGTCATTGCTCCCTGGAAAGACACACATCAAAACTTGGTTTTTACTTTTATTGCAGTTACAGATTTATACTCTTATTGCAGTTGGCTACAGGTGTGTAGAGGGGCTCGTACCCCAACTACACCCCTACCTCGAAACATCCGTGTCCTTCCAATGTTCCCTAAACAGGTCAGACAAACCAAATCTACATAAAAATGAACATTGAGTGAACATAGAACGAAGAGTACAAATTTAATCTCTAGTGAGTTAATACCCAAATCCTCTTAGAGAATGAAAAAATCTCATAAATTTCTATTCAATTATTATTATTTTTGTTTGCATATATTGCCATGCGATGGATTGCATTTCCTGAGATAAGCACAGTCACTTTGCCATACTGTACTGCATAAGCAGATATCAAAGACAGATGGATATTAATATACATATAAACACCATATTGTTATACAGTTCTATGGTTTATTTTATCACTGGAATTCATTATAAAAGTCGTTGGCTTCCACAGTCTGGTTCACTTTACATAGTAGGTGTCTTATTGGTGTTTATAATACTGAGAACTGCTGAGACAAACCCAAATGGGTCATCCTGTAAACAGTAATGACTGGATTAGGCTGCAGGACCATAATCTTCAGACGTCACATTGGACCAAACAGATTGCTGACTACTGGCTAAGAGGGATTCATTAAACGCAAGTCATCGGTTTAATTAAGCTCAACATCTCTAACTTACACATCGAAAACCATTCATTGCAACAAAACTGGAATTTAAAAACAATGCCACCTGTTTTGTAAATGGCATCATCGTTTGTAACAGATAATTAAAGGCTCCCTGATTTTCACTGTCTTCTCCCCTGGAATCATAAACAGACCCTCTTCACAAGAAGCCCAAAACAAAAATCCAGGTCAATGCATGTCTGTTGAATACCATCTACCTATGGTGGGTTACTGTCTGTTATGACGTAATATCAAAGTACTGAAGATCCACTCAATGAAGGCGCTGCAATCACAGAAGTCTCGGAGCCAAGTTGCTAAATATTTCGGGCACACATCTTCCAAATATGCCCAGAGCAAATGACAAAAAAAAGATATCTACGAAGTTAATGTCTATCTCCCATTGCTAAGCTACAGTCAGCTCTTTGGTCTTATCTCAGCTGGCTAAAACCGCTGGCATATTGCGGTAAACAGGATCTTTTCACTATGGTAACTGAAATGACCGTTGCTAAAGGAGGGTGACGGACGCCGGCCTCAGTCTATTGTTCAAGCAAATTAAGTTGGGGAGCGCAGTGGAGGGGGGG
>JAODLD010000040.1:13664770-13686526 GCA_026781065.1 Mormyrops boulengeri | reverse complement strand
TAGCATGGCTGGGAAGGCAGGGAGGTGATTGCAAGGAGAGCCCCCATCGCCTCCCTGCATCGCAGCCCCCCCAAATCTCTGGGGGGGGGGGGGGGAGCAGCAGCACTGCAAATGTCACCAGCCCTCGGCGGGATGCGAGTTGCTGCCTTAATTAATTTCTAATCAGATGACAGCAAACTAATCACGAGGCACGTTAAACAAAGACATCACAGTTATCAAAGCAGCAGAAAGCTGTTTTCTGTAAACAATGAAGCAACAGCTTGCTACATAATAATCTACCAGCACTGCTCGTCTGCATGTAGTTCAAGATACTCACATTTGTATGACTTTAAAATGAAGTAATAAGGTTAAATATGTTTATGCCGAATCCTTTTGCTTAATACTATAATTTGTTTTGTAAATTCCCTCATTCAGAGCAACATCTATTATATAAAAATATAGTTTTGAAAAGTCACAGCATTACATAAATATCTGAATTGCATGTAAGAGTAGCTCTTAAAATGTGTTGAAGACACTATACTGTGCATGCAAGGATTCAGCACGAAACTAAAAACAGACTGGAATGACGTAACCGTTATCATAGTCAATGTGCATCCATCCATCCATCTTTCATAACCACTCAACCAGCGATCCTATTCTGGAACTTACACAAGGCAAAAATGAGAAAACACCCAGGATAGGACGCCTTTTAATAACACACTATAGCCGATTTATACATACCTGCCATGCCACAAATTCTCCCACACAGAATCTCTGACCATCCTCCCCACCTGAATACTAATGGTCTATTCTGATCCCTGGTCACAAATCACCTGTGATGTATTGGGACTACTTTAACCCTTTGGATACTTGCCTTGTTGCAAAGTCCCACCTCAGATTCTTAACTTGTCTTCTGTGCATTATTTTCAGTTTTTGATTTTTCTGGTATTTGATCGGTTGCTTTAAGTCTCGTTTTTAACTTTGGATATCCCCCCCCATACCGTTTGCACCTGATCTAACTCTGCCCCAAAATATGGATTACGAACCAGCCTCTGGAATGAAATCTTGCACCTGGAAGTTTCTCCATCTCCAAGGATAAGGATCCAGTGGAGTTGACTTCAGAGAGGCCACCACCCAGTGTGTCTTACCCTACCTGTCTGATCAACATGTGTGGAGAGTCTAATGGCTTCTAGAGACTTTGTTGTGCTTCATGAATACCGAGACATGGTGCACATTTTTAATATTAAGAAGGTCACCTGTCTGCCAGATCATCGACCATGGGATTGCACCACCAACCTTCTATCAATCGCCACTCACCCTTGGGGTTGTATCTACCCACTATGAAGTCCAAGGCCAGGAAGCTTTGGAATAGGCATTTATTTAACTGTCCACCTCACTAATAACAGCAAACTTTTTTTTTGGAGAAAGAGGAAACGGGATCTCAAATCTGTATCAACTACCAGGGTTTGGATGGAGCAACAGAGAAGTATCGCTACACTGTACCTTTGATCCTAACCTCCGAGCCACCCTAGAACAAGTAAGAGAAGAGAGATAGTTCACCAAGCTAAACCCGTGGGATACATACAAACTCATCAGGATCTATAATGGGGCTGAATAGAAGACGGCGTCTTACATGCATGGTGGCCATTATGAATATTTAGTCATGCCTTATGGTTTAGGAAACGCTTCATCTGCTTTATCTGCCATCACTGAAACCTTATATAAATATCATTGTGTATACAGATTCTGGTATATTCCATAGGTTATCCAGATTATATTGAACATGTCTACATAGTGCTACAGACCTCCGGTTAAAGATCTTTTTTTGTGGAACTATGGAAGTATGAATTTCAATAGCCCTACGAGTGTGAGTTTACAGTGCTAACCATTGACCATGTCAAAGATATCCTGTGCCTTATTATATTTTCATTTCTTGATTATTGGATATTATACTTCAACCAAAAATTTACAGGAACATTTTAGTAAGCAACTGAATGGTACGACTAAATAATGACTTCAGGTAATTATTGTGTCCAGAGGCCTGACCAAGTACATACATGACCTCACACCTCCAGAAGTGTGTTTGTTTCCTGCTCAGGCTGTGTGTCTCTGGAGTTTATGTTTTAAACACATGTCTTCTGGTTTCCTCCACAATCAAACCACAAGTTAATTTGTGTCTCTAATTTGCCCATAGAATGTTATTGTGTATATGTGTGTGCCCTAGGATAGACAAGCCTTTTGTTTCCTGGGTTAAGCTCCAGGCTCAGTGCTGCCTTGTATTAGGTATCCAGATTAGATGGATGGGTGGATGGGTGGACAGAGGGGTTGATGAAACAAATATGGGTTGATCTTACTGGAAAGTGTTGACCCAAAACTAAATTTAGAGGGTCAAACTGGACATATGCTGCAGCTACACCAAGTATAGCAGAACTAACCTTTGTGTCCGTCAAAACAAATAAAGAAAATGCCAATCAAAACATGTATTAATATCAAAAAGCCCAAAACAAGAACCAAAAAACAAAACCGAAGCGTGAAAGCAGGACTGAAATGTGATTAAAATGGAGATTAAAATATAAAATCTGTATTTTGGAAATGAAAGCAAAATGATGGTGACAACCACCGGTGAGTATCTCCAACGTCAAGCCATTCGAAATTTAAGGGGGGAGGGATTATCATTTTTAATCTCACACAAGCCACACGACTAAATCAGCTATGTTCCACACAATGTGTATATTTAGAGCCGTAAATGCTCCCTGTAATTTACAAAGCCTCTGCCTACTCTCCCCGTGCCATGGCCTGCTTGTCAGGGTCTAGCTCATGCTCCAGAACCTCCAGCTTATTAGCCCCCCAGTCTCCCCAGGGTTAAGGGGATTAGGCTGCTCATCTCCCGCAGGCTTAGCCACTTAGCGCGCGATGTTTATCCTGATACCGACGATACGACATCCTGATCTTATTACATGGCAATAAACACCAGCCCTCAGGAAAGGAGACCAGGGGAAGAGGACAAGGTCGGAGATGAGGGGGGGGAGTTTTTAGAGGTACCGCCAGCTCACACACATGTGATCGTCTGCCATACTTGGGGGTGCAGGGAGTCTGGGTGGTGAAGTGCATCAAAATGTACACCTCTGAAGTGCATTAGTTATTGAAACATATCTCCTTCCTAATTAAAAAAAGGCGATATGCTCGACATACAGTATAGGTATGTCATCCAAAAATGCAATAATTTTCAAAGCCCCTGATTGAACTTGAAATTGTCTACCTCATTATTTTATATTCACTTTTTCAAACAGGCTATTAAATTTAAACACATTTTGGAATAAACATCATGTTTCTGAATTTTAAAAAAATTATAGTCGGTCCTCAAACATATTCTGTGAGTAAGGCATTGCAATTTATTTATAATGCAGGACTGACAGGATCCAAATGCATGGGGTACGAGATTTGTTTATAATTCCAAATTGTAATAAAAAAACTATAGCCAAAACACAGGCAGTGCATCACGGGGTCGGAAAGGGCAGCACCAAGAAAAACACTACAGTAGGTGAGACAAAGACCGGAAAATGAGGAATCAAGGAAAAGTCAAACAGAAGAACAGAATAGCCACGTAACGAATGCCCAGTATTATGTAAACACTCAATACTCCACAAAGAGGGGACTGGAAGTTGATATACTCAACCTGGTGAGCTAAAAATTGATCTGAAAGTTCAACCTTTCGCAGACTATAATGGCACGGTTCTGCACGGCCATCACTGAGTTCATCCCTAAGTCATCAATGAATGTCCATTTTGGCTCCACCACCACACAGGACAAAAGCAGACATCATGAAGTCAAAATCACTGCCTGTGACCCCCCCCAGGATCTTTACAACTCCAGGGCCAAGAAACTGGCAAACAAGATCTCACCCTTCTCACTGCATCTTCCAGAATGTCTCTTCTGGGTTGAGATTCCAGTCACTAAAAACCAAGACATAAACAGCTCCTCCCTGCGTGCAGTGGCCCTCCTGAATAATTCATAGTTAACAACCAGCAATGCAAATGCAGCTGCTTATAAATTACAACTGTTGGTACACAGCACTGCACATTTATCTTCTATTATCTGTTTTTTAAAGATTTACTATTCTATGCTGCAATAATATGATCGTTATTGTGAGATGTTTCATATTTCACTGCTTTCTTATCTGTACTCTGTTGTTTGTTACATGTCACTGCAAGCACCGTGAAAAGAATGAATTCTACATAAGTGTGAAGTTACATGACCAGTGATGAATTGAAGGGAAACTAGATGCCAGCATCCCCTAACAGGTGGCTCCAGAAGCTTTGGGCCACTGACCAATCAGGCAATTGCAAGGGAATGGAGCCGGGAAGTCATAAGTTATAGCACTGCATTTCCAACCTATTGAAAACATGCTCCCTGAAGACTTTAGCATTAATCAGAATATGAAGGCCTCAATCAGCCAGTACCATGGATAGGTCTGTCTACATTGTAAGTTGTTTGATGGCTAAGATAAGTTCCCCCTGTAAGCTACCTGGGCTCCGGTAAGGGCTGCATAATGTTCCATGTCGGCATTGAAAGCTGATGATGCTTTGCTACTCTGGAATGTGCTGCCAGGAAGGCCAGAAGAACTTGTCCTAAATCATTGTCAGTGAGGAACTAACCTGCTGATACATAATCTCAATCAAAGGCATCAAAAAGCAGTAAATGTCTCTCCAGAATGAGGAAGTATCTGGCATAGACATTAGGATTCCCTCCCCAGGCCCTTACGAAGAACGCATAGTAGGTCGTCAGTGAGTAGAAAGGGATCATCACAGGCCTGCTGCTTGTGGACCAGGATATTAGCTCTATTGGTAAAGGGGATTATATAACCAGTGATCCACATAGAAATGCCATTCTATCACCATATGAACACCTTCTTCTGGCGCACTATTGTCAATGACATGCTTTTGCAGGGCAAATGTTGAACAGCAGGGGCCAAAGGGAAGGGCATTTGACTGACTTGAGCATCCACTAGCAGACGAGCATAATTTCTATGGCACTAGCAAAAGCTGTTGAGTTCTACCAGAGTCCCAACAATAATGAAGAGTAGCACCCCAGATAGATCCAACCAAGTTGTCATCCACCATGGGACTTAAATGAAAAGATAAAAATTATTTAACCGTAAGAGACGATGTGGAATATACCACAACCGATGATCTGGCCTACGGGCAGCTTGGTAATGCATCCAGCCTTCATCAGTTTGAGGATCTCTTATTATGCAACTGTGCCCACACAGGATCCCTTGAAAAATGCTGGTAATTGTGACAACACGGCATCCGTATGAGCTCACAGCATGGTTTTCCTCAGCGGCACAGGGGTTGCATATTAAAAAGTACTATCCACATGTTCACTCACTGTCTTGACCTACGGCAAAATTATGTCCTCTTGCTCTATTACAGGAATATATCCAACTGCCACATCTTGTCAGTTTTGTCACACAGCTCAGCTAGAGATAATGTGAGGTGTGTGAATAACAGGTAATTTGAACCGATCAACAGCAGTGGGTGGACGTTGTCAAAGAGATGAAGGGGGATTCCATGTTGGTGGCTGAAGTGTTGCTACAGGATGTGTATGAATCACGAGCTCTAACTGCTCAGTGGTGAAGGGAATCTCCTCTTAGCGTGTCATGCAGGGGACAGAGGGAATCAAAGCTTCATGCCTAAAATGACCCGAATGGCCTTCTTGGCAGCGCTTCTGGGTGTCCAGCTAATCCCAGCTGTTAATCCACGGCTCCATTACGCAAGTTAGTCCTTTCAGACTTGTCATCTAGGATGGCAAATTTCAGCAGAAGATACTGGTCATGACTCAAAAGCACCTTGGAAATCCTGAAAAAAACATTACTTGGCCTGTCCAGATACTGGGTCACCCTAGCTAAGGTAATTACGGTAGGACTTTCTCGCTTTCATTTAAGTGTTAAGGTGGTAGAGAGCAATCGATGTTTAGTTTTGCAGGCACGACAGGCAGCCTTCAATCTGCACTGTCTCCTGCTGGTTACCACCACATCTCCAGTATCTGTGACTGGATTTAATCCAAGAGATCTGCTCACATGTAAATTGTGCAAAATTGACAGACTGGTTGAAATAAATGATTGCTATTATCGCAGTATGTGCAATAAATCTTCGGCTGGGGCTGCATTTGCGGTTTTAATACTGGGGGACTGATCAGTACCCAGTAAAACTACAGCCATTTGTGGTAATTAGGTAGGAAGGGCAAACCTCCAGACTGATGTGTACATTAGGCCCATCCACCACTTCTGCTGTCATTCACGAGCACAACATGTGCAGCTGTCTATAGCATTTTATTAAGGACTGCATGGTGTCAGTGTATGAGTACTGGAAGCTTGAATCTACAATCAACAATGCCTCCTCAAACTTCAGATGGTCCATTAATATCTGGTACTTGAACCACTCACTCGGCAGTTAATTTTGCAGGGCAAGCTTTAACCTGTTAGGAATCATGAATCGTAGAGTGGAGAGTGGAGGGTTTAAGGGCCCTGTATGTTCTTGGTGAGGATGGTGGAGAAGGAATAAGGCAGTACTGATGGTTGGGACCAGAGGATGGAGAATACTGGTTACAAGTATTTCAGGTGTTTACCTTACATTGAGCTGGAGCATGTAGGAACATACCGTCCTGTTGCCGTTGAACCTATGCTGACTGCAAATGTAAACACCATCTCCTCAGCTCCTCTGATATTTCATCGATCACATCTATGTCTGATAGGGAGGGAGCTGTGGATCACGGTGGAGGAACCCGGGAGTGTGGTGGAGCAACTGCGGAACATGGTGTAGGAATGGGGGTGTCTCTGTTGAACTCCAGACTGGTGGGCTGAGATGGACAGCCTGCTTGGGGTGTGAATAATAGTTGCTGATGGGATGAGGACTGAGCTGGGAAGTGGCTGTACTTTCTGTACTTCTATTACTGGCAATGCAGACAGGGGAAGTGATTTGGAATGTGTGGGAATCCCAGCGTATCACCAGGTGATGTCATCTCATGATCAGCAGCTGTCCTTCGGGGATCTGCGAGTGACACTTAATCGTCAGCCTGGTGTGTTGGCAGATGTATGGGGCGACGTAGGCAGATTGCAGGCTCTGGGTCAGCTTTGGAGTTGGCATCTTGGATCCACAGCAATTACTGAATCTGGCCCAAAGAACCAAAAATTATAATTGAGGAGTTGGTGGTAGGTGTGAACATCGTAAGTCATCTAATAAGAATTAAGATTGCAGACTACCAGTCCATGTCACAAATTGAATTTCTGCTGCAGCCACTGAGCGCCTGTGTTCAGGAAACCGTTTAGGTTTGGGTGTGGTTTTGTTCAATGTATGCACACCCCAACTAAGTTTTTACTCGTTATTTCTGAAATACAGTTGCCAACTGTTTAATCACACTACATTTTCATAAATAAAATTAAACTCAGAAACAAGTTTGTGCAATTAACGTTTGTGGCATGACCAACTGAAATAATACCCCTTTTAACAAGAAGAGGACATTTATTTATAAAGTGCCTTTCACAGACACAGAGTCTCAGAGTCACAAGGCGCCATACATAATAACATGCATGTTATTCTACACACTTCACACTCAATCTCACACCCATTTTTCCAAGAATATAAAGAGATATTTCTGGCAGTACGAATTAATGGGCATTACCTTTGGCTTTAGTAGTTGCACTGGAAAATTAAGCGGAACCCCATCAGAATCTGTCAACATTAACTGAATTTTTCCTATTTCAAACAGATTGTTCCTTGAACCATAATTGTGCGTAACAACTCGGTGTCAAACTACTTCTTCCATATTGTGACTTTCTGTGAAAGGTCATCTTTTTTCATCCCGATAACACTAACTGGCAACTTCCCAAACGAGTCCACACTTGGTAGACTATTCACTACAATAGGCAATCCACCACCAGCGGATTTCTGTGGGGTTCTCAGGTTGGAACCAGTGGCCCTCTATTTTCATTGGCTCTGGGTGATGTCAGTCATAGAACACTGTTTTTCCTAAACATACATATGTGATGCAACAGTAATTTTAGTAGTTCCCACAATTGCAGAAATACATCAGTCATAGCCATATTTATTGTGTAATTTTAGAAATTATGGTGTTTTTTTATGTTGTGCACTTATTTGTAAGAAGTCTTTGATTTTTCCTTTCTGGATCCCCCCATTTTGCAATTTCCCTTGCCCCCGCCTCTTCTGTGCCTCTCCCCTGAAAATAACCAGAGCTGCCACTGGCAACGAGTACAACATACAGTATATGGCTTGAGAAACTATGTAACTAATGACTATTTTGAATATTTATACATACAGTGTTGGCAGCTCAGTAGTTCAATGGAGTCCGATGCAGCTTACAGTTATCGAAGCATCATATTGCTTCAGGCTTTAGGGAGACAGAGTTATGTTAAAGGATGGAGCGCTTGGTGAACGCACGGGTGTGACTCAGGACATTATTTGGAGATACCCTTTTAATGAGCTTATGTTACGAATACAGAAGAACCGGAACAACAAGAAGGTTTTAATAGGGTTGTTGTTTGGTTGAGGAATGCGAGTAAAGCAGAAATACAAAAGCATCTCGCAGATAATGTGAAAAGAAATCAGAAGACACTAATATATAGAGACATTAAGAATGACAAACGGATGGAACAAACCGACACAACAAATGCCAAACACTGTTCAGTGCCACTCTGCCTTTTCCCTCCATTTTATTCCCCTAACCGCTCATTTTTCATTCCCTAAAGGATGCAGGAGATGTTACAAAGGAGTCTCACGTGTGCATTGCAAAATTTGATTGCTTGTACTATTGCCAAGCTATGTTTTTATTTATCCTGTTACATTTTCTATTAATGTGTTTTCTTTTTAGTTATTTTTGGTGATTGCAGTATTCTTTTTTGGTTTAGCAGTGGTATGTGTTACATAATTAGGAATTGCTCCAATACTTACAGCCTCCTGAGCAAACTTTGGGGGTAAGAGACACAAGACTCTTGTCTCTGTGAAAGGTTAACAATCTCATGTTAATACAGCAAAGCTGTACCTGCCTTCTTCTCTATATTATTTCTCAAACTGAAGGGTCCTATTTTCGCTCATTTTCACAGTTTATAATTTTATTTTTCAGGTCTACTAGAATAGATCTACATGCTTCACTGTTCCAGAAACTTTTTCTGTCATACTGTACATCTCTCTTCACCCTCTGTCTGAAGTGCTCTGTTGGAGCCTTAAGCCCCACCCCCAGTGAGCCCAGCGTGCTCTGATTGGTCAGCTTGCCCTATGCGTTTCAGCCCTAAATTGAGGTCTGCAGACAGATCCTTGCAGGTAGGCAACCAATAAGGATTGTGTTACAAGGTGACCTCACCATGTCACAGAAGTAAGGGTTGGAATTCCAACAAAGTGTTTCAGGCAAATCAGAGAAGAGTGGTGTTGAGATCTGTGATCTCTGTTACTCCCTTTGGTGTGTACTTTGGGCCTTAAGACTGCAGACTGTTTACATGCACATAAAACTATATAACACACTAAAGGAAAGGGAAATACCAGAAAAGCATAACAGAGCCCCTTTAAGTCCTTTCAGCTCGACATCTTCTGCTGAGGATGAGATTTTCATGTGAAAGCTGCAAAGTTGCATCCCTGCCATCCAGCTTGCTCTGTGAACTTCTACCATCTTCTGCAATGTAGTTTCTTGCGTATCGTTTGCTACCGTTACTCCATTTTTCCCCCTTTGATTTATGAGTTTTGCTGCACATCTGACATTTTCATTATGAAACATCTGACACAATCTAACATTTTCATTATGCCTTCAGATCTGAGTCCATTAATGTTACACATCAGACTTGTCAAGAATCTCAACACCAACTCATTACAGGGACAGTAGGACTGATCTCCCTTTGTACTCTTTTAGAGTCCATTTCCTGTAACCGCTTATGCCATTCAGGATTGCGGGGTTGGGGGGGGGGTCCAGAACCTATGGGTACAAGGCAGGGAACAATCCAGAATGGGGTGCCAACCCATCACAGAGCACACTCACACGCCATTCACACCTACAGGCTTGACTGGTAACTGGTAACTGGTTAACTGGTAACTCCAGTTAACCTGTAGGGGGACTGTGGGGAAGAGACCCCACAATGACATAGGGAGAACATGCAAACTCCACACACATGGAACCCTGGTGGAGGCTTGAACCCTGCTTCCAGAGGGGTGAACCAACTGTGCTAATCACTTTGCCACTGTTCCACCCTCCCAGTAACTACTCGTCTTAATTCTTTGTAAGGCCAATCTTCACTAAACTACATTGTCTACAAAATCACTACTAAACACAAAAAGTGCCAGAATATTGTACTTATTTGCCACCTCTTTAACTGTCTGTTTTCTCCAGTAAGGCTCATCCTCGCTTCTTTTAACCAAATAAAAATTTTCAGTGTTATTTATAAAGGAACAGGAGAGGATGCATGGCACCATGCTGGAACATGTCAGAATAAGTGAATAAATAAACAGAGGAAACTCAAGGAAAGAAGGAAACTGTCACATCATCAGAAATGTAAAAGTCCCACATGTGGGTTGTGGGTACAGCTGTACTGCTCTGATTCTGGTTTCCGCATGTGGGAAGGCTTCAACCCTAATCTGCCCCCTGGCAGTAGAGGGGATACGCAGGAGAGGATCTGGGATAGCGAGCCACCAAATCCTCTTCCTGAGACAAGCGGAGGGCTTGGCGTGAAAAACAGGGAAAATGTAAACTCTTTAGACACACCGTGATTTTTTTTTTTTAGAGGAGGGATTTTTTTTTTCCATAGCTGAGCTGGTACCAGAGATTCTGCCCCAAGAGGCATTTTTCTCAAATTTTGATCTTTTTTTTCTAAGGGGAAAGCAGGGGCAAATTGTCAGTGTGTCTCTATTGTACATGTAGTGCAAGAGGGTGAAGCATAAGGCAGAGCAGGAAAATGCCTGAGAAAAAAAAAAGATTTATTCAATTTTTACAGTCTGGCACTCACAAAGCCCAATTACAAGGGATAGTCATGCATTTATTTGCCATTAAATGTCCACATTTAATTATTTTTCATATTTGTAATGTACTTAGAAATACAGTACAGTTAAATTTTATCAACCTAAGGGGCTGTTTCATGGAAATGCAATGTTATTGAAAATTGAATTAAAATAAAACATAAATAAAGCAATTTAAATCATTTTAAAATGAACAGCGCAAAAGTATACCATTTTAATATCTGCTAAACTCACTGTAGGGTACTTGTGTTAGTCAAACACCATTTTCCTAGATTGTGCAAAATAATGCAGCTTTAAATATGGGGACTTAGGAAGCAATGCATGCAATCTTGGCCCCAAATAAGTTTTTTTCCTTGGTTCATTTTAATTCATTCATTCATTTAATTGGCATTATACCACTGGCCTTTGGTTCTGTAACTCCATATAGTATTTGAACTACAATGACCCAGCTCAACAACAAGGCAAGATATGTCTCTTCTTCTAGATGAGAGCTCAGATGGGGGAAGGCTTTCAAATATTGCTAAATTCCCAACAGTATTAATTTCATCTTGGAGGACCGCACTGTGAGGGAGCATCAGTTACGGCCATGTGGCGCGTTTCCCTGAAGGTGATCCGGCTCACAGGATCCTTATTGCTGATGACCTGAGTGGCTGGGCCAGGCCAAGGGGACGCTCACATAAAACCTGGCTGTGGCAGGTAGATGACCATTTCCGGAGGGTGGGACTGCACCCCGTGTCGGCTGAGTAGTGTCTGGCTCCAAGTGTCACTCTCAGGCCCCTTCCGGTTCAGGCATGTGCAAAAAAATTCACCACTCTTAAGCCTCGCCACTGTACGGACCCCACGTGTGCAAAACAGAATAAGAGAAAAGAATAGAATGTGCATCATGTAATGATATAGCTAAAGTACTATTTCAATCCTAATATAAATATCAAATTTCAGGTATCCAGAATGAATAATGCAGTAGAAAATGCCATAGATGTTTCCCAAACATTCTACCATGGAGATTTTTATAACTAAATTAATATGCAGAATGCTTTAGATTTTAAAAGCGATCAATAAATATCCAGGCGGAACTTTAACAAGTAATCATGGATAACTGCTGATGTCATTAAAAATGCTATTTGCGTTTTGTTGTGTTAATTTTTACACATAAATAGTAAAACTTTAAACAATAAAAAAATTTAAATGAATATATTAAACATTTAGCTTTGGAATAGACTGACAATTATGAAATATAGATTGTGCACAAATACATCCGTATGGCATTTTTTTCAAACACATTAAACAGATAAACTACACTTTGGAAACTAGAAATCGGTAGAGTACATATTTCTTTGTTCCCTGCGTTCCAACCAAACCGGAAGGTCCCTGAGAGTAGTGGGCCCAAAAATGGGTAGAGAGTCTGCAGCTGTATAATACCGTGTTGGCCTTGGGGGGTCAGCAACCAGGATTCCGAGGCATTTCATCACGTGGTGGGTGCGGCGACGCGCTGTACCAGTGCATGCTCCCCGGCCTGACCTGACCTCGAAGGACTGAACACAGGCAAACCTAACTATACTCACATATTGATAGATAAACATATAACAAATAAAACTTCTTAGCAAGTACTGCCGGAGTCCGTATAGTTCATAATTCAGCTTAGTGGACCTTCTCTGTACAGATCACGAAGACTGCATCTTTCTGAGGCTGAATAGACACCCTTGAATCACATTTTAATAGTTTGCACAGTGCTGACATTGCGCCGTGAATGGTACACTTTTTAATTTAAGTCAGATTATGGTGTACTGTGCTATGCATTAAAAAAAATCAATATACCTAACCTTGGGCACCTTACAAAACACCCCGCATTTTACAGATACTTCAAATCCTGTGGAATTCTCAGGGCTACAGCTCAGGCTGATAATTACAGACCCAGGCCGGTTCAAAGACCTCATTCCGCTACCTGGCGCGCAGTATTGTGCAAACCGCGGACAGCCTTGCGTGACGTTCAAGGCAACTTGCGCTGCTGTTTGTATTAATTTCACTTCAAGGTGATGTTCAGAAAGAATCTTATCAAACCCTCTCTGTAGGCCTCAGGAGAAACTTTCACCAGTGAGAGACTTTCTTTTTTTAAAAAAAAAAGCTCTGTTTCGTTTTTATATGAAGTTTTTGACTGCAATATAAGCATCTGTCATATAAATTTCATATTTTTTTATTTAGAAATAGACATCTATGATTTCTAAGATGTTTTAGATCATGAACAAAATGCTTAAAGCTAAATTCTTGGCCTTAAACCTTTATTATGGGTGACACTTATTCTATTAGCATTTTTACACAATAGTCTTGATTTTCTACAAATGAGTAATAAAGTCCTGAATATAAAGATATAGTAAACTTCATTAAAAAGTAATCACGTTCAATTAAATAATATTAATTATCAAATTAGCTGACAAATATATTTGTTTATTATTTACTTGTTTTGTCATGGTGCAGGCTGAGGCGAGCGGGGAAGGAGGCGAAGGAGCTCAGGATACGGGGCAAAACGGGGTTTATTCCAGGGAAGATCGACAGGGCACGAACACCAACGATACATCCACGATGACTTCAATGACAGATCTCACAGGACTAGACAGAACATAGACTAGATACAGGAGGTGACGAGCAGGAAACGAACAACAGCTGGTAAACAGGAGGATTCCACACGAGGTTAACAAGGAGGTGTGGTTCACAGGAGGGCGATCGGGGCTGGGCGTGACATGTTTACTGTTGAACTACTTTTTAGTTAATTCTGCTGTCTTGACATTCAAGATAATCCACCAAAGGACTGGGTGTTATACATGACGTGTAGTAGAAACAAACTGCATTTTAGCAATCTGAGCAATGCTTACAATCTGCAGTCCGAGATGAAGAAGTTAATATAGGATTCTGTTGTTTGAGAAAATTAATTACTTTACAGATTTTTAAGTCACAATTTAATGGAATTATTGAGTCAGTGGAATAGGAAATCAGGAAAAATAACTGAATTAATTAAAATATCTTTATCTATATAAATTACTGAGAAACATTGCATTCATTAAAATATCTTCCACTATGCCAAGACGTAAATTAAAAACAAGCCAACATACATAACCTTGGTTTTTCAGTCTCAGATACAATGTTCAAACGGCAGGTTAAATTGAAAGCTTGATATAAGTCTCTTCTGTCATTTAATCCTTTAAATTACATCATCATTTTTACATGTCCCGTGTGTAAAGATTGCAGATATGCTGCCCTACATGTGATAAATGCTGCATTTTACCCCAGTATATATTAGAAAACAAATGGCTGTAAATGATACAGACAAATTTGGCTATTCAAGGTGAGGAAATTAGCTCACATTTAAAAGACACAGCTCTGCCAGATTTGATATCCATGTATGTTCTGAAGCAGTGATCACATACCCTGGCTTTACTAATCCTGTTATTACAACACGTCACAGATAAACTCTTTTGGGAGGATGGAGAGGTTTAGAGAGAGGTATTGCTTTTCTATGAGCCAGAAAACATTTTAGTTAGTGACGGATTAAAAATTAATACCAGGTGAGGCAACAATATCCAAACAAATGAATGCAGGAATCCAAGGTGATGCTTTGTGTGAAAATAGTTCAGGTGCAGAAATAGTTTTGACTCACCTTCTTAACTTAAGCTTTTATTGTGACAGCACCTTGGGCCTGTATCACAAAACAGGATTTCTTGCTTAGCCAGATAACTTGTCAGATTTAAGGTATCCCGATTTAAATGGACTTTATCTTCGTTAACTTACGTTTAAGCCAGACTACCTTAAACCCGAGAAGTTATCTGGCTAAGCAAGAAATCCTGATTTATGATACAAGCCCCTGCACTCCATAGGGTTTGTTTCCAATATCTTATTTAACCCCTGAAAAACAGCAACTTAAGGTCACACATAAGATTAACAGACTGAATGCAATTGTCTCTTCTTCATAGGAGATATTATGATTATTATTATTATTATTATTATTATTATCTAAATAAAGCTATCAGTTAGTTAAGAAAGCTCACTGACCGTCTAGTTTTAGTCAGCAAATAAACATTTTTTTTTTGAGTCTCTGCACTTAAACTGAGCACAGTCCAAAAACAGGGAGATTGTGGTGGTTCTGGTAGTGGGGGGGGCAGGGGAGCGGAGGTATTAAAATGTTTTTAGTCATGTCAGGTGTGGTCAGGTGGAATAACCCTTGCATAGCTGGTTAACAAAGGATGGATTGAACTACAACTTATCCCAAGTTCCTATAGTGTGATCTTAGCGTTGACATCCAACACAGAGGCCAGTCAGCTAAGAGATAGACTCAGTTTACTTCTTTTACTGTAAATATGGTCATGTTTATCCCTGAAGGAGTGGTCCTACTTTCCTATGCGTTCAGGTTTCAAAGAAATTGAGTCTACCATGTGAATGAACCGATATCCTAATTTCACCTTCATAAAAAAGGATTTCACCAGTTTGAACAGCCAAACAGGGTTGGCTGGCTTATGCTAAATCTTGGCTATAATTGTTTTATCAAATAAATTACGCAGTTAGGAAGTCGCCTGGTATTTCAGCTGTCAGTCAGGCACTAATTAAAAATGCATTCACTAAAACCTGCAGGACCTGGGAGAGCTGAAGGACCAGAGATGGGAACACTTACTTTATAAAAATTCTGCTTTATTGTTGGATTTGCTACAGTGGCACCAGTTGGGCTTGAAACCCAAACATCTCAAAGCTCTCACACTTAGGCAGAGAATTCATAGCCTCTCCTTTCTTCATCAGCTTAAATGTATCTGCAAAGGAAGGTGTCTTGGCTGACAGTTGAGTCTGCAGATGTAGGCCAACTGCACGAATCTCTGTTGTGATTGAATAGCCGTGATATCATATAAAAAATCTCTTCCTACCAATTTACTCCCAGACATTGCCATGGCTAGTTTAGAAGGGTCTGAGAAAATACAAAAGAAAGTGTAGCTGACCACTACTCAGGTAAAATTGAATTGGAAATCTTCCATTTCACATTACCATAACAAAGAACCATGTGGCTTCAGACAAAAGATCCCTTTTTAATGTAGAAAATCAATCTTTCTAAGGAGCCATGCATTGTTCAAGCACCCATACAGATGTTCCTTCATTGGTCTTTAATCAAAAGTGTCAAAAAAAAAAACAGTTGGACAGCACTTCATGGCTGGGACACGTTTGTGAAAATACTGACACAATGAGCGTGTGTGGAAAAGCATCACACATCCCAGTAAACAAACCCAATACAGTAAACAAACCCAATAACTGGACGTTTTTGGTGATTAATGTGACCTTGATGAGTGAGGTCCACGGTAAATCCTCGCAAATGAAGTGATGTGTAGTTTTGGGTGTTGTTCCGAGTTGACACATCATATACAGTATGTGTGTGTGTGTGTGGGTCACATATATATTACATTGTGGGGACCAAATGTCTCCACAATGTGATAAAAACCTGTTATTTTGACATTGTGGGGGCCATCTTCGGGGTAGGCCAGTTGTTCTGTTGGAGGAGGGGCAGATGTATTTAACCTTAATATCCTCTAAGAATTAGTTACACTAGATTTCCAGCATTAAAAAGCAGAAGACAATTTTGAAACCCGATGTTATTCATGCAATGCTTTGCAGTTACATTTTACAGATTTTACAAATATGTAACTCACACTGATTTCTTGTTTAGACTGCCTTGCTTCCACAAACTTGATTATTTTTTTTCTGTTGTTAACTTCGCTTTTCACCAGCTGAATTGACTCAACCCCCCCACGTTTAGAGTCCATCAAGAAAATGCGCTCACATTTGTGTTTTGCCAATTCACTAACAAAATGTTAGCCCACATATATAAATGTAAATAATAATAATAGTAATAATAATAATACATTTATTTCAGACCCAAGTACCATATGTATGTAGGGGGACCCCAGGGGGGGCCATGCATGTTGTCACAGGGACATTGCCCCCCCCCGTGTCTCCCCTAGAACCACCCCTACCCACAATGGGAAATTCAATATTATAAAATCTGTGAATGCAATCAAAAAAGTAAAAATTACTTTTTCTTTGGTTACTTATGGTTAAGGTTAGGGCTGGGTAGGGGTTAAGGTTGTCATTGTTGGGAATAGGGTTTTTCCCATATAAATGAAAGGACGGTCCCCACAAAGATATGAATACAAATGTGTGTGTATGTGTGTGTGTGAGAGAGAGAGACAGAGAGAGAGAGAGAGAGAAATAATATATGATTTTTCTCTATTTATAATTACATTTTCTATATCTATCTACTATGATGGTTGCATCTGTACTGAACATGTACAGACTTTCTGTATTTGCATGGCATTTACATTGTATTGGGTATGACAAGTAATCTAGAGATGATGTAACTTAAAGTATGCAGAAGAGTGTGCGTGGGTTATATGCAAATGCTGCGCCATTTTATATAATGGACTTGAGCATCTGCGGATTTTAGTATCCACAGGGGGGGTCCTGGAACCAATCCCCTGCTGATACTGTAGTCTCCTTTCATCAAAATGACGCCAAGGACAATAATTCTGATTCTGATCAAATTTTAAACACCATAAAGCAAGTCTCATTGTACAGTGAAGTCTTTGTGGCCACAATGTGAAGACCTTCGATTCTACTTTGTCAGCTAAATAGCAACAGCAAGAATAACGGCAACAATAAGGCTGAACTAACCTGTGTTACCTGTACACACTACAGCATCAACAGAAAAATCAGATAGTCAGACCCCGGGAAGTATTCACAAGCTATTTTCTGTAGCATCAAAAACATTAGTGACCTGGATAAAGCATAAAGCATAAATGGCAGCTTGAAGCAGTGATTCCTATTGGCTAATCACATCCCACTGTGTGTTTTGTGTCTAGTGGAGTAACAGTACTTTCCACGTCACTGTAGTCCCACCAGATAGCTATACCTAGGATCTTTGGCCTTCAGAGCAGCTTGTAGCTTTTAAAGCATCCAAGCCAGCCCAAAACCGATGAGACAAATAAACTGTGAGCTGGAGAGAACAAACAAAACCACATGGGTTTTGTCACTGTGTTTTTCAGGGTTCAACTCAGCCCCATGTAATGTGCTGGACGCCTGTCGTTCACAGTGATGGCCTGCCCATCCCCCATCCTCTAATGGGAGAGGAATTCCAGCCAGGAACCTAGAGGTACATTTGCCACGATAATTGAGCAACTGTTAAATACATCTTTTTTTCTCCTAATTTCTGTATCCCTGGTGTCTGTGCACAGAGGGTCTGTGATGGAGTGCCCTCTGTAGACTGTCGAAAAACTCATTCTGAAGGTAAAGAGGAGACTTACTGAAACCAATAGATTAAACAAACAAAAAGAGATGAAAGGAACTAGTGTAGACGAAGGAAAAAACAGAAATAAGTCTGAGGTTTTTTTCTACAACGTAACAGTGTTCTCATCGGTGAGAAACTGTAGTTCCCAAATCCCTTAAAAACAACATGTCCCCTAGAGATTCCAGGGAAGAACTCGCACATAAAGGTGTTTGTTATGATAAGGTGAGTCACCCGTTATCGGCACTGTCGCAGACATATATTACCATAATGATGATTTAAGCTTTCTAATCCGCGGTATTTAATGAACGTCTTAATTTTCCACGAGAGCCCAGGAAAGCAGACTGTGCATGTCGATCCTCCAGGTCCGACATGCAGCCCCTCTGCCCCGGTACTGTCCCACATGTCTGCTTGTAAGTTTCTAGAAATGCCTGTGCCATGTCGTGCAAATATCTGGGTAACGAACACGGACAGGGTGACTTCGCAGTGTAGCTCGGCTTGAGAAGGAGTTTAAGAGCAAAATAAGCATCTACCTTGTGAAATAAGCACCCGCCTTGTTCACGGGTTTCTTACAAGGGTGCCAAGAATATGTCACGGTTTGGTCACCTGGTTAAGGCCTGATGTAAATAAGTAAGTAGGAGAATATGACTTTACCGTTAATGTTATCAGACCCCCCCACTTCCCCCGTCTAAATTCTCAGCAGTCCCCCGCATGACCCCGAGGAGTTCCCATGCCAGTGGGCTGATTAAAGAAACAGTGAGATGAGGCACCGAGATGGTAGAGATAGCACCAGTCAGCTTGGTGACTCTGAGTTTGAGAGACTTAGTGAAGGAGAGAGGCAGACAGGTTTGTATTTAGATGTCTAAACACATCCTGGGCCAAGAAGAAAAACGAATGTTGAAAAACAGACATTACTATAAAAAAAGCATGTAAATATCCTAAGCAAATTGTAAATAACATGTACTATCAAGTAATTTGCTGGTTACGTCTCAGGTATTGCTAAATGCAGGAACCTCTCACGAGAGGCTAATGAATGACAATTTTGACAGAGCCCCCATTACCTTAATGTGTTTTTCACAACCATGCCAGTGGACAAGCAGGAGAGAGGCGATTCAGGAAATTGTCACAATGTTGTCATTTGAATTCGGGCTGAAAGCACAAAATGGCCTCATGTCATCTGACATTGTTACAAAAGACAATTTTTTTGCAATAGGCATTTTGAAGGGCAAAATGCAGGAGCCAATCGGAACAGAAAGGTGAGGTTCCCTTCATCCACTCTCCCTGGTCCTTCAGACACCAGGTTAAGGATTTTGTCAATTTGCCCACTAATGTTTACAGAAACATCTTTAGTGCTGTTGTTATATTCCTCTAAGTGCTATTCCCATAAGCTCAAATTTACAGAACTATCTTGCTCTTTTTGAAATCCACTTAGAAGAATAGATGTGTGAGTGCCTTTATTTAATGGGCTATTTCTGTTCAGTCGGAGTGTAGCTCTGTTCCCAAATAATTCACTAACCTAATTGGTTTTCTAGTTTAATAACTTTCCTTGCTTCACCAGGATGCATGGTTGTATTGAAAAATTTAACCACAATGCAAACGTAACTGCATATTTAAATAGCTCATCTTCAATATTACTTAGACAAGTATTTCGTTAATCTTTGTATGTTTGCTTACCAGCCGGAATCATGTTAAGTAGGAGCATTGTGCTTATGATTTTGTGATATTCCTCGCTCCGGATTAAGGACACAGTCCCTCAGCCTACCGGAGAAAGCCTGTCAGAAAATCCCTATGCAGAAACACCAGTCAAAAGGCCCCTTTGCTCAGCCTGAGACACATTGGAACCATCTACCTCAAACACACTCTATGATTTCACGTTCTGCCACTTGCACAATCACTAAAGCTCTTCCTTCACCTAAAAGCGTTAAGCAATGTTTAATCACACGTGAGATACGTCGTCATCATCTTCTTGTTTTCCCAGAAAAACACAGAAGCCCTGGTGATTTGGTAACCGCATCAGCGAGATTTGTGACTGGAACATTCCGGGGATTTGCAAGGGTTTTGTTTTTAATGCTGGAGAGTACTCCAGAATCCCTTGGCAAGGGACGATGCACCACATAAATAAACCTGCTTTGGAAAATGGTCTTGTCTGCCTTGTTCAGGCATTAATTGGTATTTATCTTGCCGTGTTCAGAGGCTGTTACAGAATCCACTGGTCCCGGCGTGGTATAACCCATACATGCTCTTCCATGGAGAGAGAAGTAAAACGATGTTGACAAGAGTTAGGGGCAATAGAGCTGGATTTAGAAACTTCTAAATGTGAACCTATGCACTTCTGATGTACCTTTAAGGAACGTAAATGAAAGCCTCTGATTTAATATGATTCACTGCAGATTAAGTTGTGTCCTTTTGTCAAATTTTAATCCTAAAAAAAGATGTGAAAACATTTCAGGTTATATGGTTGGGAGTAAAGACAACAGAATGCAAACTACTAATGAGAAATCAAAGATTATATCTCTAGAGACATAGGATTTTCCTGGCCTGTTCATCTGTAAAAAGCATGGGCTTTTTAAATTCTGCATTATAAAAAAACAAGTAAGTAAGTGTACATGTAAACAAAGATATAATGGGAAGCAATCATTTTCTAAGAATAGTATGAGATTTTGCAGCTGTTCTCAGTAGCTTTGGTACATTTCTCGAATCATCTTTAACATTTGCAAAACACTAAGTGCATTTCTCGAAACAATTCATACAAACAGCACCACATGATGGATTACCTGCAAAAGCCAGTAACTTTCTCAAAATCCTTTGTTTATCCCTAAAAAGGTAAATATTTATGCCAATGAACTTGTCAGTGCCACCAGAATGACAAGTCCTTGTGTCATCATAGACGAACAAGATGGTCAAAATTCTTAGCCATGTTTTCAACAGAACATTGAGCTTGGTAAGTATTTTCCGATGTAAACTTTGGCTAAGGTTTTGATGACCGTGACTAAAAATGCACCGTTGCAATGCAAGTTGTACTTTTTCTGTATGACGTACATAAATATCAACAGTACAAAGTTACACATGCTGTACATATATTGTAATGCACAAACACACATATGTATATGCATGTACACACTGTAAATACACGTGTGTGTGATACAGTATATGTCCAGTATATAACTGTATAAAGTAAATTTACTGCATACTATAAAATGCAAGTGGAATACTGTAATACGAAGCATCGCAGTAAGTATACGGTATTACAGTACAGTGCACATTGCTGGATTACATACTTATTGTCTCTCTGAAATATTTGAATGATTGAGGACACAGTTGTTCTCCCAACATTCGGCTGCACCCTTCAACCAGTCTCAGCCAGGATTGAGGACAAGATACACAGTTGTGCCCCTTATTTAGTCAGGAAGGTGCCTCTGTCTTGGCCTCTTTTACCTCTTCCTCTGTTTTGCCTCCCTA
>JAODLD010000040.1:13638229-13664670 GCA_026781065.1 Mormyrops boulengeri | reverse complement strand
ACCGGCTTCTGACTCTGTTCATTTCCTTGTTATCCTTCCAAGTGTGCACAAGTGACTCGATGATGAGCAGGTTGTACAAGAAGGCATGAGAATTTTTATTCTGACCTGAGAAATGTACCAAAGTGACTGAAAAAAAACTGCAGTAATAAGTCAACAACAATGCAGTCACAAGTTCAGATGAAGAATAATAATAGTAATAATAGTAATAATAATAATAGTAACCAATATATTATTAGTATTTTTACTAATGGCAGCGTTTAAAAATATTGCTAGTTACAAGACGATGCTTATGATCAAAATCCATTTATGTTAAATCCTACTCTATTTCTTAGTTTTACAGTCCAAGCAGTACTCCATTACCATATAAGGTAATTTACCATATTTCCATCTGTCGGGAAATTTCATTGGTTGGCAAATGAAGAGAAAATTTCCAAAACTCCACGGAATAGGTGGAAGACATAAGTTCGTAAGTAAGCACTATTTCTTGGTGGACATGGACAGTTTTGGGATATACCCTGTCCAGACCTCTGCCACTTTATCAATGTGGTCTGGCTCACCAATTCACTGGATGTACAAGCAGCCTGCTCTGCTGGGTATATTTCAGACCATGTATTAGCAAGTCTTTCTCTGTACATAAAACCAGGAGCTTTACAGTAGGTGCTAATATAGTAGCACAGCTACAGAGGGATCTACAGGCAGAGGAATTATGGGAAATTAGGTCGTATTACTTTTAATTAGCAGACTGTTTCATCTAAAGTAACAAACATTTGAGAAAGCAGAGTCAGACGGTTTTAATTGGGAGTTAAGGGCCTTGCTTAAGGGCCCAAGGGTGAAATCACTGCCAACCACAGGATTTGAACTGCTGACCTACCTTTCGATCATAGGCTGAGAGTCCTAACCCCCAGGGCCACATACTGCTCGGTTTCTCTAGCTGAAGCTGCCATCGCGGCAGTCTATTGATAAGTCTGAGGGTGATAGATATGATCAAAGAGGATGTTTTGTTGCCATCTATCCTTAAGCCTTCCAGACTTCACTAGCCTCCATGAATCGATTGATCTAATGGAGGGAGTACAGTCAGCAGCACAGTGATTAGCCAAGAATAAGAAGAAAAAGTGATCCCCCTCGAAGCAGACCAGAGGAAGGTGCTTAGAGCAGAACGCGGAGCAGAGCACTCCAGTTTTTGTACCCCCCCCCCCACACACACACACAGACTGCATACCCCAGGGTATATTTGGCCCTCTCTCTGCCAACAGCTTCGTGTGATGAAACAGGTGCTTCTAAATTAATTAGATGAAACACGAAACACCTTAAATAAAATAAGCCCCCCCCCCCCCAAAAAAAAAACATGGCGTGTCACTTCACTCCCACCCATCTGGCAGAGTGCCACTTCAGACCAAGGGGCTGACGGGAGCTCAATGAGCATCGAGGCGGGAGGGAATCAACAGTGCACTGTTTCCAGATGGCCAAAGACTCTCTGCTGTCACCAGCAGCTATTACTGGGAGAGGAAGACTTTAGTTGAGTGAAGGCCCAGGGGGGTGGGTGAGCAATGGGAGGATTTGACCCCTGCTCCTCCGCTCCAGTTATGGACATTCTAATTGAAAAAGCCACCTTCCCTGATGGAGAAGCAGGATTGCCATTCACAGGCCCTGTACAACCCGCGTGGCTGATTGCTGGGTAATTGAATCCCGTAATGCAGGTTAAATGTGAGTCCTAGCATTCAATAACAATTTGCCCGGCCCAAAGCCATTTAACATGGCACGCACTCCCTCATATGGCAGCTTCGGCCCCAGAAGCAGCATTGATCCGAATCCAAGTCACTTCTACCAGAAATGATCCACCAAACTTGTTCTGTTGAAGGATTCCTACAAGGACTCATTCACCGCATTCATTCAACTGAACCCTTTTTAACCAGGAATCTAGCCAAGGACACCTATTTTATTCTTGACCAGAGAATAAAACAGAATTGCTTTGTCTGTTTAATGTACCCACTTGATGTTGTTCAAATAAGTGCTCTCAAATACTGTGGCCAGACTCAAATAGGTACAAACCAAGAAGCCTGGATTTTTGGAGCTACCTGTCTACTGATGTGCCACACATTACCTTTCTCCTCATCTACTGTAACAAGTAGACACCCGAGCTCCACCAAGAGGGACAGGGGTTAACGTAGCTGAGTCGCCACTGGACTTTTCTTTTGGTCATGCACTCTGTCTCAAATATCCAGAGAAATCTGATGCAGATCAACAGCAGCATAATCATTTCGCATCTGGCAGGGACTTCAGAGACAACAGCCACAGAGAATGAAAATTTGTCTGTGAGGTAGCATCAACTTCAGAAAAATACAGAACAGTCGGAATAGTGTAGAGGACGGCATTCTCTGAAAACAAAACAGACACAAATTTAGAAATCGTTTGAGCAACACACTGTGGCCCACGACTGGTTCATGGACAAACAAAAGCGAGTTCATCAAAACCAGGGTGAATGACATGTTAGCACACTGCATTACCAGGACCAGCATTGCCTGTATCATGTATGCTGCAATGAAATCAAACAATAACTAATGAACGGTTATGGAGAAGTGAAATAGATCCAAAGTATCATAAATGAGCACGTCCTGTTTCACATACATACAGTCTGCATCCAACTGCCTGGATCCAGCTTCACTTTGGAGGTCCCATAACGATGTAACACTTTACATGAACCGCACATAATGCCTTTATAATGCATTTGTACAACATTCAGTGCACCTTCATAATGCATTCATAGAACATTCATAAGCATGAACAGGGATTGGACAATGAAACTGAAACGTCTGGTTTTAGACCACAATAACTTATTAGTATGGGGTAGGGCTTCTTCTGTGGCCAATACAGTATCAGTTTGTCTTGGGAATAAGAGATACAAGTCCTGCACAGTGGCCAGAGGGATTTTGATCCATTCCTCTTGCAGAACAGTGCCTCAGGTCACTGTGAGATGCTAGTGGAGGAAAACATTTCCTGACTCACTCCTCCAAAACACCCCAAAGCGACTCAATAATATTCAGATCTGGTGACTGTGCAGACCATGGGAGATGTTCAACTTCACTTTCACGTTCATCAAACCACTGTGTCTCCAGTGTAACTGTGTGTAATGGTGCATTATCATCCAGATCACACAACAGCATTGAGTGAACATGTTCCTCCAGAATGGGTCGGTAGTCCTTGACAATGAGGCACCCATCTAGAATAAGTAGTGGGCCTTGGGAATGCCATGATATTGCAACCCAAACTGTCACTGATCCAGTTCCGTGTTGCACTCTGGGTATGCAGCAGGCCAGGTAGTAAGCCTCCTTGGGGCTTTTTTACACTGGAAGTCTCCCAGATGTGGGAAAGACAGTGAAGGTGAGCTCACCAGAGAACAGTACATGTTTCACATTATCCACAGCCCAGGATATTCACTGCTGGCACCATTAAAACTGACATTTGCCATGTGCAAGAGTGTCCTTAGGTATGGCTATTGCAGCCCGACCATGACTATTGACCCTGTGGAGCTCCCACCAAGGAGTTTTGGTGGAAACAGGAGGGTCAAGGTGCACATCTAATTCTGCAGTGAGTTGGGCAGCTGTGTTTTTTTTGATACAATATGAATATGTACCCAGACACCCTTGTCAGACAGCTTCCTTTTGCTTCCACAGTTACTCCTGTTGGATGTGGACCATCCTTCGTGGTGGTATGCTGACATTATCCTGGATATCGTGGCTCTCGATACACCACAAAAGCTTACTGTCCTGGCCACAGATGCATCAGCGAGACTCACACTAACAATTTGTCCTTATATGTCTCCCATTATGTTGTGTGAATTGCAAAAATGTATATACAGCTACACTATTGCTAATTCAACTTTCACACTCTGCTCTTACTGATGGAATGTGCAGTGAATACTGCCCACCAGGCCACACATATACAGTAGAACCTCGGAACTCGAACGCCTCTTAACTCGACCAACTCAGATATTGAATGGGTCTGTTGAAATTTCCACTGTTTTTCCACTTGTACCTTGACTTAAATCTTGGAATTCGACTGTTCCTGCTAAAACTCACATTGAACTCCACCTCGAACTCTTTGGTAGAGAAAACTCGACCGAAGACTCAGAACACAACAAAACAAAACAGACCAGCTAAAACTTGTATGGATCAAGAAGCGTCTCTGATGGGCTGACAGAAAGGCAAGCGGACCTGCTGGGACGCAGATGCCTATGATTCACTATCAGTCACGCAGTACCTCTTGACTGAGTTCTGACACTTAACTGAGTGCTTTTTCATGTGTGAGTTAGTTTTATATTGATTGTTAACGCTTTCGTATCATTAGTCAGGTAGATAGATAAGTTTATATGGGCAATCATTTGGGGGTCTGGAACGGATTAAATTCATTTACATTATTTCTTATGGGGAAATTTGACTCGGACCTCAACCAAATTGCAACTCGATCAGCCTTCTGGAATGAATTAAGTTTGTGTTCCAAGGTACCGCTGTATAGGCGTGAAACCTCAAAACACTATTGACCAGGTGTTTCAGTTTCATTGTCCAACCTCTGTAAATACAGTGGAAACCGCTTATAGTAATCACAGTTATACAGTAGTGATTAACTGCTTATATGGATAAAAAGGCCGGGGGTAGAATCATTCAATTAATACTACTTAAATAATTCACTTACAATAATAAAGTACTGTAGTCTGCTTACAGTGCTCATTTGGGTCTTTTTAAACATGACAACATATGAAAAAAAATTTAACTGCAGTATTTATTTTTTTTTTTACTTTACTTTGATCACCCTAATTTGCCTGGCGGTAACCCATCCACTTCTGGCTAGCTACCTTAGGCTAATGCTGCGTGCACAGAAAACATGACAGGAAAAAGAAAGGCATTTTTTGCTCAATGACAAACATAGACTCATCAACTTATGATAAACTGCGAAAAACAAGCCACTGAGATGCAGCAACAAAACTACAATAAGCGCTTTGAGACAATGTAACATTGTGAAAATCCGCTATATAAATAAAATTGAAATTAATTGAATATTTATGTACAGTACTGCATTATAGCATCCTTTGACTTTTCACCCAGACAGTCATGATCACTATTAACGGTTTCCACCGTATACCATAACATCTTAACATACCTTAACAGCTTTAAAATACATTAAAAACAAACATTATATAAATCTATCTATCCATCCATCTTCCGTATTTTCTTGTCCTATTCAGGGTTGCAGGGGTCTGAAACCAATCCTGGATAATATGGCAAGGCAGGGAATAACCCAGGATGGGGCACCAACCCATCGCAGGGCACAATCACATACCATTCACTCACACACGCACAACTATGGATGATTTGGTACCTCACAAATATTATTTAAAAAAATAACAAACGCTATATAATCATATATTGTCTGTTATTAATGTACATTAAACCACTTAAGGCATGCTCTGTGAATGCATTATGAAGGTGCACTGAATCTATATGAATGCATAATGAATGCATTATGAAGGTGCAGTTAATGTGAAGCTTTACCCATAATGTGACAGGAATGTCTTAACTAAAAGTGGAAGCGTAGCATAAACATCGCAATATGTCAGCTTCACCATGATTGATTCTGCAGGTGCTGCAGTGTAGCACTGTCATCCTCCAGAAGCACAATCATTAAGTCCACAGTGGTTCCCTAATTTCCATCTAAAATATCTAAATCGTCAAGTAGATAAAAGACCTTCGCAGGGTGTGCCAGTTTCTGCTATAAATGTGACTATACTGTAATCATCCCTTTGTTTCACATGCACAGCACAATGTTTAATATTAGCCATTTTATTTGCGGTTTCTGACAATCATTTGTGCCTTTACTGTTTAGGTAGCTGTTCCTTAAAATAAAAGTATGGAAGCTTACATTCCATGTAATTCCCATGTTCTATCATCAAGTAGCTGTTCAAAAGGCGGAGCGGCAAGGATCTTCAACACTTTCTCATTCAGGACTCAAACGACACATAAAGGCTTATAGGTGATTATAAATTATTATCTGAATTCTAGAATTCACAAAAGACATTATTTTTCCATTATGAAAAATACAACAGAAGTACATACATGGAAACATTGAGGCATCAATTAAAAATATATCTCCTTTGTGCTGTTCAACCCTGTACAATAACACTAGAAAACACAACTTCAACAGGAATCAGATGAGACTTCAAACAGCACATGACAATGAGAAAACGTGTAAGTATTTTTGTTCCTCTTAGTACTACATGGGGTGCTGAAAATGATAAATAATATAATTCGACCAGTTGTGCCATTTCATTTCTTCTTTTTCTATTCAATGCTTCAAAACCACAAAGAGAAAAACAAGTGAGGCCAAAATCTTTACATAATTACAACACAATAATGTCAACCGTAAAGAAATTACCGAAGCATGAAAAGGTAAACAGGTCATGTAAGGCAGTGCATCTCAACCCAGTCCTCAGGGACCCCCTGACGGTCCACGTTTTTGGTCCCTCCCAGACAGTGCACCGCATGCTGGGAGTGAGGAAAAGCACGGACTGTCTGGGCGTCCCCGAGGACCGGGCTGGGAAACACTGGAATAGATTCTTTGACTGAATGGATGTACAGGAACGGCCTCAATAGATGGCAGCGACTGATGGTTAAAAAAAAAGGTGAAGAAAGCCCAAGGGGGTAAAGGGCAAACAGAGGTCAGCAGTTTCCTTTGGGGAATTTGAATTTATTACAATCTGATTTAATCTAGCAGTAATCACATTACCAGGAATATTCCGTTAAATGTGCAGTGTGTGGCCGATTCCCACGACGCTGCACTCTCAGTGTCATCTGACAGTTGGCCCTCTGTCACTCAACCCCCTATAGTCCCCCCCCAACCCCCCTGAGTGTCAACCAGAGTCATGACCACTGAACACACAGTAATGTTGTCTCACTTAATCTCTTGATGCCTGATGTGACTGGCACCACAGAATTATGTGGTTTTGGTTCCTGCAAAATGGGAAAAAAAGTTCACTTGTGGCTGTACACTTATACAGACACAAACATGTGTCTTTCAGAGACCAGCAAACAGCCGCCGCTGTTTAAAGGTAGAAAATGAAACATATACTTTCACATGTCTGTTTTGAGACCATTCATATAGATATAACAACCTGTTTCTATCACTGATCTGTAAGAATTTTTCGTATTTTGTTAGTATTAATGCTATCTGCTCAATATTTTAAAACTCAACATATTGACATGTACTTTGAGATAATATGATCCTCAAGCAGTATTAATTTTTATCTATTTGTGCAACATGGCTTGGGTAAAAAATGGATTTTGAAGGGAGAAGATTC
The DNA here is from genome assembly GCA_026781065.1 of Mormyrops boulengeri. Lineage (NCBI taxonomy): Eukaryota > Metazoa > Chordata > Actinopteri > Osteoglossiformes > Mormyridae > Mormyrops > Mormyrops boulengeri. The sequence goes on along the minus strand of JAODLD010000040.1, from coordinate 13,657,322 downwards.
GAAGAACGTATTACAGCAACTGTCCAATATCTTGGCAGACTGTCCTATACCTCAGCAGGCTGTCCTATACCTCAGCCGGTTGTCCAATACCTATATAAAGTGTCCAATACCTTGGCAATCTGTCCAGTGCTACTGAAAACATGCCAATACCTCTGCAGACTTTGCAATAGCTTGACAAACTGTCCAATACCTCAGCAGACCATCTAATATCGTGCCAGACCTTCTGATACTCCAACAGACTGTCCAGTATACCTTTATACCTTTGCACATCCCTTCAGTACAACCTGATCACCCACACACCTCCGAATTACAAACCACTTTCCTAAACATATTACAGCCTTCCCCAACTAAAATATATTGTTTCTTGTCAAGGATGTCCAAAAAAACGATTGACAGCCCCCACTCCACTAAATTACAGAATCGGGTGATACATTGCTTCTTTATCACTATGGTATATTTAATTCATTTAAAATGTTTTAAAGGCAAATTACCGCAAAAGAAACACTTTTTAAAATTATTGCGTTAACAGCATTCAGGCAACTTCACCCACCAGGGATCCGTGAAGCTGTGATGGACAGTGGCATGATTTCACAGGGTTGTGCGTCTCTCCTAGTGGTATCTGGTTATTTTGGTTATTGGTTATTTTTAAATGATAAACAAATGCACAATACCCCACATCACTTTTACCACCAGTGTCCCCAAAGGAACTCGTATGGCGACACTAGCGTGCCAACTCACAGGCAGGACTGATGAAAAATGAGAGCCTTCTCTCCATGGCGACCACTTGTCTTCAAAAAGCCGTAGCCTGTTTGAGGAGATTAAAAATGCAATATTTAGCGGTTTTGCACGACTGGCCGGTCTCGGCATCTGCGTGAACAGAGCCGCTTTTCTGCAGCTTTGTTTTACGCTGACCTGTATAATAAGTGTCACATTAGCAACACAACAAATCAAACGTCTGTTAATTTCCCCCCGCCTTCCCTGCAGCTGCTGGCGTCATAATAGGACCAGATTTTAATTAATATGATAAGTAAGACTTGCAAGGCGACAGTCTGTTTTTCATTCCCTTGTACAATCTGCCAGATTTGGAGAGAGAAAACAAGTGAGGGAAATTTAGCAGAGATACAACACAAAATCTGAAATATTAAATATTTACATATTAAACCCTTTGACTATAAAGCGAAACACATGCAACTTCGCTTCCTTTTCATGTCGTTACCCTGATTTTCCAGAAAACTGTTTCCTGTTTCCTGCGATGAGATAAATATGCTCAAAAAGTAAATTGCTCTTATTAATCTAATGCCATTTATAGACTGCACCCAAAGCCTTTCAGATGTCGGAACTGCAATCAGCGGCTCCTGCTTCACCTCAAGACATCGACTCGCGCTATATCCCCTGAAGGCTGACACCTTTTATGGCTTCATGATTAACCTAATCCCGCTAATCAATGTAATATTCACAATCTTTCCTGCACCGCTGCTGGTATGCGAAGGGAGCCTAATTGGTCTATTCTCTATCAAAATATATATATAATATTTTATTGCACTTTGGCAGAATAAAAACACACGCAGGGCATGGCACACTGGGAACTTTCACATTTTCCTCAAACTGCATCCGACCCGATAGCAGTGCGGGAGAAAGTTTACACAAACAGCACAAGTTGCATGCGGTCTTTTGGACAAATACCGAGCCGCTTCGCAGTTACGCTTCGATGCATCGCCGTGAATGCAACACACCCGATGCTCTATCAAATATCAAAAGTGCCATCTATGTGCAATGAAATGAACTGCATATGAAAAAACTTTCGACGATCTTCAGGGCTCCAGGGTATTTAGTGACACATACGAGAGCATCCACCACGTGCTGTTTTGCAGAAAAATGTACAAAAGATCGAAGTAGGCAAGTGAGTCGTAAATAAACTGAAGGAGTTAAACATCAATACCCCACTAACCCTCCTCAGGCACAAGATATTACATAATAAACAAAACCCTTCAGCAAAATATGCATTTGTGGTGGTTATTTTATTTCACTCCAAAGGAGATTTACGAGGGACCAGCATGCACCCATTTCCTTCCGAGAAATTTAGTAGCAGTAAAATATTAGTTTCTATATAAAAGCACTCATTATTTTCTGTGGTCACTCAGTGCTTTGTCATCTTTTCATATCACACTCTAAATGATAATTTTCCCCCGTCCAATTCATCAGTTCATATACAAACTCAACCCTGATCCATATTGTACACTGCATGGTGCGGGGGGGTTATGTAGAGCCATTTCTGAAGATGACAAGGTATGTCCAAGTGAAATGCAGCCTGGGGGAGGCTGAAGAAGGGCCAATGGTAGGAACATGATTGTTATATGAGGCCTACATTCTCAAAATCAGTCAGAAGGATACTTTGAAGCGAACCACACTGTGCGTCTAATTCCTTATAATAGAGAACAAAATCCCTTCCCAGATTTAAATCAGCCGGCTGTCCACTGATGATGGGCAAAAGATTGATAAGAGTCACTCCATCAAAAGAGCCGGCACTTCTGAATAACCGCTGCAATTATCAAACTCCACATAAACTAGTATTCCTTCAGGTTGGGTGATAACAGGGCATTTTCCACTCTCTACAAGTACTATTCACTCGCAGCGCTCATGGAACGAGTGGACGAGAGGGACATGCTCAAATATTTAACCACAACCGCAGAAATCCTGGTGAAAAATTGACTTTGCCACTTGACCATGACAGGTCATTCTGCCTGTTAGCATGTTAGACTCTGTCGTATAAATTTAAAGTGTGGTGCACAATAACTGTGTCATGTGTGGAGGATGTTGAGAACGACCCCCATCACACACCAACACTTTTCATCCACCTGCCCGTAAATAAACTGTGGCAAGCTGGACTGAAAACTTCACTGAGACTCGTCACTGCAATGGCTGAGGTCAAGTTAGAGGTACGTGAAGAGGTTAGCGTTGCAGAGGTAAAGCACACCCAAGCCAATTATGTGTCATCATTGTCAATGGGTCTTCACAAGGCCAGATCCCTCATCCATGGCCTACCAACACCACTACAATAACATCGTAAATACAAGGAGCCAATTCAAAGAACCACGCCAATTCAACGCATAATTAATTTGTGCTAATCTAAAGTTTTTTCCCACTATGTCAGTTGACGACAGCTGTGTGAGTCTGGCGAGCTTTGCTTTATTCTTCTGCGGTTTCCCATTTTCTAGACGGTACACATGAGCCAGACCCAGGACAAGGTGATATGAGGTGGCATGTGGCCGGGTCTCCTAGCCCCAGTCCTCCGGGCCCACCCTACATACTGGACAAGCTCTTAATTAAGTTGTTGATTAAATGACTTTCATATCACAAATATTACAAATGTTCATTTAAATTATGCTCATTGGCTCATTAAAGATGCCCATTAAATTATTATTATTATTATTATTATTATTATTATTACATAATTATCATTAAATTAAATTGTGTTCATTAGCTACAGGGTGGCTTCCAAATTCATTAAATGAAATTATTGTTTGTAATGGTGAGAAATGAATTAGACAGGTCTAAATGGTTCAGTTTTATGTTCGGATATGTTCAGTTAAAGGTGATTTATTTTATTAGTGTAAATGCATGCATTATATTAGTTTAATTAATACAACTGAAGTGACAGCTGACCCTCAATAATAATCCTGCATGTGATTTGGATTGTGTGAGGCACTCAATGAACATTTCGATGAAGCTTAATTACTTAAGAGACCGGCTAGATGTCAAATTAGCATAGGCCACATAGGTAGTAGGAGCAGGGCCTGGGAAAAGCTGCCCAAGGAATCCACAGTCAGGTACGGCGTACAATTAAGAGACAGTATGAGGCACAGACCATCAGAGCCACACCTGTTTTGGTTGCCTTAGGAACAGGCGCAACACAAGGTGCAGCGGTAGGAGCTTTCACTGCTCCACAGCATAATATTATGGTCTGCCATGTTACACCTACGGGCGTCCATACTGTGCGATTTCACCTGCCCTAGTTCTTAAGTTAAAAACTATTACTCCGTCTCATGTCCTTGCAAGTCAGATCAGACCAGCTGTAAACATCACCAATCAAGATATTTATTCCTCAGGACGATGGACCAGGAGTAATTAGGTGCACCTCACTCATTTATACGGACTTTTTCAAATCACACAAAACGTTAGCACGCTATATTCTAAAGCTGCATCTTCTGCAGTTGTGCCTTATGACTATATTACAATTAGTGCATGAAAGACGCCCAAGTAAAGAAAAGAAAAAAAACTGTGGCCCCAAAGAGCTACAATTATACAGAACATTCATTAGTGTCACCCTATTGACTCCCTCATAACAGAAATGATAAATGAGTGTTTCCGCAGCCAGCCTTATAATACTATCGTCCTGCATCACAAACTCAGCACATCTCTCTCCCCCGCGACTGCGACTCGCTGCCCCCCCTCCCCCGCTTCCCGGCGAGCCTGTAAACGGGAATTTAAGGGATTTGTGCTAATCACCGCCGTCAAGATAAGAAGGTGAGGTTAATGGTTCCTGACAGCTTCAGGTGCAGGAGGGATCTTGATAAGTGGAGCCTGGCATTGTTGAACCGTGGATGCCTATTTCCTGCGGGAGAATGGCGCGGCGTGGCGGCCAATCGATGCGCAGGGCTAACCACGGCTGTGCGTCTCTTGGTAATGTATAAATCGTGCCCTCACTCCCCTATTCAGTGTCGCCCTGATATATAGTGTGTGGAGAGAGGAGAGAAAGCAAGTCCCTCTTTATCCCCCTGCCAAGTCCCCTTCAGATTTATGATGCCCAATTACTAAAAATGTACAGCCGACTCTTTCTCCATTAACCAATCAGATTCTTAGCTGGTTGTTTGTGAATAGGTTACCAGACTTTTCTACGGTACAAGCAATATGCAGCCTTGGGGGGAGGGGTCCCCACAAAGCATTCGAGCGTGCTGCTTGAGTTATCGCAGAAATAATCTGGCATGCAGAGCCCAGGCTTAATTATCTTAATTGTTTTAATTACGCTAATTAAACATGTATTTCTGCAACTCCACCTCTCTGTTCAAATCTTCATTGTGGAGGAAAACATCAGCGAGCTATTGTCAGCCAGGATGGGGTGAATGCATCTGTCAAAAGAGAGTAAAAGCAGGACAGTGGCAGGCAGGGAAAGTGACGTTCTCATGAGGAATTTTCCTTTCTCTGTTTCCTACATTAAAACCTGAATTAAAACCAACATACGAAAGCAGGACTGGGGATTGGGTCTGATCTAGCAGAGAGCTGGAATGATAGGCAATGTCCTGGCTAGAATGACTAGGAAATAAGAGGAGACTGCAGAAAGCACAGGGAATTATGTGAGACTCCCTCCTTCAAATCAATGCTACTCTAGAAAGGATTTGACTTAGAGAGGAATCACAGTTCATTATCGTCTGGTGCCAGTGATTCCTGACCTATTTCAGATCATGGGATCTAGGCTGCTGCACAAATATAAAACACAGCAGTGGCATATATATTTTACCAAAACTGAGTTATGAATTGGGTCTTGTGGAGCTCAGCTATACTTCGTTTGAAGAAAACACTCATTCACCTACCTACCACATATTTGGGTGGACAGTCAAAAAACTTTGAAGCCTTTGTTCTCAGTATCAGCGTCAGCGCAGTTACTGCGCTTTGCCTTTGTAAGGCAGTAGGAGGCAGTCAAATTTCTTCCCGGTTGTTTGGGACATTTTCAGAAAAAGAAGAAGCAAATGCACACATTCCTAAAATCTATAAGCACATCACTATAAACTCATCTGGCTCCCCCAGCGACTAAATAGCCACTTAGATGATGGTACCTTCCGAACTGCTAGAACACCAAATATTAAAATAAATGTGCTGGCTTAAATAATTCTCAGGCTCTTTTGTGCTTCCATTTCATTGGCCTTTTTTTGGAATATCTAAGGGACGGTCGGAGAGTGTAATACCATGAATACAGCTTAACAGTGTGCTATAAAGCATACTACAAGAATAGACTGATATAGTGCTAAAAACGCATATAATCATACGTGTAGTAACTCAGCTAAATATACATTCTATGACCTTGATCAGAGATAATCTGTATTTTCCAAACCTTTAACTGCTACAAGATGAACAGTTACCATTATTTTTTTTTTTACAAAAGGGGTAAGGTTTTGACACCTGTCTGTGTGGGGTTTGGAATCGTCACTGGGGGGGGAGCAAGGGGACAAGAGGACCAGGGAGGGGGGCAGCATGACAGGCAAAACTGTCATGGCAACGGGCGAAAAGTTTGCAGCCTGCTGAGTCACGGTGATTTTCCTGACACGGATTAAAAGGCCCAGCGGTCAGTGGGATGTCACCATGGGGGCTTTCAGCCATTTTCCTGTTGCTATGCATAATGCGGCTGCCGCCCATCGTTGGGAAATGAAAAGGTGGGCGGCGACAAGGCAAATGGAGTCTGCTGTCAGCGGACGGGCAGTGATCTGCCCCAGACTCACTTACTTTGGGCCTAAAGTCTCCCCCCCAGCAAACCAGTGGGAGACAAGGGGGCAAGGTGGGGTTGGGTTGAAATATACATATATATATTAAAATAAAAAGCCAGAGTGTGGGATCAGCTGATTGTGCGAGCAGCCATTGGAGGACCGCAGATGTAGGAGGAGGTAAATGGGGATAATTATGCGAGGCGAAGCCAGGCCATTTCTCCTGCTGGGATCCAGCAGTCAAGCAGCTGGTTTTGCACGTGCAAGGCTGAATGGCTGTTAAATATGAATGAAAAACTGCAGATCCCGCACCACTGGGAGTGGGGCCAAATTGGAGGGAAAAAAAGTAATTTAATATAATGTAATGGCTAAAAATGCTTCTCCCATTCTCATAGGTGACCTGTTTTCTGTAATCAGCTTCCCTTTTTATACATGTATATGCAATAAGCGAATTTGCCACAAATACTCTTTACCTGATTCATAAGGGCAGGTACTTCTGTGACGCCTCCAGGAGTCGGGGGAGTGAATGTAGCCTTCATGGAGAGTGGCGGATGCTCTGTAATTGCATGTATTTGGGGTGCCGGGTTAGGGGTTTTTTCTTTCTTTCTTCAGAACACGACAGAAAATACTCATTTCCATGGCAATATGGGTTTTCAGGAGATGTCAGGCATGATTCCGTGTATCTGGACACCCGGGGGCTCACTCCAGGTGACCTCACAATGAGCTTTCCCCTCATTGGCCTGCAGCTGGATTGTGCAGGTGGACCACAGACTTCACTCTTACAGCTTAAGATAAATAATAAAATCATTACTTAAATGACCGTGACTTTCACAAGGAGAGATGATCTGGAGGGAAATGGATGGATGGATGGATGGATAGATAGATAGATAGATGGATATGGATGGATGGATGGATGGATGGATGGATGATTAAAATATATCCATCCATTTTGTATACCCACTTGTCCTATGCGGGGTCCCAGTGGTCCACAGCCTATCCCGGAAGCTATGGGAATAACCCAGAGCATGGTGTCAACCCGTCACAGGGAAATTACAATATAATTATCTCACAATTTGCAACCCAAGTGCCCAAGAGAGTCTGAATTAAGGAGTCTGAATTAAGGAGTCTGAATTAAGCAACATATACACCTAATAGTGATTCAGCGTTTAAAAATAAATAAATGTAAAAATCACCACAACTCACAACACCTTGGCACTGTGAAATGCCTCTAACAACAACATTAGCAATCAGAATTCTCCACTCTCAAATCTCCAACCCGTTTAATAACCTTTTAATTCATTTAACTCAGTAAATTTCTATATCATGTAAACAACTGCAATATGCTGACAAAAAGGAGCAGAAACTAAATGTTAAAAGGGAAGAAAACAGGACCTTAGCAGTATGAAACACATTCCAGCTTTTTCACGTTGATATTTAATCAATGATAATTGAATGATTTCAGTACTTATTTTCCAACAAGTTTCATTTACGCTTGTCTGAAATTTCTATACATTTTAAAAGTTCTATACATTTCAGTTTGATCTCCCTTTGTCATATGGACTGCTTGTGTTATTGTAGTAAAAGACATGCATAATGTATTAAACCTTAACAGTAAGTACATCAGTAGCCTAGCTAATCAGAACGAAACTGAAAAGGAGGAATTCGTTTTTAAAAGCATCAAATTATAACAAAACTGTATTACATTGTATGGATGTGAAATATATCAGCTTAGATTCAACAGTTGCAAATATAATTGTAGCAGCTGAAAACGTATTACTAGCTCAGCGCGGCCTTGTTGTTGTATATATTCAGCTTTCTTCGTAGTGGCTTCTCGGTTGTCTTTGTGTAATTTCAAGGATAATCTGCGATCAAATTGCTCGTTTCGCAGAGCTGCTAATTACGGGCCGGCGTGGCAACGCGCCACAAGGACGGGGAAGAAGCCCCGTTTGTGAGGCGCACCGAACGGACTGGCCGCTGTCGGCTATCCCGAGCGCTCCTTCGCGGCTGCGGCACCTGCCAGGACGGTGCCCGATTTGCCGCTGCATAGTTTGTAATCACTGTTTGGTTCCATCCTAATGGAATCACGTTGCGTGGTTTGAATATATTTAGCAAACATAAAGAGGAAATAAATATTTGTGTTCAGTCTGTTGCAAGTAAACTGCCTATTTATATGTAACATTCTCGTAACATTATGTGTAAGGCCTTTGACTGTATTTCAAAAATAGTTACTTTTTACTACGACGGTAGTTTGTTGTCTGTAGAGATGCTGATGAAGTTAGTCAACAGTATTATGAAAAGTACAAGTACGCATTAGACATAATTGTTTATAATAATGTGTATAATAATTATGTATATTATATAAACATATATCCTGCATCCCATATAAGGTCAACGAGAAATGTATAAATCCATTGTGTTACACACACATACATTTTCTTACATATATGTATACAGCAACATTACCACAGCGTAGCTTTTTAGTATAAAATAGCAAAAACAATTTGCGTTGTACAGAATACAATTATATAATAACTAATAATATTGATCATATTAGTTTTGCATTCAGCAATCATTTGCACATATGATTAATGAAATTTATAACTTCAAATATTAGGTCTGTCATTATTTTTTGGATTAGAGCGCTGTAGTTTTGTGTGTTTAAAATTCGGATATTGTATGATCCGGGCGTAACGCCAAAAGTACCATTATTTTACTAATAAATTCTCTAAAGAAATACAAAGCTTCTTCATTCAGCAATACCGACCCAGTATATAGGTGTACACAGAGTATTGTGACTGCTGCCAGTCGTAATTACATACCCGTTGCTTGAGTGTGATGTAATATTTTGTATTTTACATGTTCTGCAATTACCTTGTTACTTCTAATTAATCTAAGGTGACGTCTACGGTAATATATAGGCTAGGTTATTGTAGAATTTTCGTAAAGGAAACTTTGAGATCTATTTTCCTATATAAAGATTGTATTTACTTGTTCTATGGAGAGGGTGGCCATGAGGTTCTGTATAACTTAAGCGACCTCTAGTGACTGCTTAATTACATTACTTCAAACACATCCATGACATCTATCGCCGTTAGAACAGGTGACAAAATATAAACATAAGAGTATTACTGTTTTCTCGGGCACTCCTAGCCTATGTAGCGCCTAGGTGTGCATCACCGCCCCTATCCCCCCGCCTCCCGACGGGTAATGCTGGTGCCAAGATAAGTACGCAAAAACGATATGAAAATAAGTTAATTGTTTATTTTAATTTTGTGTAGTTCACCATAACAAATCTGACCACCGGGGGCGTTGTCGCTAGTTTTGGGGAAGTTACTCAAAAAAGTAGTCCATTACAGACAGAGGTGGAAAGTTCAGGTCCAGAAAATACAAATCCAGACCAAGATTTCGTTTCAACCAACCAGCCTGAGTGTAAAGAGTCACGGTAGGAGAGTACTCAGTTGGATCTATTGCCAGTCTTTGCTAATTTTTAAATGTTGGTCTTCTTCTTGTCGCCGCTTAAGTCACGACGTTTTATCATCATCATCATCATCATCATCATCATCATCATCATCATTATTATTATTATTATTATTATTATTATTATTATTGTTGTTGTTGCTTACACCATGCTAACCTAACAGCATCCTTCACAGCGTTCCTCTCCCCCTACATCGCGACGCCCCCCAAAAGTGGAAAAAGTGAAATTGGCTGGTAAGTCCGCACCCCCTCAGAAGTTGGCAACCTATCGCGTAGCTGGTGGGTGCAGACACTGCAGAAAGTGCGAATACTTCTAAGGGCGCCTAATTTGCTCAGGAGCAACTATTATGGGCTCTTCATTATAAAGTCAACACGAGCATAAACATATGTTCACTTTTTATTTGCTACATTGGCGCAGACCATAATGTTTAGAAATGAAATCAATTTCAATATTTATTTTAGTAAAGCAATACTACCACCTACTGACATAAAATATACATTGCATTTTAAACTAAATTCTGTTTAATATGCTTGTACTACTTATGGCATAAAACACTGTATAGATTTACCAGCTTTTTGACTTTTTTTTCATAATACATTTCTAATTATTAAATGAATATTAATTTTCCCCAAAGCAAAAACAGCTCAAACTGGCCTAATTGGGAAACTAAACTGAGAAAATAAACCATTTTGAAATAAGTTCGCTAATATGCCGAAACTGAAATACTAAGTTTCAATGGAATTGACTCAATAGAAGAATAATTAAATGGCAGCATAAATCTTGGACAGAACACCTCATAAACCCCGCAGTCAGGTACCGGTTCAGATTCTGCCCGATAAAACAGGGAATTTCCGGTAATGAAAATAAGAATGAACGTTCTCGCCTGGTTTGTAGTGGCGCGTCGTTGCTTCGCTTGGGTTTTTCTGTATGTGAAAGCAAATCGAACGGAGGGGAAAACGCTACACGTTTACAAACTCATTTGCTTATTCGGAACAGAGAAACCGAACCATAGGTATGAAAATGCCCTAAGAAATCAATTTCATCAGAGCTTCATACACAAATGCGAAATTAGGGGTCAGACTACACACTGTAAAAGCTTATTATATGATTTTTGACAAGTACATTATCAGTAATAGACATAATTGATACATTTATTGTTGCAAACACGTGGATATTTACCTTGTCTTCACTGAAACAAGTATAGTTGACTGTTGTTGAAAATAATTTCTACACATTTTGGATGTTAAAACAACTTCCTTTACGGTGAAAACAAACCTTCTCACATTTTATTTCTTAGGGCACAACCTCATATGTTTGGTTAACCAACAGGCATTACTATCCACCAGTCGCTGTTGTATCATGTTCCTTATGGTCGCTTTCTATATCTTTCACAGAACCAATTATAGACCAGTCATGGACGATCTTATTTATTTATTTTTTAAATTTATTTATAAATATATCACAGTAATTAAATACTGTCACTGTAGGACTGAACACTGTAAAGGTGTCACTGCAAGTGTTACAGTGTGGCTGCCCCTCTCCTGCTTTGTCTGGATCTCCTCCAGTCTGCTTTGTGCCGCAGTGATCCTAAAGACCCCGACAGGAAACAGCGCTGCCTTAAACGCCATTGATGAATAGCTTACTTCCATAAGCCAAGCCGTGTCGCATTACTTCCTCGCAGTGTTTCTCTCATTCCTGCCGCCCCCTTTTCCCTCATCCTTTACCTCTTTCCCCATTCCTCTGTACCTCTTTGTAAGCCACGATCCCATTAGTGAAGAAACAAAGTACTCCCCCAGGAGCATTTTACTTGTAAAATCAATATCTCTGTCAGCTCTTGTATATCCCCATATATACACTATGTACCTTAGAGCCAGGAAGTGACCTATACTACATATAGATAGTCATCAGTGTTATATGGAATACAGTTGTCACAGCAGGTGGGGTCTTCGCTTTGTCAGGAACACAAGAATAACTCCAGTTAGCTGCTCATGACACAGCAGTCGTGGAAACAGGCCAGTCCCCCATATTTAGTCCAAGACAGAGATGTACGACAGGAGAGCATAGAGCGGGAGATGCCTTCACTTCTATAAAACCTTTTGACTGAAATACAGGCAAAATGGAAAAAATTTGGATGCTTTGTGCATGAATGACTAGATTTGGAAGTAATGGAGGATTGAGCCATTTGCGGGTGCGAGGCTTAAACTGTGCTTTGGGCAATCCGCCTTAGGAAAACAAGCTGTAATATCAGTGGGGTATATGTCTAACATTTGTTCAGTACAGTATCTGCACATCATTAGAGTTGTCAAAGACAGCAATAAATAGACATGAATGAATGAATGAATGAGTGTTACATTTATATAGTGCTTTTCAAGACATGCTAAGAGCTTTACAGAACCAATGGGAAGCCACTTGAACATCCACCACTGTGTAGCCCCAACCTGGATGATGCAACGGCAGCCATTCTGTACACTCACCACACAGTAGCTAAGGTGCTGAAGGGGCAGGAGAGAATTCATCAATTAGATACAGGGGATGACTGGAGGCCAGATTTGATAGGGCCACAGTGGGTAATTTTAGCCAGGACATCAGGGTACCACCTCTACTCTTTTAAAAGATGCCCAGGGTTCATTTATGACCTCAGAGGGTCAGGACTTTGGTTTTACAGTACATCTCATCCAAAGGATGGCAACATTTTTATAGCACAGTGTCCCCGTCACTGGACTGGGGCACTGGGATCCACACATATCACTAGGATGGTCTCCTCTGTTGGCCACACCAAAACTCTTCCACCACCAACACCTAAATACAAATGGACGTCTAAATGATCAGACATAATTTAATTCCTATTTACAGTCCTGTGTGAAAGTTTAGGTACTCAAAGGAAGTGTTAAAGGCTGTTTTCTGAGTAGTGGTGTTTATTTGCTCAGACCAAAAAACACAAACATTAGAACATGTGCAATTAAGAGTAACACAATAAAGACTAACAATAATTTCTTCTGTAATTCAAAAGGTTACTGATATCTTGTTGGACGGCTGGATGAGCACCGCTTGGCTCCCCAAGCCTCCTTTCAGGGGCCCCTCAGCCAGTCCATGTATCCATTAAATTTCACCACCTGCTCAACTAGTTATTTAACTTAATTGGTTAGATAACTGAATGAGGTACTGATTATATACGGTCATACGAAGCCATACAAAGCATGCTAGTGGACAAGCCAAAAAATACATGGGTATACTGGATGGTTGCTGCAAATTCTGGGGTGACATTAGGAAAGCTTTTGAAATGGCGAAGCTCACAGAGTTTTACAGGCATAATATACTTTTACATAAAGATCATTTAAACATAATTTTCTCTGACTGCCTAAGACTTTTGCACTGCACCCCCTATTTGAAAATAGAACAAGTGATCAGACCTGCCTGTAATAAAACATTTGAAACAACCAAAGAATTGGCACAAACATGCCTTAACGTGGTCTAGTGTAAATACTGGCTGTCACAAGATGCTAACCAAACACAAACCAATTTCCAAAAGTTTTACTTACATGGATAAATAAACTTAAACTGCAAACATTACAATAAAAAGGAAACTCACACTCACAGACATACTGTGAGTTTCCCTTGGCATCACAAGCATTTTGGAAACTTCTGTCCCCAGTCAAGCACATTATTTTGAAAGCTCAACTCCTTGGCTGCAGTTGATGTAAATCCTGTCTGGATTGGTTCAGCGACTGCTCCATTTGGTCACCTTTTCCCATAGCATCTACAGTTTAGCCAGTCTTGAAAACAACAATTAAAAGTATATGTGTTTAATTGTAATTTTTTCTGCTTAATTTCACTCCGGGCTTTATATTATTTATATGCAAAACTTTGTACCAAGTGTAAGGTTTTAAAAGTCATTCCCGGCGTCCTGCCCCGCTGAGTGGCCACTATCCCCGCCGAGACTGACCAGAGTCATGAAGATGTTCTGCACTTCTGCAGCATAACTTTCAAATAAGGTGGGGCTTGTGATATGTCATTGAACTCAACTTTTACTGTGCTGTTCGTGACTGTGTCCACATTTAGGGGCTGCATCCTTCTTAGGCTGCATTCAAAGAACGAATGCAGAACAATGCAACAACTTGTTCCATTTCAAGGGCTCCTTTAAATGCAGTCTAGGAATGCGTCCTTCTTTTGCCCAGTTACGAAGGATCCACCCATTGGATCCTTTGCAGCCTATCATATATCCCAAAATTCATCACACGGACTATCGAAAGACACAGCCTACAAAGGCGACATAGACCGTGTCCTTCGAAGGATGCAGCCCGGACATAGCCATAGTTCGGACATAGCCAGTTTCTTCCTGTTTCAAGGAGCTGCAGGTTATCGGGTGGCGAAGAGGTCCATCAAAAGGGAGGGTCCCTGTGTTATGAGGTGATTGGCTGGAAACCATTGCCATTCAGCAAAAACTGAATGGAGATACCAATGCTGAGATCAGCATACTTTGTGTGACAAGTGCTATGTCGGTGTTGGTGGTCTAGTGGTTAGGATGCTTACTTCTGGACCAAGAGATTGTGGGTTTGAGTCCCACCTCTGGCACTATCATCATTGGGTCCCTAAGCAAGACCCTTAACCCCCAACTTGCTCTGAGGGGACTGTCCCTGAATTCAGAAAAAATGTAAGTTGCTCTGGATAAGAGTGTTCGCTAAATACTGTAAATGTTAGTTATGCCAGTATCTGCCTAGCGACGATGTTGAAATGCAAACAAATTCTATTAATATTTTTATTGAAGTAATTTTATGTCTGTAGAATGTTTTTATAATGGTTGGAAACTTGTCTATTACTATAATTAAGTCATTTTCTGCCAGAATTTGTTTTACGTTACGATTTTTCTTATGTAAAATTTTTAAGTCTGGAAACTAGCAACCTTACCGCAGATGGGTTGATCAGGGGAGTGAGGTGGGGTAAGAGGGTACAACGTTGTAAAATGTTAAATATAAGCCCAAATCCATGTATCCCCTGAGCTATGATTTGCTTTAGCTTTTTGTAGCATTTTTGCCAGTGGTCTGGGAGTCCAGAATGAGACAGGCTCTGACGTCCCACGCATGATGTCCCCCTGCCTGTTGCCCTGAGTCTCCTGGTTTTCAGATCCTGGGTAAGCAGCTGAGACATGACGGCCAACAGCATCCTTGCAGTGTGGACATGCAGCACTCCTGCAGCCCTGCGATTCCCTGACAGCTATTATGTGGCAGATTGCCCTTGTAGTCACCACTCCGGTGGCACAATAGTTCTGCCTCATTGTTCCAAAGCAGACGGGAAAGACACAGCTTAAACCAATGTTCATCAACCCAGTCCTTGGGGACCCCCAGACAGTTCATGTTTTGGCTGCCTCTCTGCCAGGAGCTGTGAGGGAGCAAAAATGTGGACACTCTGGGAGGAAGCAAAATATGTGGACTGTCTGGCAGTCCCTGAGGACCGGGATGAGAAACACTGGCTTAAACAGACACAGCAGAAGTTAAATGCGTATGACTGTCTGTACGCTACCATAGTCATAGCTACAAAAAAATGAAATAGCGCAAGCCATGTGGAATATTATAATGTACATATAAATACTCCGACACAGCAGTTTAGATATATTTTCAATTATTTATTTGTTTGGCTGACATTATTTTCCTGTAAAACTTTAAAGTTACCTCAGCAAATGCTTGTGGTTGTACTTTGTACCGAATTAACGAAGGCAATGTGCTCTATACATGTATTGTACATCATAACTGCAGTTCCCATATATTACCATACATGGAGTTATTGTACCCAGTCACATCTTTAGTCGGAGCACATTTATTAGTGTGCTCTTATTTCTGTATATTTTAGAAAAATAGAAAATCATGTAGACAGTAACCACTATACCAGTCACTGGTTGTGGCTACGGAGGGGGGACAATCTCTGGGGCGTAACACCCCAATAAGGGTAGCTGCGGGGGTTGGCGGGGAGACGTCCCCAATGAGCCACTGCTCCCACCCACCAGGAGAACATCTGTGAATGGTGACTTCCAACTGACGACCCTGCAGCTGACCCAAATGTGCACTGGGAGAGCTGGGATGAGGTTCCAAGCAGGGAAGAGATCACCGTATACAACACCACTAATTCAAACTATGCAAGTCATTCAAGTCGTCTAACATGTAGTTTTAGGATACAGTTTTCTGCTCAACTGAAATATCAACAAAATATCAATGAAATAACAATGAAAGCTGCCACATATCAAAATCATCCTGGAAAATTGCCCATATTTACTGTGCTCTTCAGGTAGGAAACCTGCTTGCTTATCTGCTCCTGATTTTCACCTGCGGAGTGCTGGATTACTGGAATCTCCCACACATACACTCCAGCCTCACTCTCCCCTGTAATGATCGCTCCATACTGCACTCAGATGGAGCTTAGCACATGGGTACCACTTCCCGCCCCATCTCACGGTGCCAGCACCCAACACTAATACCTCGGGGTGGTGAACAGCAACAAACGTTTACTCACTTCCTGCCGCCGCGTCTCCTGCTCCTTGTCTGACTCTCTCAGTTCTTCTCGGAGTACTAAGGCGGGACTCTCAAAGTCTCTGTCCGTCCAGGTATTTGCCAGGAGAAGTGTCCCATCCTTTCTTCCTGCACCTGCCATGAAAAAACCACCTGTATCCAAAGAGGCTGGACCCAGCCATGGAGAGACAAGTAGGAGTGACTCCAGCAGTGATGTGGAAGCAGACCCATCTTCCAGGCACTCAATCCTCTCTCCAAGGTGAAAGTCAGACCGCCTCCTTGCCCCCCCAAGGCAATTCGACTTATAAGAAGTTATACCTTTAATAGGGAATAGTGGTGCAACCTTGAGACCTTTACATCTATTTAGTCCAACGCTCCACACTAAAGGTTCTCTCAGGATAAAGGTGGGTAGGGGAGGGGTGGCATGAGGTAGGTAGAATCAGGCATCCTTTAACTGAAGTTCTGCTGAAATGAAGTGGATACTGTGTGGCTCAGTGGGAGAGGGAGCCAGGGAGAGAAAGAGAGAGAGAGGGAGTGAGGGAAACTGCAGCCCTAACCAGGGCTGACAAACCTGCCAACTGGAAAAGCAGCTAAGCTCAGCTGCCTTTTATACACTGCACCACAATGACAGGGCACCGGCTTCTCCGCTTCTTAGGGAATGAATATATTATTATGTGCACAAAAGCACTGGTTATTGTTTATGAATTACCAGCCTTCCAGACAACAAAGGCAATTTTCATAAGAAAACTCCATTTGATTTCAGCTCCAGTTTGATTACCAACTGAAGAAAAGGGAGTCTTTTGGTCAAAACCCAAAGGACCTTTTTTTTATTCATGTCATTGAATGGGCTTTATTTTCCTTTTCAGAGCTGACACGGAAAGCTTTTAGAGTAAAACACTGACGAAAAATTACTGCGCCGCTATTTTGTGCTATAAAAGGCTTAAAAATGACATTGAGTCCTTCGCACTCTTTTGATAATATATATTTTTCTTTTTTTGGCAAATTGCAACGTCAAAACATTAATGACAGGTAGTAGATGGGGAGGGGGGGCCGTCTCAGGCCGCACAATACATGTCAAATCTAAATGATTACTAGCCACTGAATAGAGATGCTGAAAAATAGATGGGGATTTGGCAGTGGGGTGGTGAGGGGGGGTCAGGGGGGAACCTACTGCCGATTCATGAAAGACATCTTGATACAGTCAATGGCCCTGCAACCAGCTTGTGAAATTTTGACATCTAAAGCAGAAAGCTGCCTCCTTCCTGCCTGAACAAAAACACCAATCTTACATGACCCTGGAAGGACGAGGAGAACTAGACGTCTTTCGAAACCACTCACTCGCAAAAAATATATATATGTAGTGAAAGTTTTCTTATTCAAACTGCTATCAGTTAGTTAGTAGGGCACCTTTGCGTGTCTTAAAAAGTGTTACTGAATTGCACTGTAGACATATTAATGACACATGAACACTTAAGCTGTCAGCTGGGGTTATTAACACTCTGTGTGGGGTGCTGAGATCACTGTAAAGGTAGAATTACTCACACCTGGCAGTTAGAATGCACTCCAGTTCCCTTTCATCTGTTCCCAGAAAATCATTTACATACAGCTTATTGTATAACAGATTTCAGTATGTTTTAATGCTTTAATGCAGTGGAATATAACATAGTTACACAGTCTTTCATTATCGTTGAAGGGAAAGTGTAATACAGCTCTCTGTTTTACACTAAATGTGCATATAACCACATCTGTTATTGTATTCATTTAGGAGATTATTATATGTTTATTAGTGTTTGTTTTGTTTAATAACTGCTAATCTACTTTGCCAATGTGGCTGAATTTTGGTGATGTGCCACAACCACAGAGATCTTTGGTTATTATATCAAAAACAAGTGCAACTGAATTTCCTCAAATTAGAGTCAAAAGGTAGATTTTAAGCAGCACACACGGGTCCACAAAAAGAAAACTGCCATTCTGCTAGGGAGTGAGAAGAGTGCGAATCTGAAAGGTGTGGGGGCTGTGCCTCCTGTGCTTTCCTTCTTGTTAAAGAAAGGATGCACACAACCACAGTGCCAAACAAGTTATACACGTCACAACTGACCGTAGAAGGAATCCCGGTCTTCTACTGTTATATTTTCAGTAAAAGCACATATGCATAGTGACCATACAAACTTCAGAAGCACAAACTCAAAGCACTGGGAAGACATAAAAGCTGCTGAATGACTGCATCGATACACTTTATCTGAATGACTCCACAAGAGTCATGTGACACCGCTCGGCTTGCAGGAAAATAGGATGGACTAAATACATCAGCATTTTAGTTTACAGAGGGAATACTAAGGACAGTGATTAATGGCAAGGCCAAGATTGTCATTTCTGGTAATACGTAATAATTTAAAGACAGAAAGAAACAAAATAACACCATCTTTCCAACAGAAATTGGCGGAAAGTCTTGTATCTGTGCTGAGTTGGTGATTCAGGACAGTGGTCCTCTTAAACACTGTTCATTGTTTGGAATAAATATACTTTATTCATGGCTATACATGTCCTGTGACTTTTGACTGGATGGTGTATATCCTCCTGAGACCCAAGGAAAAAAAGTGTCTTTCAATTTCAGGTTATTTGTGAGGAGGAAATAAAACATCTTA
>JAODLD010000040.1:13613984-13625562 GCA_026781065.1 Mormyrops boulengeri | reverse complement strand
GGTTCTCCCCAAACGAGCTTGATGGGCCGAATGGCCTCCTCTCGTTTGTAAATTTCTTATGTTCTTATGTTCTAATTTAATAAACATAAGGATACGCCAAATTTATACAGATTACTAACTTTTGGGTGTCACAATCAATATTGAATGAAACTGAATCAAATCAGAAATCAAGTTCATTTGGGACCCTACAATCCGAACTGAATCGATTTGGGAAATCAGTGGCAATACTGAGCTCGAAAACATATGTAACATTTGTATGTTATGCCATACAGTCACACAATCGCAGGTCGCTTCACTGTGTCAAACATTCCATCAGGCAATAAGGCTTAATGTTTAACGTCATGTTGAAAGTCATTGGTTTGAATCTCAGGACAGGTCCTACTATAATACCCTTGAACAGAGTACTGCTCCTGTAAAACTGAATAAAGGGCAAAATGGATAAAAAGGTGTGTGTGTGAATGGAGTGTTAGTGTGTCCTGTGATGGGTTGGCTCCCCATCTTGTGCCCATAGGCTCTAGACCCCGATGATCCTGAATAGGACAAGCGGTTTCAGAGAAGGGATGATGGATGGATGGATGGATGGATGGATGGATAAGACCAAAAGTTAATCATGAAAAATAAAAAACAAAAACGAAATATATTGTTCAGACTACATATGGGCGTAACAGTGGCGCAGTGGTTAGCGCTGCTGCCTCACAGCAAGAAGGTCCTGGGTTTGGTCCCGGGTCCTTTGGGTGGAGTTTGCATGCTCTCCCCGTGTTCGTGTGGGTTTTCACTGGGGGCTCCAGTTTCCTCCCACAGTCCAAAAGCGTGCAGGATCGGTTGATTGGTGAGTCTAGATTGGCCCTGTAGTTGTGTGAGTGTGTGCACCCTGCGGTGTGGTGGCCCAGGGTTGGTGCCCATTTTTCCCAGAATAGGCTCTGGTCCCCACTGTGACCCCAGTTGGGATTCAGTGGTTTCAGAAAATGGATGGAATATATATATATTTGATCTATGGCATTTAACTGGGCAATAAACACTATGCTTAATGGATTAAAGCATATGGCCAGAATCTGAGCTACTGAAGGACAGTAAACAGACTAAGGATCTCCTTGGTCAGAGTTGGGTAATTCAGGTCCAGAGAGAAAAAGTCCAGACCGGGATTTTGTTTCAACCAATTGAGTGCTCTGTGACTCTTTATGCTCAACTAGTGGTTGAAACAAAATCCTGGTCTAAACTTTTACTCTCTGGACCTGAATTACCAAACTCTGTCCTTTGCACAGGTCGATCTGGGTCTCCACACCCAAATGCATATCAGCAGCTTGGAACAGCCATATCCATCCATCTATTAGAAATGAAAATAATATACACCCAGTGAAATCGAATACTCAAGAAGAACAGGTGGAATTACAAGTGAAATTACCTAAAACGAACGTCAAGACCCTGCTGATGGAAACTGAATAAGACTAAATCTCAGGAAGCCTGTTCTGCAGCATGAGATAAGTGGGTCTACAGGAAAGAGCTCAGAGTGCTCAGAAGATACCAGGCCGGAATGACTGGGGGGGCAGTCTGCAAGGAGACATTAGGCCTGAGACCTTCTTCCTCCCCAAGCTAAGAGCTTAATGCTAATGCAGAGATGAATCCAAGCATGCAATGGAAAAGCTGCGATTACCCACAGGCCGGCCATGGCCGGATACCGCCACATACATTCTAGCTGGTGGTTCATAATATGTAAAAAATTTGATTTTCGGGTTGTCATGTACCTGCTGTCAAGGGGAGAGGACATACTAGACAGGCAGGTTAAAACATCGTCTACAACAGATCGTTTTCTGACAGGAGCGCGATATCCGGTCATGAGCAGAATTCAAACCAGGGGTATGCCTCCCCAAAGACAGGATTAAGTAAAGTATGGGATCTCACTCATTCCAGATGAAACAAATGCTTGTACAAACACACAGAACTCAGACAAGAGGCATGGTATATAAACAGCACTAAGCCCCGAAATCCTAAAAAAAACAAGAGGCCATGTGTGAAATGAGACAAACCATGAAGACTGCTGAAATGCACCTAGAGCTATTTTAGCTGACTAGCTTTATCCAAGACACTCATGGTTTGGACTGGACTGTTTGTGGGCCCCCGAAGACTGGATTGGTTTAGAGAAATTTGCAGGAAGGGAATTACCGTAGCAGCATTCAGTCAAAGAGTGGTTTTCAACTGTGCAAAAGTATCTCTTACATATCTTTAAGAAGAACATTGTATGTGAATGCAATTACTTCACATTACAAAAAGATATTCAGTACACCAGAGCCCACAATTCACTTCCCAAAGCATGCATGTCCACTAGGCGGCGCTAGAGAGCTCAGTATGACAGCAAACTGTGCAGATAAAAGCCTGACTTACAGAGAGGCTTTTGAATGATGCCATGCACTTGTGAATGTCTGGCCGGTCGGGGTGGAACTCCTGCAGAGAAGAGAACAGGGCATGTTGTTACTCCCAGCGAGAAAAACCCCACTGTGATACACACAGATTTTACAGAACAAGGCGCACAAACACGCACACACCACACAGATCCCGGGATGGGCTGCGCCAATTGCAGCTCCGCCACCTAACAATCAGTGAATCGGCGATATTGTGCTTAATGGGACATTTTTATAACCAACTTGTACTGTATTTTTTGTGGGAAATCAAACAGAAATTTTCTCTAGCCAGTCAGTAATCGAATAACATATCTGAGAAGTGGTGCTTATAAAATGTAAACATCACAATAATAAATTTGAAGAGCACGACAGCTGACATCATGACATAAAAGTTGTCAGAAGGTTGCCGGTTCAAATCCCAAAGCTGGCAGAGTGATTTCACTGCTGGGCCGTTTAGCAAGGCCCTTAATCCCAGTCGCTCCGGGGGACCGGTTGGCCCTGCTCTCCCAATTGTACATCGCTTTGGATAAAGGGATCTGATAAATAAATAAATGTAAATGCAACGCATAACTGGAGGTGAAAATCTCGTGCTCAGAGGATGCGGCTCAATGCACTAACTCTATGCCGATAACTGCGTCAAGACAGCAGGTGATGCTGAAGTACTTTAGATACAGCAACCAGCTGGACGTTATGTTTACATTATCTGATACCAAAGACATTAAAGTAACCCCCCCCACCTCCATGTGCCTCTCCAGTTCCTTCAGTAGGGTGGGGTACTTGTCTAGCCGCATGAAGGGCTTGCTGAGGCCGGTGGTCAGCATGAGGATGCCTGGGCTACTGGCTCCTTTCGCTTCCATGAATTCTCCTAGTTCCTCACTGCAGGGGGCGACATACAGACGACACAGACCAATTTTTTATGAAGTGGACTCCACAGGTCCCAACATATCACGAGGATCTACGTTTTGTCTATTTTGCATGCAGATATATTACAAGCTTTACACCAGGAAGCCTGCGGGAAGCTATAGAACCTATGTGGCCATAAAAGTCACAGCCAACCAATGACGGCGACGGGACCTGAGGCCGGGGTTACCTGTGTTCTGTGAGGACGTTGACGGCAAATGGGTGGTTGGCACAGTATGCCACGTAGAGTCCCTTCATTTGGGGCATCAGGTTGAGAAAAAATGTGCCCACCCTCTGCTGCGATTCTGGCAGCCTGCAGGGCACCGCGATCAGGGAAATACAAGCACATTTCAGACCACGACGATGCACTCCTCACTTTCACAACCTGTAGTTATGAGCCAGCTAGGCTGGGCAGTCTTCATTCAAATATGCGAAACATATATATAGTACTGTGTGCTAATGATAACATAATTAAACAACTGTAGTATTATAGTACTGTGTGCTAATGATAACATAATTAAACAACTGGAAAAAAACTGAAAAAAGGTTGGGAACCCGAGTAGGGTTCCGGAACGTCTAGCAGCACACAACAATAAGGACCAACAGTTGAAACTTTGGAAGTTTTCCCTGTTAAGGGCATTTCTCAGATGAACCACTGAATGTTGTTACCAGCTTACTGCGCAACTGAAACAGGTAGCCATCTTCATTTCATTTTTTCTGGAACAACAGGTAGCATTAGCCAAGTCAAGCCTCTAGGCTTCACCGTAACATATTGCAATGGTCAGCAGGTGCAGGAAGCAGGAAAGCTTTGGTTTTCTATTTATAGCGGAGACACACTCAGATCAGGCAGGTGTGACACACAATGCCGGGAAGATGTCCCTGTCATTCCGGGGGGACAAAGGGAGAGCCTTTTCATCCCTCCAGGACGCACAGTAGTCACAACTCAGTTTTTTGGTAGCCTTAGATGGGTAAAATGAACAGAGGGGGACATTTCAGGTGCAGAAATTTTAAATCCAAACCAGAATTTTGTTTCAACCGACCAGTTGAGTATATAGAGTCACAGTCACAGAGTACTCTACTGGTTAATTGAAACAAAATCTTGGTCTGGATTTTTACTTTCTGGACCCGAAATGTCCGCCTCTGAAAATGAATATTGCACAGGATATACCGGGTTTTCACTGTTTACAGAGAAAATGGCCACAGTACTCCTACAGGTATAGACCATTTACAAGTTAACAACTACACTAGGCAACACACCCTGCTCCCTGGGCGATGCTAGAGAAAAAGACTCCAGAAACACAATGTTTGGGGATTTAGTTACAAATTACTAAGATCTCTTCACCCTTGGTCAGCCTTGCTGCAGCCCAAATCGAAACACGCTCCTTTGAATTGGTTCAGTTAAACAACCAAAGGAATGGAGGTGCAGCTGGCAACTCACTTTGTGCAGTCCTCCAGAGACTGAACCAACATCTGCTGAAATGTGTTGATCTCCTCCAGGTTCCCCAAGATGTGCGCAACATCGGAGTTGCTCAGTCTGGAAGGCAGCCCACAAACAAGAGTCAGGACACCAATGACACCACTGGAATAGACCCTCCTTATGTAACTCTCATTCAGCAGGCAGAACTTGGCTCAGAGCTCGATCACATGATGATGATGTAGAATATACCCCCAAGGATCCTTGCAGCTAATGGCACTGTCAAAAAAATGCAGGTATATAGCAGTGGACTCCGCTGGGAATTGTTGAACTAAGTTCAAGAACTTTTGAGCAAAAACAACATGACAAGGCACCCGGACAACGCTGACAACGCCCCCTCTCCCAGAAACCTAATGGCGCCTCCGGGGAATATACAGCCTTAATAGTATGATTTCAGTCTCGAACACTAAAAGAATGACAGACCATATGTAATCCGAGATGATCTGTCATATTCCTTTGGGCAGGAGATGTTGATTGATCCATGAGGTCAGGTGGAGGTTGAGGGCAGGGCCGTTTGAAGTGCAATTCGGTACGTCTGACCCTAAAACAAGGCACATGACTTCATAACTTACTTGTCTGCAGTAGGTAGTAAGCGCAGATAGTTTGACAGTAGACTTTGGAGTTCTTTCGAATATTCCGTCTCAGTTTCGAGAATGTTCTGAAGCACCTGAAGAAACACACATAGTCCAGTTTTAGCTTGACATTATTACCCTGCTATCTGTTGTCTGTTACCTGTTGTCTTCTGGATCTCTTCTTTCTTTATTCAATTTCTTTCCTTCCTCCTTTCCCGTTCTGTATCTCTCTCTACTTATGTTGCATGTATCACTACACAAACCTGTAAAGCGCTATGGGACAGCTTTGTTGTGAAAGGCGCTATATAAAAATGAGTTGAATTGAATTGCTAAAGATTCCACATGCATTGATAATAATAATAATGACACCTTATTGATCCTTGTGGGGAAATTCTCTTTTACCTACCCCATCTTGCTGTCCGTGACCTACAGGCACGTATGTGAACAAGTTTGACTGGACAGGGCAGCCATCCGTAGTGGTGCTTATGGAGCCGGCTGGAGGTTAAGGGCCTTGCTAAAGGGCCCACAAATGGGAGTATTCTGATGAGGCTAGGCTTGCACCAGCGACCATGTGATTACAGGCACAGAGGTTTAGCCTGCTGAGCCACACGCTGCCCCTAAACCAGACGAATGCAAAAATGCCATGTTTTTCCTGGTCTTCTGGTGGTATAATATCCCGTGCGTTCTTCTTTGTTGATACACCAGGTAGCAGATCTGAGGATCTGGAATATGGAAAGTTTCACCCAGCACCACTGACGACACTCCAGTACTGAGCCATTCTCCATAAAGCGTCACAATAACCGGCCAAATTAGGCCCCCTTTTCCTCTATCGGACCAGGAGAAATGAGCAAAAACGAGGTCATCCTGACCAAACAAGGTCACCTCTATCATTAAGAGGGGCATGAATTCTGTTCTCTAAGCTCTGCCCATTGTGAGCAGGACATTTAAGAAGGGGTTCAAAGACCATGACACTGTCTACTCCGTACATTCTGAAAAGTGTCTTTCAAGCAGAGGTGAGTAGTTCTGGTCCAGAAAATAAAAATCCAGACCAGGACTTTGGTTCAACCAGTTGAGTACTCTGTGACTCTTTATACTCAACAGGTTGTTTGAAATAAAACTTTATGGATTTTTTTAATTTCTAGACCTGAATTATCCACCCCTGCTTTCAAGTTACTACCTGGAAGATTTAAGGATTCCAAATATTGCATTCTGCTGTTATTCATAAAATTGTGTTGGATTTTCACCTTAATGAAAAAATATTTCTTCACAAATGCCTACTCTATGTACAACAAACAGTTTTGGCCTGTACACTGAGGGGGAGGGCTAGGACGTGTCCTTTTATCACACCCTGTAGTAAAATGCCCAGGCTATCCCTCTCCTCCTCTGTAATTACACTGACATGTAATAGACAGGAACTATTGGAATGCTACTGTGTCTCCACAGACTCTCTGTTTGCATTACGCAATTACTTAACTCTGAAGATAATTGTGAACAGTGAAGATGTTCAAACAAAAGGAAGAGGACAAAAATTTCACATTCTTGTTGCGTGGACTGAATGGTGCATGACACTAACGTGCCAGTCCTGGTCACTGATGTCTATGGATAGTGCCATCAGCTAATTGTGGCGTCCCATCTTGAGTACAAACAGGGCCTTTTCTTGCTGCCGCTTGATTGACCTGGAAATCCTCATCATTCTAGGTACTGTGTAGTGAGGAACTTTGCATAAGAATGTGATCTACAAAAAGTTAAATCACAACTACATTAAAAATGCTATTCTCACCAAATTGTAGTAGGTCTTGCTGATGGCAGTGGTGTCAAAGCCTTTGGGGGGGCTTTTCAGAGTTCCAGACTTGGGAGATAATGGTTTTTCTGGAGGAAAGGGAAGAAGGGGGATCCGTAAGCTGCATCTGCAATTACTTTTGATCTTCATATTAGCTGCTCTGCATTTTAGAGAAGCATTCAGGAAAAAGACAGCGGCTGCCCCACTAAGATCTTACAGCCTCGCCAAGATCGCGCGTCCTCATTTTGCCAAGTTCGACGCGTCCCTGGGTCAACAAGGGAGGGGCTTGCGTTACACTTCTTTAACCAATCACAGTCCTCATTGTTTGACATCAGCAGATAAATTTAAATCTGAGTTTTCAGTTAAGTGACTAGGTGTATAGATTTGTAAAGTACCTGTTTTATGGTGAATGCCTTTTATTGAGGGACATGTCATAGATACACGATGTAGGGACATGCTTACCTGCAAAGGCTGTAAGGGTGTATCTTTATTTCATGATGATGACAACAACAACAGTAATAATTCTGATGGGGACCCCATAGGGAGCAGGATGCGACCCCAGCTACATCACACATAAACAAAGCTAAGCTAAACCCATTCAAATGTTCACACCTGTTCACACACACAGACACACACACACAGGTTTGTAATTATATCTTTGTGGGGACTGTCTATTCATTTCTATGGGGAAAACTCTAATCCCAACATGACGACCTTAACCCCTACCCAGCCCTAACCTTACCCATAAGTAACCAAACAAAATACGAGACTTTCGGCCTTTTTACTTTTTTGATTGCATTCACAGATCTTTGTGGGGACCTGAAAAATGGTCCCCACAATGTCAAAATAACAGGTTTTTATTACAATGTGGGGAACATTTGGTCCCTACAATATAATATAAACATAATCCACACACACACACACACACACACACACACACACACACACACACACACAAAGTCACAGCCTCCTTCAGCCCAAGGTCTTTGATACATCCAGCTCCTGACACGTTTTCTTCTCATGGATTCCTCTCTCACACACTCAGAATGGGCTTGACAGCAACCCAGGGTGCCACTGCTCTGAATAAAGGTGACACTTCATTTCTTGCCAATTCAAACACTATGCTTTTGCCGTGCGATTCTCAGCCGAAGCACTTTTCGCATCTCTTTAAAAAACAGCATGCACTGATACATAATGCGCATTGCAACATCTTTAAATGTTTCCCAAGCACGCATAATCCGTCTGCCTTTTGAAATATTAATTACGCGTTAAATATTTAAAGTTCTGTTACTGCAGCAGTTCAGCATGTTATTAGCGGAAGCAATCATCCAAGACAGCTGTCGCATTAAATAACAATGAGGAAAGAAGCAGCATTTCGGCAATGGATTTCTAGGCTGAAGCAGCAGGACCCATATACCCAAGTGAAGGTAATTCCTCAGCACGGAACTTGCTAGAAGATGCAGTAATTTTTTTTTTGGGGGGGGGGTGTTTTCGTGGTACAGAAAATTCACATTTAATTGTAAAAAAAAACAATTTGAAGCACTTACAAATTACAAGTTACTTAAAAGTTGCAAGATAAATTTATCTTAAAACTGAAGGCACAGATGACTTCTGAGCTAGACCCCGCCCTTATTCCTAGTATTGCTCCGCCCCCTGGCTGCAGTGCAGGGTACATGCTTACGTAACACTCTATGATGAGACTTCAATCTCCACAAAGCCCCAGAGGCCCATCTGGTTCCAGAGACACCTACCACCACCTTTGACCTCTCGGACATAGTTGCTAGGAAACCAGCCAGTCTTGCCGTTGAAGACACCCTCCCACCACCCTCCGTCCTCCATGCGCATGACGTGGATGATGTCACCCTTCGCGAAGGATAGCTCGTCCTCATTCGTCTGCTGGAAGTTGAAGCGGGCCTTCACCACTGCCTGGGGGAAGCAGTTCTCTGCCATGTCCTGCAGGAGGAAAGACACTAGACTTACCTTAAGACCAACCTACGTCTCCACACAATTGGCTAACTTAAGAGTATAATCAAAAAGGATCGTCTCGTGCATTCAATTAGTCATACTTGCTATGCTGTGGCCCAGTGCCACCTAACCCTACCTCGGTTCCAGGCTCTGGATGTCACTGGGGATGCATTAGTGAAGCACACACTCACTAGACTGCGGTACTGGCTCTGCAGGAGTGCGGAGGATCTGGCGGAGGCGTTCTGGGAGCCCAGCGAGTCCAACGACTTTATCCGGTGAAATGAGGACTGGCGTGCGCATACGGAGTCAATGCCAAGGCCGATGTCTGTGGCCAGGATGAGTCCGAAAACGAGAGTCAAAGAAAGAGACCCAAAGTGAAGAATTGAAGAGTCTGAGAGTTAAAACAGTGTTGGCTTTCACAACTAAATAGCAGAACTGGTCACACTTGAGACAGAAAAACCCAATAACCACACAGGGTATTCTTGAGATGACACCCCTGTCTCCCTGCTATACTGAAAACCTATCAGCATTCTGACCCAGGACATTTCGGAGGATCCGCTGCAGGCTAACATTTCTGGAAGAATCATTCTGTCTTGAGGGAACGTACATATACTGAACTGGTCTGTGAGTTAATAGTGCAATTAGCTTTGACAGTCAGAAACATGAAAGTGATCAGCTTGAATGCCAGATGAACAAACGGAAGGGAACTGCAGGGGGACGTCTGAGACTCTCTACAGGGAACATAGCGGGGGGAGGGGGGACATAAAATCATTCCAGTTCTGTCTATTGTTACAGAGAAGCAACACTGCATCCAACTAATTCATATCAGCCAGACCACAGTCTCAGATTGATGTGAAGTAAAAGCCTGGACGGAGGCAGCGCCCCGCCGCACCTGTGAGCCCGCCCGCGCATTCCCGCGCGGTGCCACCTGCCCACGCCCACCTACCTGCCGTCGCCTTGTTCAACGCCACCAGGGAATTCAGCACCTTGGTGAAGTTCTGCCCCAGGAATAGGTCATTGGCTTCGAAAGTCTGTGGAGGAAGAAAAATGAATTAGAAGCACGATGACAGGAAGGGAAAGGCGGGGGACTGAAAAAAAATCCGAGCACATTCCTCACAGTCTGCGCTCCAGCGCGGTATGGGGGGGGGGGGGTGTTTAACAAGCACGCTTCACGAGGCTGAGGAGAATCCTGACCAAATCCTGCTGCAATGCGTCTCACTACTGGATTATGAGTGGAAGGCAGGAGCGCCCGACTGCCTGCATCTCCGCGAGGACCCACGATGGGGGCGAGGCCAGGTTGCCCACGCGTTGGCCATCTGCACACCGGCCCCCGCTGCAGCCAATCTGGGCGCGCCGTCGGCCTCGCGTCAGCCCTGTCCAGCCGCGCACTTCTCCTCGCCTCCACTCACAACCCCAGCAAATATTTAACCAACTTGATAACAGGCAAAAAATAACGACATAGTGTCGTTACACGCCCTGAAAAACACACCAGGCTAGATAATAACACAAAGGATCAGAACTACAGGTGTTATAACTGAGGGGATAATAAGCCCCCCCCCCCCCCGCGGGGAAAATGATCCAGACATAATAACTATGCGATATCTAACTTGTCACTAACACACCATGGTACTTATCTGACACACTCGCATTGCAACACATTAGCTTTACACTCTGGCTTATTCTGGATCACCTATAACAGACTATTGTTATAATCCAAGGGCACAGATGACTTAAATCAGACACACAAAGGAGAAAATCAGCAGTCATTCCGCCCTGCCATCCATTTTTTAATCTACTTTATCCAGTGATGGCGAAAGGGAGCTGCGGTATGTTGTAACCAGAGACAGGAGGCAGCTTGTACCTCACATGCGATACCATTACACAGCTGGACAGTCAAACACCCTCATTTAGGCTGTCATGAACCAAGGCCAGGTCAACTGTCCCAGATCTTTGGACAGTCAAAGGCAAATAAAGCGCCCCTCCCGGGGACGGAGGGAACACCAAGCTCCATACACACTCCAGACACATGTTTGTATTCATAACTTTGTGGGGACCCATTCATTTCTATGGGCAAAACCCTAATCCCAACCATGACGACCTTAACCTCTACCCAGCCCTAACCTTAACCATAAATAACTGAACAAAGTACAAGACATTTGGAATTTTTTGTTTTTTGATTGCAGGCACAGATTTTTAAGAACCGAGTTTCCCCCTTTGAGGGCTGGCAAAATGGTCCCCATAACATCAAAATAAATACTTTAAACTTTATTGTTGTCATTGTATCAGAAATACAATTAAATTTGTTTGGTAGTTCACAGCTCAGCAGCAAAGAGGTATCCATTAACGTACCACATTAATATAGAATACAGAATAAAACTTAAGGTAACTATTAATAAAATACAATATATAATTGTATTTACAAGTCAATGTGATTTAAAGTGACCAAGTGCATATCAGCAGCAATACAGAGGTGTGGAAGTGACTTAATGGT
>JAODLD010000040.1:13578131-13607794 GCA_026781065.1 Mormyrops boulengeri | reverse complement strand
CCGAATATATATTATAATTACGGCCTTGCCCCCCCCCCCAGTGTTGACTCAATGGCGATAACCTTGAATTTCTCTACCCAGAACATTTTTGGTATGGGAGGGAAATCATCACTCCGCCAAATTATCTTTAAATTGTCAGTATTTCCCAGATATTTTTCATTCAAATGTGCACAGCTTTCGCCGAAAAACTACACAAGCTGAACACAAAATGGAACAAACACTTATTAAGCCAAAATATGGAACAAATGTGCAAATGCTTCTGTCTATTATCCCCGTGTTCATTCTATGTGTAACCCATGCAGTAAATGGGTGCTGGCCAAACAGGGAGTGTCCTTTCTTAAGCACTTAAATGATCATTGTTGTTATTATTATTATTGCTACTATTTGCCAGGCATATTAAAGTGTTATTCAAGTTAATTCCTGTTTGGCTAATGTGGTTGGATGGGATGTCCTGATTTTATGTTTTCACATTGAAACCAAGCTTGTTAAACGGTCTCTGTACCGCCAGTCTGCTAACGACGCAATGACTGCCAGAACAGCAATAACGTGGCTTCGTTTTATTTGCCTTCAATGCACATTTGAACATTTTAAAAGAATACACATTCTAAACGCAACTGCTGAGGAATGAAAGCCTTGGTTCCAGATGGTCTCCTTACATCTGACGTACTCATCTTTCTAAAGATATGAGCTTATCAAATTTTTGGTGGAATTCCCGTTTAATCTCACACCCTCTGTGGCAGTCTCTGAAGGAAGACATTTCTGAGCTGCTATATTTAAACCTGCCATTGTAACCAAATGCTGCGCCCCAGATAAATATAAGAGTCATAGGTGTTTGAGAATAACATCAGGAAAGGGGACATTTTCCCTTTATTTCCCCACTGAATGAACCTCAGCGTGTCATGGCAGGGAACCATCTCTGCAGTGACTGTTAGTGATCTAAAAAAAAATAAACCAATAAAAATCGCCAGCAAGGATAGGCTTAAGGAACAAAAAAAACGCTGTTCCCCAATCCAATGTCCAGTAATTAAATTATACTGAGTCACGCAGAGAAGCGGTGTCGTAGGATGGCAGGCTAACACGGCCCACTTCTACATGACTCACGTTCCCCAGCAAAGTTCACATTAATAGTTCTGCGGACACACATTAAGCATGCACGTATTTGCACCCGCTCCTTTCACATACAGGTGCATTTTTTTCCGGGATTAACTTCAGCCAATGTTGTTGCACGTTTGCACGATCTTCATGCCTTCCTCGCCAGGGCAGGCGGTATCCTGCCCACCGTCACCCGAAGCAGCAACAGCTGATAACTGCTTACAGCTCGATGCTGCCCCACCTGAACAGTCTGCCCTGGCATTGTTCAGGTGCGACAAGCCTCAACAAAAACTGAACTTTAGAGTCCCGTAGCAGCAGTCGAAGAGCGGAGCTGCCTCTCTCATGCGTGCTCGCTAATCTGAAAGAGGCTTTTTTCCCAAGAAACCCCATTGCATGGTCCACATGAGACCTCATACTCTGAAAGCATTTCTTCACAATGCGTACCAATCAAACCTACTGGGCAGTTACAACTGTACAAGCATGAAAGGACAGAGGACAAAGGCCCCACTGTATTATACAGAAGACATAATTCCAAATTGGCATGTAGATATATAGAGGAACTAGAATTTAAACGCTCACTGATTACGCAGGGGTGAGCATTTACAGTAAAACATTTTAAATCCTTTTATTCATTAAAAGAATACATGAATCGACTACTTGGACAAGTCCTTAAAATATCGCATGAATGCATTTAAAAGTTTGAAAGATGGTGGAGTTATTTTCGACATTAAGTTCACAAACATGGACTCACTGGAAACACTGTCATCAGCTCTGAAAGGCTGATATGAAACCCTGAACACTCAGCTGGTCTGCGGCACGTAAATGTCTGCGTGATTAGACAGGACAAGCACAACGTCAACGTGTTTTTTAAGGATTTAAATACCGGTTACCGCATGAGTAATTCCTCTGAAGATCGTGTCTTAAAGAAAGAAGGATAACAATCAGGCACAAACAGCATCTCCAGATAACTAACACTATCAATTCTCAATCTTAAAACATTTGAATAGCATTAAACATCTTGCACTGACTTAAAACACTGGTCAGATACTTAAAAATGATCGCGCTAGGATTTAAATCCAGTAGCCAGTAAAGTGCAAATGGAAATGCTAAGTGACACTAACCCCCCGGTTCGACTGGGGACGGACCAGCTAGCTAACAAGAATAACACGGCGTGTAGAAATTACTGGTGCCGTGCATTTAAAACTTTGATCAGATCAGTCTCTCCTTGGGAAAGGCAAACCGCGGCGCCGCTATTTTGTATCATTTCCCGATCTGCTTCTTTGCCACCCGCGGGATTATCTTCCATACGGTCTCTATTGTTGTCGCCCGTCCCATCACCCGGTTTGTGCAATCATCAAAAAGCAAATCAACAAATAAACCCACAGCGTGATCTACCACGCGTAGATCCGCGATCCCACAACGAAGCGGACATGCATTTTGGGGAAAAAGAAAAGGTAAAGTTTGAACTGACCTCCAAGCGAAGTGAAGCGCAGGTTTTGAGGAACCCCCTTATGTTGCTCAGGCACTCGCTATCGGTCTTGGGATCATGGTAAACCTGTGCCAGGAGAAGAATGACGTCAGCGATCCCAAGGCGGACTTCCACTCCGCTGCTCGCCGTGCCGAGCCGAGCCGAGCCGTGCCGAGCGGTGCAGTGCAATCTCGGCTATCACCGGGCGTGCATCGCGGATATGCGCTTCCAGCAGGTACCACCGAGGCTCCTGATACCTTTCTTCTTCTCCTCGTCGGGAAGTCGATGCCGCAGAAAAGGAAATGACGTTTCCCCGTTATGAGACAAGTAGGGAGACCTATTGCAGATTTTTCCCTTTTTTGCGACTAACAATAAGGGAAATTGAGGTTTGATATCAATGAAAGAAATTTGTAAATGCGATTGGAGGATGCATTTAGGTTATGTCTTATATGTGTGCTAATGTGTTGTGCCTTTATACCACGGCAGTTCCAGAATTGCAGGAGGGAGGGGGGCGTTTGAATTGGCATCTCGGTAACTTTTAAATAAGTTGTTTTTGCATTATAATTTAAATCTGTATACTAATCCAGCTTGTAGTGCAAAATAACAATAGTTGGTCAAGTAATGTAAGATGCGTTGCTTGGGTGACATATGAACCAGTGTTAATCCTTTCTAAGTCATGTGTAGTGTTTTTCATAAGAAGCATTACCGTTTTTTTTTTCATAGAAACGCACCTTCTTGTATCATTGCAACTTAGTAACATGTAGCCTTTATAGGTCTATCAACTATCACCATACCACATTCTGCCGCACTGTAACGGAACCCCCAGTATCAGTTTTTAGGTATCATATAAATATCCATTCATTCATCCGTTTTCCAAATTGTGTATCCAGGTCACGTTCATTTGTCAGAGTATTGTACAATCGTGGGCTTCAATTACTTTCAAATATGATGCCAAAATATATCCAAATTAATATGTAACGGTATGTGCATGACATAAACGTGTGTCTTAAAATTAATTTTACTTAGGCTACATGTTTTAGTATGTGCAGTTAAACCATTGCTTTTGGCAGGAAGTGTGCGATAAAAAAAAAAAACATATTAATGGTGTTATTCAGATACACAGGAGGTGTGCGTGTTCTGGTGGTTCAGGGGTTCCTGTAATTGTGACTTTGATACATATTTATTTGCAATAGATATCCAAACAACAGTCAATCCCTATAAAAGGCCGTGTACACAGGACTGGGAGACTTCATTTCTAATCTAACCTCCTTGTCCAGATTTTTCTGTTGTAAAAAGATTTTGCATACGAATTAAAAATAAATCCGATTCACCGATAAAGTAATATCACTGTCGTGCCAATATTTTGCTGACAGAATTAACGTTGTAAATAATAATAATAATAATAATAATAATAATAATAGTAATAATAATAATAATATGAAGAAGAAGACTATTGTAATACTTTATGTTGTATACTAGCATGTGTGCATACATGCAGCCTAATTCCAGATTAAGTTTACAAATTTATAATTTGCATGTCGTAAGGTGTTTTACTTACACTCCGAAAGAGTGATGCCCTCTGTTTTATACCAAGGCAGGGCGTGTAACCTCAGTGAAACGGTTCCTTTAAATGCACAGGGGGCAGCCTGGTCTGCGTGTTTTTCGCAGTCAATGGCGGCCCGCTCATGTGGATTCCGTAATGTGTGCCAAAAAAAAATCAATAGTCCTGTTGACGTGACACAGATAATATGCAATGCCGTATTGTGCTGTTGGTTCTTAGATTGCAATTACTGATATCCTATAATCGTAAACAAATGTAATCCGTTTGCTTTCCTGATTTAGCTTTATTTTTAAATAAGCACTAAAACAATAAATTCATACACTGACCAAATGATCCAGAAATGATTATATGAAAACTCGGGATTAGGTCTAACCTCCCTCAAGGACCTGTACAATGTTTATATGATACAGTAACGTGAATATAATATTAATATAATTAAATATCGACGATTCTTAGAAATAGATTATACGCTACACGTTTAAAAGAAACGTTTTTCTGAAGAGGCGCGTTTCTAAAATGTATGAATTATATGGCTTTATGCATATTATGGACTGAAACAGGAAGCAGCGGGAAGATACAGGCAAAAGGGATATCCTTACTTTTTCGATGAAGCCAGGACGCAACCGTTCAAGAAGCCTGCACAGCACTACCCCATCTTTGAGGGACGTTTGCAAAAATCCTTCAGGATCGGAGATGGTCTTTTTCGGTGATTCCAGGACCCCCAGTGAAATAAGCCATGTCACCGTCTGTTCTGCAGAATTCATTGTCACATTTGCGATGTGCACCCGACAATGGGTTAAATGGTGTCAAGATGGATATGGGGGAAAAAGGTGGGTGGCTTGTTTGAATTAAAAAAAATCCCCAAATCCGAACTACATCAGGCTCGGAATGCGTGCAATCCCCTTCCTTCACGCAAAGGCAAACGCCAATTAAGATTTATATATATGCAGCAGCAGGATCAGCATCATTTGCCGCTGTTTTTTGCCAGGAAATTGTCAAATGCTGCCCTGATACACACTCAACCTGCATTATCCAGAGAGATCTCCCAGCAGATGACGACAGATGCGTGGAGAAGCAACGCGGCCACTTACGGTTGTGCTTCGGGGTGCAGAATTGCATTTCAGCGGAACATGATATTGTATTATATACAGACGTTTAGATTCACAGTGAAGTACCCGTCAAGTTAATACCAAATATATTAATTAAATGACTGTCTATTAAAGTTATTTGAAATGTGTCCTCTTTCATACTTTGTATATGATTGACACTATTGAGATTTAACGCAGAATAACACTTAAATATACTCTCTTTGTCTCTGGTTTGAGAAGTATACGGTCTCCGCTTGCCCCTTAATTTTTAAGCAGTTGATTGAATTCTCATTTGGGCTACAGGGTGGCTCAGGTGGTAGCGAATACGACCCCCGGCTGTGTGTGTGTGTGTGAGAGGGAGAGTTTGCATGTTCCCTGTGTTTCTGCAGGATTCCTCTGGATTCTTAGCCGTGCCCCCCCCCCTCCCCCGCCCAACATTAGTGTCCCTAAATTGCCCATAATACTTGAGTGCATCATCTTTTGGGTTGCCCATGCCTTGTACCCCGTGCTTCCTGAGATGGGCTAAAGCCTCACTGGACCCTGTATTACATAAGCAGTCTGGAGTTTTGATTGCCCTTTAACAAAACAACAGTGCTATACCATACTACTGTCTATTATAATCATAACGAACTGCACTATAAATCATTGTTTATGCTGAATTATCTTTCATACTCTCGTTTAAGGTGCACAATTTAGAACTTTCATTTTTGCAGAAATGTAATATTCTTTTTCAGTGTGAGAAGATGGACATTATTTCTAAAATTTTCACGTCATTAATAAATAGGTAGGCTAATCCACTAAATCACAACCTCCACGCGTTACACTGTAGGATTCAAACCTGGCTTGTGCACCACTGCACTGTAGTGAGTCCAAGAATTACAAAAGATATGCAAAATAATAAGGAAACAAATATATACAAGTTTTCCTCCAGTTAAATGAGTTGCCACAATTAAAAATAAGCATCTACATGCTTTCAGAATATTCCCTAGAGCAGGGGTCACCAATATGGT
Source organism: Mormyrops boulengeri (assembly GCA_026781065.1). NCBI lineage: Eukaryota > Metazoa > Chordata > Actinopteri > Osteoglossiformes > Mormyridae > Mormyrops > Mormyrops boulengeri. Next base: position 13,601,575 of record JAODLD010000040.1, on the reverse strand, counting down.
GCCTGTGGGCACCAGGATGCCCCCAAGGACCACATGAGTCGGCGGTGGACCTGTTCTAAAAAACAGCACAACTCACCAGTGAGCAGCGTCTAAAATTTTATTTTATTCTGCTGCTATTCTTCGCTAATTACATGTGCATTTATATGGATTTGAAAATGACAATATCTTTAAAAAAGCATTTAAAACATGTTTATTATATATGAAGTTTAAATAAGTTTAGGTGAGCGTTTCAAACTGGTAGCCCTTCGTATGGCTCAGTACCTATGAAGTAGCTTAGCTCTCAGTTTCAAAAGGTTGGTGACCCCTGCCCTAGAGAATGACTTTCTGTGCTTTGTGATGGACTGGCATCCAGGATGTACCCCTGCCATTACCTCTATGCTGCCCCACCAAGACTCAAATCTCATATGTAAATTTGAAATGAGGTCCACAAAAATAAAAACTAATAACCATCTACATTTGTCCTCTTGGCATGTTCCAAAAGTGGAAGCAAAAAGGCCTCATATATGAATGAAAAACATTACTTTGGAAGGATGAATTGTACAGAATTAAGGAGCCGTAAAAACAACAGCAAGCAGAGACATTCAGAAAATCACTTCTGCCAGACTGGGCAGGCCATTGTCAGCTCTGTCACTGTTTGTTTACCTCAAAACAAACTCAACTTGAGGCATCCTTTCCAGACAGGCAGCTGGTGAGTGATGGTAATCAGCCTGATTTCAAACCGGAGCTCAACCTGATGCTCTGCCAATCTGCTGGATCACATGGCGCAATCCAGAAAGTCTGTCATGTGACCAGGCTCCATCTGGCATCTTCTGCACAGACCGCCCCCACCCATCCCCCCCACCTCCCCCCTTACGTGACGCTCTATTCCACAAAGTCTTCAGGCCAGGGAGACCCATCTGCTTCTTTTTGTCAAGGAAGGAACCTGCTTTACATTTTGTTGTGACATGATTTTTCTTCCCAGTCCAGAAAATTAGCATTTATTTTTACTTGATTCCTTGTATTTCATTGTAACTCCCCACTCTGCCTATTTGCCACATAACCTGATTTATTTAGCGAATAAGACCCTCCTGAGTCTGACTGCTCTAACGGCCCAGATCCAAACTGGGGCTCAGCTTGTCCCACCTATTTGGGCAGTGGTGGCTTAATGGTTAGGGACACGCACTTGAAAGATGACAGGTTCGAATCCCCAACCAGCAAGGCACCACTGAGGTACCCGGAGCAAGATACCGCCCCCAAGCGCTGCTCCCCGGGGTGCTGAATTGGCTGCCCCCTGCTATGTCACATATGTGTTAAATATTCAAATTCCAAATTTCCACAAATTTCGTCGTTGTGTGCTGTGGTGTGTCAACAATGACAATTAATCTCTAAATTCTAATTATATTTTGCATTCCAGGGGTAAAGGCCCATTAAGAGTTCAAAATAATATATCATAAATACAGGACTAAACAAGTCACTATATGTTTAGTGTAATAATAACACTTAAGAAACACCCCTGCTGCACAAAGGGCTGCACAAAGATATGGCCGGACCCCGAAAAAATTCTACAGATCGGTCCCCCCCTTCAAACCAAAGCTGCCATTATTCACACTCACAGACTCATGTGCTCTCACTAGTGTTTCGGTTCCAGAAACTCTTCGTCTTTCTCTCCCTTTAGGGCTGCCCCTGCCTGTTATGCTGTCTGTTAGGTTTTTTTGGACCAAGTTGCCTTCTGACTGGATACTAGTTTACATTTAAAACTGACTAAACCTCTTATCGCACTTCTATATGCGGCCCGTTTTCACGGTCATTGTGCTTATATGTTGAGCAGAACCAAGTGGGGGAAGACAATTTCACTGTACGTTGTAACATGCCTGCTGAGTGGATTCCGCTTCTGAAACGCGGCCAGATCATTGTGGCGATACCAGTGGCTGTAATGCCTAAGTCCAACAGCAGAGGGCAGCAAAACAATCTGTAAAATGTTTCCGTTTACTTCACAATAGACATGCAGTGACCTCACAGTAGACCCGTCACATGTATGTAGGACTCTGAACACCTTTAAGCAATGTTGTTTTAAGAATGACTTTAATATATAAAGTTGCTTTTGATGATCTTTTCCTTGCATTGTGACCTCTTCCTCATATATAAATAACATACTCCAAATGTCTACTTGGAACATGCAATCATCTCTAAGCCATATGCGATCTCTTTATTGGCCTGATCTAAACATGAAATGAGACAAGAAGCATTTGAGCAGTCAGGATTCCAGCTAGTTTTGGTCCCTTGAAATTGAGGATCATGGCAGACTTTGTCTACATACCCCTGTTAAAATAGCAGGTTTCTGTTTTGTACAAAAAAGATGACACCAAGAAATCATGTCAGACCTTTTTCCACCTTTAATGCGACATTGCATCCAACAAAATTCAAAAAGAAAAACACTAAAATCTCCCAATAACTGGGTTACATAACTGTGCACACCCTTTTACATTCGGGCCAATCAGGAGAGGGTTTTAACATGGTTGTGTTGACTTTTGAGATCCACTGTATGCATAAAAAGGATCTTAGTTCCTATGCAGTCCTTTCAAAATTCAAATCCAAGATGCTGATGTTTAAAGCCTAAAGAGCTTAAAATGTGTAGCAGTCCAAATATTTATGTTTTGCATTGCATATATGTGACTGCAGTCTGCTAATGGGTCAGCATGAGTGTTTTTACATCGTCTGAGGAAATAAACACTTCAAAGAGGATTTTTCAGGATCATTGTTGGCCAATGCATGGCCATTTCAGTACACTACCTTGTTTGCTGGTCTCACTGGGGTATGACTGTGCCTCAGTTAGTACATTCATCATTATTGGAGAGAAAGGCAATTCGATTGTCACTCCCCAACCAATCGGCCCCATTGTAACTATTTAATCATAATATTGCTGTGTGTTAATGAAATGTCAGTAAGTTTCACTGGTCTCCTTTCTCTGCTAGCCTGCTACTGCTCACCAACCGAGAACTGCACTTTTGAAAAGATGATGAGCAAAACATCTACTGTAGATGCAGTCAGCTTCTATGGATCAGCAGGGCTGTGGGGGGGGTGGGACAGCAGGTCTAGCACAATGGTGTCACAACCAGGAATGAAGCGCAGGATGAATTTATACTGCTGGAGCCTCGAGGACCAGCAGCTGCTGCAACTTGGGCTGAGTGCTTGGATGCCCCAGGCAAGGCTGTGAAGACTTGGAGGTCTATGACCATCAGGATACAGGGACAGAACTCCACCTACTGGAGTTTAAGGCAATAAGCTAGTCCAAGCAATGCTAGAACTACAATGATAAAGACCCAACTACAGAAACTGAGGTATATGCACGTATGTATGTATGTGTTTGTTTGTATATAATGTTTTGAATTGCCTTTATAAACCCCACAATCGCAATGGCAGACATACAGTACATACATTTCTCAGTGTTCAGGGTGAGGTGGTGTCTGGCTAGTACCTGGTGCAACTTATGGAGAGGCCCATCGTGGCCCGTTCATGCACAACTATCTCATCAAAGTACACGACCACCCCAGGGCTGGTAGACATGACTATCAGGAGGCTGCTGGGGGCAGAGCTAAGCCAGAAAGCGATCTGCAGGGAGCAGAACTCTCTAGCGTGACTCACAGAAGTGTTTGGTCCCTACTGCTGGGGTATGCAGATATCTCTGACAAAATTCAGTTTTGTGAAGACAGGCATAGAAGCAATTTTTTTCTCTGTAGGGAGGGGATAAATTTCAGAATGTAACACCACACATATAGAGTTGTGTTTATCATCCATTACGTTTTGTATAAGTGAAAAGGTATTGTGCATTAAATGTGCTCTCTCCTTAAAAGTCCATCTTCTTCTGCTACTTTTGTTTGTACCATGTGTCTTGTTGTTTAGCTGTATCCCACAATTGCACATCCACTCTAGACAATTGGAATTTTAACCCATTATAACCCAATAACATTTCAGATTGAACCATTTTCGAAAGATCTTTCTGGTTTACCATTTTTCAAGCTTTTCTTCCAGAAGGCTTCTGTAGAGTGTTTCCATCGATTGGCTGTTTTTTAAAGATTCTTTGTAACAATGTGGGTAAGGGCTTTGATCAAGAGTCAGATGGTGACATCACTCTGCTAGTAACGGGATTTCAAGCAGCAACCGTCTGATCACAGGCACAGAGTGCTCACCCAGAGCCACACACCACCCATATCGCGCTGAATTGTTGTATCACCATTTCTTTATTGGCACTGAGTCCGTTGTCTTATCCCGCGTGTGTTATGGTGGTTTGTCTACGTGTCGTATATAGTATAGACACTTTCCTGCCTACACTCATCATAATCTCCCTGAACTGTACATAGATACACAGCCAGGGCTGGATTAAGAGTATTAAGTGCCCCTGGGCAACAGCACGCATGCCACAGAGCTGATTGGTGGCTCACAAAATTCAGAAATCTACCTAAAATAGGAAAAAATTTATATAGGCTTTTCAGTGAGTGTCAAAAGAAAAATACACAGTCATATTGAACATATATTACATATTGAATTGCATTAACTTGATAAAAGATGTGTAAATGGGACAGGGTGGTGGGGGGGGGGGCTCTACTTCAAGGTGCCCAAATGTAGTCCGGGACAGAATACATTTGTATGACTTACTTCTTTCCCAGTTCCATCACATTGGATTCAGCTCAATTGCTGTGTGGTAATTAGCAGAGGAGTTGAATGGGGTGTGTTAAACGAGGGGAAACCCAAAAATGTGCAGGGCTCCAGCCCGCGGACTGAATTTGGGCACCCCTGCTCTATTTAATGCCCCTCGAGGACATGGTGCCCCGGGCATGAGCCCAAATGCCCATATGGTTAATCCAGGCCAGTACACAGTTCCCTACATGTGACCTATCAGAAAGCTGGAGATCCTTGTGCTGGTGCTGACAGGAGAAAGTCTGCCACTGAAGTTGATGAATCATTCCAAGGTTAAATGAAGGACATTAGATATTAACATTCTAACATTCCCTCTCCAGGGGCTGCATTTACACCTAGAAGTCCAGGTGCTGCTATTTCCTGGGCAAAAAAATAATAATCATTTATTCAGTTTTAGAGGTAAGAGAGAATGCAAACCAGCGCACCCGATAGCACTTGATTACTTAACCATTCTTACTTTAAATATACAGTATTTGAATCATTTTACAACAATGTAAGACAAACTGATTCCTTTGTGCATTTTCTTAACGAGTTACCTATAAGTATTTATATCTGAGCAGCCCAACCGCCATTCCAGCATCTCTGTGGAAAACTCGTCCGTGTTCCCCAGGTATGTGAATTTTTCAAGTGTCAGTTTGCAACTAAAAGTATGTCGCCAATCATCCAGGTGGGAACAGCGCCATCTTTTGGCTGCGTGTGAAACACTTATATATTCTTTTCAGTCCATAGCTGCATCTTTGACAATTAATAGTTCAGTACATGTGTAATATTTGGCTACAATGAATTAGCTGTGTCCAGTCACTACATTCTATAAAAAGCTAAGGAGGCTCCCATTTCAGTTCCAATGCATAACATTATGCTTAGATAGCCGATGCGTTAATTATAAATAAATTTGATCAGAATCATTACTGAGAGCACATTGTTCCTCACTACAGCTGACTTCCTGATGCTCATCACAAAGGGAGTATCATGGGTGCCTTTCATTTTTGAAACCAAGGATGACTATTGAAGAAAGGCACTGCAGCTGGCGGTTTGCTGCAGTGACATTTATCTGACAGGGGCCCGGTCTTCAAAAAAACTATTAATCAGAAACCTTTGACTCTGGACACCAGTCAAAGTCTGGAAGAAAAAAATTGTCCAACATGTGATTTAAGGAAACAATTAGATATGTAGTCCATTTCAATTCATTAACTTGTTTAAAATCTTTGAGTGGGTATGTTGTTTATCTCTATCTCCTCCGAAATTGTCCCACTTTCTCAAGCTGAGTCAGGAAAACGGCAAACAAATCTCACTGTTACAAATGTTTACACAGTTCAATACATCTACAGAAACTGCGTTATTCTTTGTCTTTCAGGTATATGGTCCCACTATCAGAATTCGTTCTTAAGTTTTGTCGGACGAGCATATGAACGCTTTGTTTGTCGCGGCGCTTTAAAGCAACGTGACCGACGCTTCCGAGTGACGCGTTGTTTTCTGGGCGCTTTAAAATTACGTAGACTTGTTTGACGCGTCAGAGTGACGTTCGATTTTGACCATCTTTGTTCGAGCTGAAGGAGGGCTGTCGGTGCGTCTGTATCTGGGGTAAGCTAAGTAACCGCTAATTTTTCTACCTCGTATAACAAAATAATTACCAAAAAGATATGCCGGCGTATGTGGGATATGTCATACAATGTAGTGTTTGTTAAATGTGGTTTAATTGTGTTGCCGTTGTAGTATATATAGGTATATGTAGTTAAAATGGGCGCGGTATTAATACTGCACGATACAGAAGTTCATCGCTGACAATAAGCGTAATAACTAAATATTTCAGTTAGAATAATACATATGTCCGCAGGCTAGTCTTTTTGTTTTAGGTTAATTTTCTTGCTCTTAACAGGGTTAGGCGCGGAATCCGGACCTTGGTGTACCGTAACCATGGCGTTGTGTGTTGCATACATCCTCTAAGTAGTAACATCGCGCATCAATATCAGTTCAAGCTTGTGTCTAAGTACAGATTCTCAAATATTGCATTCAAACGCCACAGACCATAGGCGATCACCAAATGTAACGAGATATACGCTGTATTGAACGGCGAATATGATATTCATCAAGGTGGCTGGATTATAGTGTCCCGATTTTCAGTTGCTGAACTAGAGTTCAACCTTAAGTTTTCTTTTTAAAAACATTCAGCCCATCCATGAGAAGTATTTGAAATCCGGCGCATTAGTGTTTCTGTCTTCCCTCTTACTGTCTTGTAAGACGTTTGCATGGATACTACATTTTTAACTAATTTGACGTCTGTCAACCCGTCTGTCTACTTAATTAATCTGGTTTTATGTGCTGAGTTGATAATAGTGAGTTTTTACACTCCGAGTAAACTTATTGCTCGGAGATTTTTGCTGTATTCTTTATATATCCATGTGCGCCGAAGCAAGCAGGTATGAGAACAGTTTCTCCCCACAAGCTATCGTTCTTATGAACAGCTGACCCAGTTGACTTCGGTCAGTTGCTTTAATTACTTTTCACTGCTCTGCCGATCTGTAGTATTTCAGTTAAACATGCATGCCCCTATAATCTTATTAATTAATTTATGCTCAGAGTGTCCCCTGCTTTTTTGGAACATTTAGTATACCCACAACTCTAATGTCCCCGCTTTTATGTTAATTCTTAGGATCCAAACATATACACTTCCTGCCGACTCCAGCGTTTTGCTAATTCATATGCAAGTGAAAGCATCAACATTAAAATTAGTAATACTAATTTCGTAGATGTCTTGTCTTGGAGGCAGTTTCTGCTTTGTTGTTTTTCCCTACCTTTCCACAAGCCGTTTCTGTATAATAAAAACTAATGAACTGTGACCATTACATACACGGGTCATGGTATTTGATGTGACCGGTCAGTCATCTTCTGTGATCTGAACTGTATAGCCGATGTCTTTCTGTCAGTCGCTGGAGTGGAAGAGGTAATGGCGAGTCAGTCGATGGACATTGTGGCCAAGGTGCTGGAGCAGCAGGTGCTCCAGTCGGCGAGGCTGGTGGAGGAGCAGCTGGACGCAGAGCTGGAGAAGCTGGATAGACTAGATGAGGATGAGCTGGAGAAGCTGAAGGAGAGGAGGCTGGAAGCCCTCAAGAAAGCCCAGAAGCAAAAGCAGGTAACGCAGCTACAGTACGAAGAGTCTTTGTGTTTCCTAGAGGCCGAACTGTCATTGGATACCACACTTCTTGGCCGCATAGACCTTGCCCAATCACTCACCCATCACAAGCACATGTTCCACCAGCACATGTTTTGCACACCAGAGTAGCACAGAAATTGGTTAAGGGTTGAGTAGTAAATTATCCGGTAGAATAGAAAGGCGTTAAAACTCATATGCTTGTTGTTGAAAAGTTGGCAATCTTTGCTCTTTAAGGAATGGCTCTCAAAAGGACATGGTGAATACAGAGAGATTCCCAGCGAGAAGGATTTCTTTGCTGAAGCTAAAGAGAGCAAGAACGTTGTTTGCCATTTCTACAGAGACTCAACTTTCAGGTATGTGCTTACACCTCTGGTAATTTGCTTACCTCATTTCATAGCTCTCATTAAATAACTATTTGTAAAAACCATGGGGTGGTGTGTGACACTGCACCGGTGATCAGAAAGTTGTTAGTTCAAATTCATGGTTGTTAATGATGCCACCATCAGTCCCTTGACCACGGTGCTGAACACCAGTTGCTCCAGGAGTGCTGGATGCTGACTGACCCTGTGCTGTCCCCCCAAAACTTGGTCTCAGCTATGTCTGTTCTATTCTGTTCTATCAAAGGTGTAAAATTCTAGACAAGCACCTTGCCATCCTGGCAAAGAAGCACCTGGAGACAAAGTTCATTAAACTCAATGTGGAGAAGGCGCCATTTCTCACTGAGCGCCTGCGGATCAAGATCATCCCTACCATGGCTTTGGTCAAGGATGGAAAGACCAAGGACTACGTGGTGGGATTCACAGACCTGGGGAACACGGATGAGTTTTCCACAGAGATGCTGGAATGGCGGCTGGGCTGCTCAGATATAATTAATTACAGGTAACTCATTTTAGAAAATTCACAAAGGAATCAGTTTGTAACTAAAAAGAAAAGTGCTTTGATATGTTTTTACTTTAAAGTTGGCTTGCTTAATGCAGTGTTACTATAGTTTTGATATATGTTTTCATTTCAAATCAGTTTAGCTTTAGTTAAAATATGATTTTATTGGTTAATATTTTATGAAGACTTTAGTTTCTGTATATTAGTTTCAGTTTAAGTGATTTTTATTTGTAGGTTTAGACTGAAAGTTGTGGAGCTATTTTATATGCATAATATTTAGAGAATCCAACATGAATACAATGCACATTATGTACTGATACCCACAAATTGGGCAAAACAAGTTCAAGGTATTATTAAAGATCATGCAAAGGCAAAATACTGAATTGCATTTCCCTGAATGATTTCAGTCAAGGAGGAAAGATAAACATTTAGCTAAGTAGTATTTTAAAGTAGTACTGGAAATTTTGTTTATTTTCAGTTAATTTTGGAAAGAATATTTAGTTTTTGTTTAGGTGTATTTTTATTTCAGTTTATGAAAATATGTTCTTAGTTTTGCATTACATTAGCAATAACACTGATTTAATGTTACATCTTCAAAAAAACGTAAAAATTTCCCTTTACACGACAACATGCACCACCTTTTCTTGTAGATCCTTTCATTATCCTTGTCTTTTTTCTCAGTGGCAATCTGTTGGAACCCCCTATGGCTGCCCAAAAGTCCGGCTCAAAGTTTACCAAGGTAGACAAGAAGACGATCCGAGGGAAAGGATATGATTCGGACTCTGAATCCGACGATGATTAGGGGATGCTGTCTGCACAACCTCTTCTCAGGACTTCCTTTAGTCAGTCCTTAAAACCCAAACTAAACCACAGATTGATTCAAGTATTTTTAACTATCATTTTTTTCTCTTTCTGTGTTTCCCCATTTTCTTTCATGCCAAGTGTCGTTTGCCCATGTATAAAGGAACTTTTTGTTGGATTGATGCTGGGTTCTTGAAGAAATTCAACTAGCTCTGGACAACAAATAAGTGCCAAGGAAGCTCTCTTCCACTTTTTGCTGTGTGTTGGTGCAGTAGCACAGGTCTGAGTTTTTCTATGAAGATACTTTATCTTAATAAATCACTTAGAATTGGCTATTTGGCTCTTTGTTTGTTCAATACATAATTCATTTTAAATGGTCTCCATTAAGATCTACAGGATAACTTCCACACGAAAGGTTAAACTCACATCACGTGAACTTTATTCACACCCATTTAAATATTTGCAATGTTTACTACCAAAAAACCTCTAGACATAACTTTGAAATGTTTATTTTACAAAAGCAGTGTATGTGGTACAATGGGCTATGATTCCAGAGCCTTCTGCTCCAACGGTTTGAGGCGTCGTTGAATGACCAGCTCCCCCGTGCTGCTTAAGAAAGCGTCTGCCATTTCCTCTTCAGCAGGAAGGCCGTAGGGAAGTTTCAGCGGCTGTATCCTAGATATGAGGTAATGACACTTTACAAATCAATTACATTAAAAAGAGAATGATCAACACGAAATTGGTATAGAGATTAATCACATGGGTGTACTTCAATGTCAAGTATAAAACATTTTAAATTATCTAAATTGCTACTAATAACACTGGTCAATAAATTATTTACTTTTTGTCAAATCAAAACAGGTGATTCTTATAGTATTTTTTTGTGCTGAATTCATATGTCTAATCGGAATTTCCCTATCATACAAGGACTTTGACAAACTTTACACTACAGTATATGTATATTGACAGTATATGTGCATGATGGAAGTGCCTCTTATAAAAGGCAGACATGTATGATTTTCCACTTTACTTGGCCTGAAGAGCATCCCCATTAAGGGACCATCAACTAGCAAGAAGATGGGTTATAGAGGGAGCAGCATCCTATGTCAACATGTCCAAATGTGTTACAGCCTGTAAAATCCGGCAAAACAGACTTGCAGTATTTTGTAAAGTCCTAAAAAATTTCACAAGTAGAAATACTTTTTCCTAAAGTAAACTTTTATATACCCACACATTCCTAATACAGATGACTAAAAATGACGTCTATAAAAAACTATGGCTGATAAAATTGAGTGCGTTCCTGAAATCAGCATAAAAAGGTACATAATGGACCTCCCTTAGTTATTCTGTGAAAAAATCTTTGTTGAGAAGTAATTTTTAGAAAAACATGAAACGGCAATCTAGACAGTTAACTAACTACTATGGATTACTTCATTCTGTATCATTCGACCAACATATAATACTTGAATATACTGATATTTAGTTTGAACAAATGTAATTGTGTTAAAATGAAAAAAATCCCACAAAACACCCTTCCTTACAAATTCATGACGTAACGGCTTACTTGACTAGGTGCTTTATAATTTTCAGTTTTTCGTTAACAGACGGAATGTTCTTGTGAACACGCGGCGAATGGGACTGAAAAGGAAAGAATGCATGTTCAGTGTCATAGATCGGTGCTTTGATGTACACACAGTGGCTGAAATTGGCAAGGCGGATAAAAACCTTTCCGAGACCGAAGTCTTCAATGATTTTCTTCTCCCAATAAGGACGTCGCTTTACGCTCTTGATCCGCGTAACAACGTGTAGTTTGTGCGGCAGCTCCGGGTCCCCTCCGTATTTGTCATGCTCCTTAGCACGCTCTTCAAACACCTGAACGTATGAGGCAATTATTTCCTGTTATTTCATTTTAAATGCATCATGCTAATTTTGTATATTACATCAATTCATAACACATTATCTCAATGTTTTTTTCTGAGTTATGACTGAACTCTTCCATACCTCTTTTGGAATACGAGATTTGGTGAATTTGCTGCGTGTTAAAACTATCCATGGAAATAATGTCGTTTCCACCAAATTCTGGGGAGAAGAACCAGAGAGTTAATAAGAATTCAAAACATGACGTCCAAGTCTGATGCAAAACACCTTTAAGTTTAAAATGCAAACAAAATTTTTTATCGAAAACCAGCACAGTTTCGTCTATAGCAGGGCCATTTCTTTAACATTTTGTAACCCAAGTGGATGGACTGTATTTATCGGTCCAGAGATGTGCAGATACTTTGCATTCGTTTTGACCTTACCGTGCGAAACGCAGATGGTCTCTGAATTACTTTGCAGAGCCAGGCCATTGTGCTACTGCTGCCAAGCCAGATCCAAACGAGCCCCTTGCGCTGTCTTACTATGTAATAACTACGTAAGGGAATGCTAAAATAGAAGATACACACAGATAGTTAAAACATTACGTTACTCATTCCGACAAGCTACGGGGCACTATAATGACGCGTCCGTCCCGTTTCTACTCCCGACCTGAAATATTTGCTCCAGACTTCAAAACTACGTTCCTATGAATATGTAGGCTATAGTATTTAGACTGGGTCCAGATCCCGATCTGAAATAACATAAAATATAACAAAACTGTTATACATTTTACGTCGCTTAAACTTAAATTAAATCTCTCATCAAGTTGCTTTTAAACAACTAAACTAAATTCATGCAGTTCTTTGCTCCGCGTTTCTAGTGGGTATTATTATTGTGTTGCACAGTATAGTACAGTGAAATGTGATTTTTAAAAATGATTTTTTTATTATTTAAAAATTTTTATATATTGGCTAATACAATTAATTAGTCCGTTCTTTTATATCTAGGATCACTCAAAGCGTAGTTTCCACGAGTCGATTCGGAAAGCGTTCTCCTTGTAGCAGAAATAATCAGGAAAGACAGAAGCGAAAGGTTAAAAGATAACTTCACGGACCTTGATGAGATCAAGAAAAACATACTGGAATGGGGCGGTAGAGCCCATACTCAGTCTGTATCACTACAGTTAAAAGAGACGGTGAAAGTTTGGAGCGCATTCACCAAAATGACCAAAAACGGTTAAAGTACACTTCAGTTGCCATCGACTGAAATATATCGGCTACATCCGTCCATCTTCTAATTGCCATCTGGCATATTTTCCCGGTCGACCAATGGGTATGTGGGCCGGCAAAACTTTTCGTGGAGGAACCCCAAAAGTCCAGGGATGATTTTTAATCCCAGTCTAGGCCTGGGTACATCACAGATGGGATAAAGTCCAAATACACCCACTCATACGGTCATGCTCTAGCATGTAGAGACACCAATCAGCATAACTGCACGTCTTATGACAGCAGGAAAAAATCTGGATATCCAAAGGAAAGCCACAGAACACTGTGAGACCATGCAAAATTCGAGCCAACAACCCTGTGTGAGGCAACACCGCCACCCATTGAGCCAATGTGAAATGGATGAAATGGTTGCATCTGATTTGCACTTAAATATTTTATATAATCTGATACACCTTTAAGGGAAAATGATTAATATCCCAAAATATTTTATGAACATCCTGAGGTGATTAAATTCTGAACTTAACATAATTAATTATAGACTTATTACCGGAGGTTGGTGAGTTAGGCCTATAAAACTGCAGTACTAAATTTCAGCCACAAGATGGTGCACTTAGTGTGAATAGAAGTTTATTGTCCACGCATTAATCTGAGGGACACGGTCCAATATAAAATATTCCACGAACCCCAGTGACATTTAGTTATTTCTCCTAGCTAATACATTTTAATTAATCATTTTTTTAAATTCATAACTCAGTTTTAAGTACTAAAATGTTTCCAACATCCTTTTATATTATGTGAAAATAAATTCTGAATTTAAAGCCAGTCATTTAACCAAAACGTCGGTAAGCTATAGTTCGAAGTCAAAATATTTTGAGGCGGAGATCTAAGGTAAGGTTGGTGGCCAGTCAAGCTTTCAATGGGTCCTGTATATTAAAAATGCATTTAGCCTACATGAAGTACCAGAACAATTATTAAGATACTAATGCATTTCAAAGTACAGTTAGTAAGTTACTGATGCATTTAAAAATAATATCACGTACTGCCATGCCTCATATCTATTTAGTAATGTAAAATGTAATTAGTAGCCTAATTATAGTCTATTACTTTGAAACCCACAGACAACAATATGTCTATATGAAAATATGTCTTTGTCAACCAAGGACCAATCCAAGATACAAGCAACGGTAGCGTGGAATTCTGAATAACAATATTACGCTAGGAAATGTAAATAAAACGAGCTTGCGATCTTCCTGAGATGTATCTCTGACGTAGGGAGGAAAGTGACACCAATTTAGCTTATACCTCTTCCTGACAGCTACTTGGGTGAACTCAGTTCAGTAACTGGCTGCTGGTGGCTAAATCACTGCGGTTGATCGGTGCTTGGAGAAAGCTGCATACAGTATATACCGCTGGTCTGTCATCTTCCCCACCAGCGTCACTTCGCAGGGGGTGAAGCGATCCCACGGATTTTTGCGACTGGAAGCGCTCTGTCGGCGGGGGCTTAACTGTTCACAATATCTTACAGTGGTTCTGGAGGGGAAGAGAAAAAAGAAAGACATCTGCTAGGAGATCAGCACCTTGAAAACAGCTGAAATGAAATGAGGCTCAGACATGCATCGGCTGCGATCGTGGTTATGTTCCTTTCCTGTTTTCTCAGCCTGTCTTGGTACACAGCCTGGCAGAATGGAAAAGGTAATGCACGGCGGTTTCTGTTTTGTTTCAGACTTACTGTCACTTCGTACAGTGGCATATCTGCTGCTGATACAAAGAATGGCATTTATTGGAAACCCTTAATTTTTTATGATTGACTGTACTGTATGGCGACGCACGTGTGCGATGTGCACGCTGTATTGGATGTGCGGAAGATTGCAAAAATGTGGTGGTGCTGTTTCCCAGGCAGGGAAATCTTACTTCGCTGACTTCATCCTATGATCAAATCAGCAAAGACTCGGGACAGTTTTCAAATATTTAACCAAACCTGTTGACTGTCATGTCTGTGTTTTTCCGGCGACACAAACGTATATACTGATGTCTTGAAAAAGAGTTTTCGCATGGGCATATTTTTATCGTAAATGCAGAAATATGAATCATCCATCTGGATTACGTTTAAACTTGACCAAAGTATGTAAAAGTTGCAATGCGGGCATCCGAATAAATATGTAGTCTGTAAAATATGAAATGTATTAAGTACAATAGGTCGTGTGACGAAACGGGTCGCGGTGAATACAGTTGATTATCATGAGGTGTGAGTACATAATCTTTATAGAACAGAGGTTTTGATGGATCTATTTAGTCTATAAGGCGTTATAACGGGGTTTCAGTCCTATTACAACAGTGTGAGAGAAAAGAGAATAGTAGTTCAAGGCTACTGTTTAACAAAACTGTCACATACAAGGGCGTTGGAGAGAGTTTGACACTGGGGCGGGGGTGCGGGTGGGGCCCGACATAATTTAAATATAAAGGTATGTTTATTGAGTGGGGATGAATGAATCAAATTAAATATTGGGGGTACCCTCCGGTGATTACGCCCCTGATCACATAAATGCCGCAACCAGCAGCTCTCAATCTATCAATCCATTCAGGCAGAAACATCTTTTAAATTAGAAAGAAATAGCTAGAAAACGTTACTTCCAGGCCATGTGATTAAATTTTGTGGCATTTCTTAGCCGTCTTATACATACATTTAATCACGCAATTCAACTCCTCCCGTCAGTGATCAAATTAGACTAAGTCTGCCATTGTAATAAAGCTACAAGCGATTATTCGCAAATCCATCCTTGTTGCGTTACCCAAATTAAACCGAGGGAAAGCGATTAATTCTTCAATTAGGTGGACAATAATAGATTTTAAAATGGCGTTGTCTGAAATTGTTTATATGTCGTTTATACTGCAGTGTATATAACCACTTTTTCGCTTAATTTGACAACACATTTATTTGGCCTAATTCCTTAGGAAAGCAGGCCTATATAGTGACGTCAGAGTTGTTAAGCGTTATCTGATGAAAAAAAAGACACATTTTTTTTCAAATTTTAACAGTTTCCTAATTGTATGTCCAACCAATGTGGATGGGTGCGTACCAAGGGCATAGATTTGGTTTGAACACTGGTATGGACCAAATCAGATCTGAAGCCCCCATCCCCAAAACACACATGGCAGTCCCAAAATGTTGACAGGGACATGTCCCCACCCTCCACACCCAAGTCTAGGCCGTTCCCAGATAGCAATTCTTGATTACAGAAATAGTCCCTGAAGGTTTGTTTGGTTGTCCTATGGTTAGTTTTTAGTTCAAAAAAAACATTTGGCGAACATTCTCTACATTTTATGAGAAAACTAACCACAGGACAAGCATGAGCTAATGTTAGTTGAATGTTCCGTGTCTGCTGGGTTGCTGCATATACATGGAGAACATGGAAAAACTGCTCACTGCAGGTCAGACGATAGAGTGTATGAGCGCCAAGAGCGATCTCCACCCGTAGCTGGAACCGTACTCAGACTCATCCTGTTGGGACACGACAGCAATATAATAGATGTCAACTGAAAAAATAGGCAAAAGACTGATAATTGCACCAAGAAAAAAACAAAAACATTGAAAGTAAGAAAATGAAATGTTTCATTTTTAGATTTTTTAAATAACCTGATTAGTACGCCTGTTTCATTTAAATTTAGTGGCTGTCTTTGCTCCTACATACTGTAGTGTTCAGTCTGACAGCTGAGGTTCTGTAAAAGCAGAGAGGGCTGAGAACAGGCAAGAATATCAGTGTAAAGCATCTTACACTCCTGCCTTGTATTCCTGGGGGGGGAATCTGGAGTCTTTGGGCATAAGGCAGATGGAGCACCAACCCATCACTGGACACACATACATCCTCACAGCTACAAGCAATCTGGTAACTCCAATTTACCTCAGCATGTTTTTGGACTGTGGCGGGAAACCGGAGTACCCCATGACAACACAGGGAGAACATATAAGTCCACACACTTGGAGCCAAGGCGGAGACTGGAACCCTGGTCCCAGAGGTGTGAGACGACACCCCCGTCATGCCACCCCACAACACTTTTGGCATTTTTAGTTTTTTGATTGCAGTTACCAATTTTTTTGGTGGTCCCCACAACGTCAAAATAAGTTTTTATCAATGTAATATAAACATGACCACACACATGCATGCACAATATATTATTATCATTACTATTATTATTATTATTATTATTATTAGTAGTAGTAGTAGTAGTAGTGGTAGTAGTAGTAGTAGTAGTAGCAGTAGTTGTAGTAGTAGTAATAATAATAATGATAATATATCTATTGATCGATCGATTGATTGATTGATTCACAAACCCCCAGATGTACTGTTGCATTAATGCGACCACACAGAATGAATGAAGTTTATTATTGGCTTTGTCAGGTCTGTGCGAAATAAACAATATATTGACTTATCGTTAGCAGATTTAAAGCAGAAGAAAATGAGAAACTTCACTGTACTGTCGATAAGGAACTTTGCTTGATAGCACACATCACCCTACCACATCACAGAAACAAACGCAATTCACATGGTCGTCTGTAAGAGCAGACATCTTACACCAAACATCCTGCAAGGTTTATCATGGAAAAGATCAGCAGTTCCTCCTTGTCGGTGAAGAAAGGGACATATTTTGAAAGTAGATATTGTGTGTTAACAAGATAAAAAAGACGTTGGTAGTATGGCGGTACTTTTTGAAATTTAATCCGTCAGACTGGTGCTGTGTAGCGTAAACTCCGCTGAAATCTTGTGCCAACTAAAACTTGAAATACTGCCAACTCATTTCACCACTTGAAGTACTGCCATCCAATATAAATACAGAATGCAAGTCTTTACACACACCAGCAATTTTGGATTTCAACTTTCAATCTGAAGAAATGCAGTATTGTTTAAAAATGGGACAGAGCATTTTATTTTTCATTGCGGGATGGGTGACAACAAGGGGTATTATTGTTAACCATAACTAAGAAACAACTTTTGTGAAATGAAATTAGATATGAAAATAAAATCCACAACTAAATGAAAACTAAAAATAGGGTATTGCTTTGTAACTAACTGAAATAAAACAAAAATAAAAGTCGAATACTTTCCAATACAATTCTTACTAATATTTAGCTGAATCAGTTGATTTGTTTACTCTTTAATGAACATTAATAATACCTGCAACATGTTTTGCCCACTTTGAGGACACAAGTACTACATATTGTGCCCTGTGTGTTTATGTAGGATTCTCTAAAGATCAGACAGACATACATCTTTAAAATACAAGCAAATAAAACCACAGTGAAAATTAGAACTAAACTGGATTTCAAATGCAAAATGGAAAATAATATAAAAATAAAAACGAAATAAAAAATCAAATCTATTATAACACTGTGACAACCCTATCAGTAAAGTTAAACGCATTTCCTGTAACGCGAGCTGCGCAGTCAGAAGAAAGCAAACAAGCAACAAAGCATACTGTCTGCGTTATCTAGTGTTATGGCCTAGGGCAATAAAGTTCATTTTTATGATTTATTTATTAAAATTGGATTTTATTTTCCAGTACATTGAATTTGTTGTCTTTTTCTTGTTCTTCTCTGTTTAAGGGCAATTCTAATGGAATTCCAAGCAAATATGTAGCCTTGACGTAAAGAGATAATTACTTGTATTGTGATAATTATTGATTTCGATTGATATGGAAAAAATGATTGGGATAAGTTATTTTGCCATATCGCCCAGCCCTACTCTGGAGGTCCAAGGTCGACTGACTGCCCAACCCCCCTGGGCGTGCTGACATTCTAGAAAACAGACAAAAGGAGCCTGCTTTAATAACAGCAAGCTATAAGCTGTGGTCATAGTCAAAGTCCATCAATGAATCAGCTCTCTAAGCATGTCTGTGTATGGCGGCAGGTGAGAGGCCTCCTACGGTGTTATGGCTCACAAGCGGCAACCACAATGTCACATGTCTGTATATGTATTACAATATATTTGTCAGTTGTCTGACTCAATTATTAATGATATATGTAATGTAATTATATATTGTGCAAGTCTAACCAGGGTAAGAGGTTACAAGGTGGATGGATGCATGGATGGAAAGATGCAGTATTGGGTTTAACATATTTGGACAGAAAATGCAGTTGGGGTGTTAATACAGGACATTTTACAGCCAAGGGAGAGTCTTGGGCAAAAAGCCCTTTGTTGTTATGCAACGGCATGGTGCAGGAGGGAAATAAAGTGACGATCCACTGGCTGGCCAAACATGGACCAAACACAAGGGACAGGGACCGAACAAGCACCGACCCAGACACTTCGTGGTTCTTGGGAGTTTCCCTGATGCCCCTGGGTTTCTGAGGAATGACCTTTATACTGGTCATTTACGAAGTAATTGGTTTTTCTAACGATATGTGTGTTTTGATTGAGGCTGTCCATTGTCGATGAAACCTCTTGTGGTTTTTGCTTGGTGCTGGAGCTCTAGAAGGAACTGGGTGAAATGTGTGTACTTCTTGGCATCGAATGAGTATATATGGTTATTAAATCATTGATTTTTATGTGGGTGATCTTTTTCAGTGATAAGGTGGTGCTTTTATGGTTAGCTAGATAAGAATCAAGAAAGAAGGCACTGTTTTAAATATCCTCTTGATTTTTTTCACTGTGGAAAAAAATGCAGCTGTACTGTGATTACAAATGCAGTTCATGTTGTCTTACAGGAAGAGATCTTTAATTAAACATTTTTGATTTCTCTGGCTTTATACAGAAGGGAGCCGTGTTTATAAAGTTGGCATTGAGACTTGTGTATTTACTAATCTTCTCATGGTCATACATGTGCTCTAAATGTTGCATACAAAGTTATCCTTACCCACAATTTCTCATTGTTCCCAGTAAAGAGAAACTGGCCAATAACTGCTGCAGGTGCCTCTCTCTCCTCCCACTTTACCACACCATTGAAGTTGAGACCGCGATGTGTCACGTGACCCTTCCGCCTGTCACTTCCATGCAGTGTCATGATTCTGACCTCCTTTATTCATAGGAATTGCTTCTCTCTGTGTTAGCAGGTCACGATTGCATTCGTTCTGTCAGCAGCGTTGCACATTATGAATTCCAGTCTCAGGTGATGTGTGGTTGGCATGGAAACCATGAAGAACCAATCAGCAAAAAACATGGTGGCATGACCTAAAAATGTACTGTTTCTTTGGAATTTATATTGAATTTTCATTTGAGAGTGTTTTCTTGTGCTTGGGGAGTGGCCATGTACATTGACATTAAAATTAGAAAAAAGGAAAATAGAAAGCTTAGCAAATGAAATTAAAGTCAGTAGGAAGTGAGTAATGAAGTCTGTTGTTGATAGAGTGTTTCAGATCCAACAGCCTTGGATGTAAAAACATACATTGTTGCCAGAAAGCAGATGGCCTCTTGGAGAAGAAAGGCAAAGTTTCCTTGAATTGCTTTCTTTTATATTATCTGCACTCATAAAGTGCAGTTTTTGAAATTGAACGTCGATTTGCAAAGTCACTCTTCTATGGGGTGACATGGATATACCAGCTGTCATGTTTTTTCTCCACCCTGATCACATGATTGAAATACAAACCGTTTGTGGTTTTGCAATGAATCAAAATACAAATTATTTACATTCCAAACATCCAGGCTTCCGCTGAACTGCTGATGCCAGGTTTATTGTGAAAACACGAGTAACACAAATTTTCCAGAAACCATACAACTGACATCAACTGATACAAATTACATCAAAAAATCCCTTGGTATAATTTTGTTGAGATGTGGAGATGAGTAATACAGCATATGTTAGGGAAATATATCGATTAATAAACTTGAAAACCTCAGAATATGGCCTTCTTTGCGCATTTTCTACTTACTATTCTTGTTCTTTTGAACAACGTTTTAGAATCAACTTGAGAAGACATGAAAGTCTTCGTCAAAAAACTGCAGAGATGTCTAGATAGGTTGAGCTGGAAAGTCACCAGGCCGGCAGACCAGTTGATTTTCCAGTGTCAGATATTCCAAGTGGATTGTTTGAGATGGAGGTTGTCCGGCTGAATGCACTGCCATGGCAGTGCGATGTCACATGTAGTCAGTTACTATGTGATCTATTGCTATGCTGCTATACAATTAGAAGAAAGCATTATAGGAAAACAACACAATAGTGAAGCACTATCCATTGTGTACATAGCTTTTCATTTGCTTTCTTGTTCTTCATTCATTCAACTTCCAGCTGCTTCAGCTTGAGGGTGACAGGTGGGCTTGGAGGATAAGGGCCACTTCACATTAAATACGGATGCGCCATCCGCTGTGCAGCTGTTGTGATGTCATTTTCGTCACAGAGGTCAAGTGTGGAGACCGTGCACAGGGGGTCACACACAGGGGCGGGTCGCGTTCAAAAATCAAAGCGATGCAGACGGTACGTTCTGTGCCACAAGCGAGTGTCAGTTGTTTATTGTCCGGCGGGGAAAGTAGCAGGAAGTCAGAAAGGATATTTGATTGTATATAAACATCTCTTCTACCCTCTCTGATCAGACTAAAAACAAACATGGCTAGTGGATTCAAAAAAAGGTTGACAGGATGTCCGGAAATACCTGTAGCTTCTACACTATTCCACACTATGAGATTATGAGGACTTCCAAATGGCTCAAAGTAACATAAAATACGTTTGTAACTACGACTCCATATTCCTGTCTGTGCCCTTGCCAACTGTAAGTATGCAGTTAGTTTTATTAAAATACTTATCTTTAACATAACACCTATACCACAGCAGGCCTGGCATCAAAGTATGCGGTCGATTGACACATTAACACAAGGACCACGAGCATCCAGGAACACAGACGGTCCAAATTAAATATGAGCCAGCCAGGCAGCACCCGAGACAGGATGCCAGTCTATCACAGGGGCGCAGAAATACTTACAAAATCAAACACTCACTCAGCGAACCATGTGTCTTTGGACTTTGTGAGGAAACCAGAGATAGGGGACACCCTGGACAGGATGCCAGTGGCCTCCATTTGTATTTCTGATACATTGTATTTCTGATACAATAAACCTAAAGATGAATGCAGGGTGAATTATAGCGTCTCTTAGGTAAACTTGTGGATTTGCAAAATACAAGTGCTTCTCAGATGGCGTTTGTACTGCAGTCACAGGCAAGCCAGCTGTCTGTTTACCGTGCTGCCAGTTTATTGTGAGTGTTGCTTTGGATTAAGACAATATGACATGTCTCCTCTTATTAACACCTCTGCTTTGAAACACTCTACGTTTGCTTCTTCTTGCTGCGCTCTGCCGCTGCCGCTTTCTCGAGCTGATCGCTCACTCGGCTTGATATTCTTATCTGGCTGGACCTCTTCCATGTACCGTAGACGCTCCCACAACATGCGGCCGGATGTCATAGCAACCTTTTTTCTGTTCTTCTTAAAAATTAATTGCAAACGACTGCCAAGCAGCTGAGAGGCACACCACCATCACAGCATTCCAATGTACGGTGAACATAAACCTAAGCAGTGTTGGTAAACATTTTGACACTATGTGGGCGTCCTTCCTGCGTTTTTGAAAGAACGCCTTCATGTGGCAGAGTCGGCACGAGGCGCCCAGCCTCACTCATTGGCTGTGTAGAAGGATGATGCAATGTAAAATGCGCCGATGCCCCTGACACTGCTGCATTTTGCATACCTTCATTGTGGCTGTCTTTAGTAACGAGTGTCATCTTCCCGAATTCCAGAAACCCAACAATACACCTACAAATGAGTGAAATATCTGAATTATTTACAGTGCAGGCTGTTGCCACGGCTCATGTAGGCGTTTGCGCAGCCTCTCGCACAATACAGCGGCTGTATACTGCATGACTAAGAGCAGAGCTGATGGTGGGACTTGGGGTGGGGGTATTTTATTTTGTTCGAACATTCTTCAGGACTTCCCCTACTCAGAAAGCGTTTGACCCTTCTAGCCTCCTAGCCTGTGGTGATGACCAGAGAGTGTGTGAAGTTTTTGGAGCTGCCCTTCTGTGTGCCTGATATGTTCTGTCAATAGAAAGTGGGAGGGAATAAGCCACAGGGAAGGGGGGGGTGGGACTGTAGGCGGTGTGGTGGATCAACGCACAGTGCTGTACGCTAAACGATACAGGTTCAAGTTTCACTATGGGACCGTCGCATAGTAACACTAACCTTTGGACAACAGCTTATTAAAAGCTATTGGGTGGATGGACCAAAGTTCTCACCAGTTTAGCCACCATTCAGGTTTTAACAATAACCTGTAAGCTGACAGAATAGGTGTGAAATTTCCGAAAAGACATGTTTGTGTCTGGTAACTTTAATGATGTGGCATAGGCTCACTTTGCTGAAACCTTGAAAATATTTCCCTAAAATAAGAAAGCATATCACGTTCCAGCTGGTGTGTCTTGTGACAGACTGATGATTATGTGCAACAGAATCATAGTGACAGATTAGAGAGATCAGTGATGGAAGTCACTAGGAGTGTGCACTTCTGTGAACTTTTAATGGGGTGCTTTGAGCTGAAGAATTTTTTTTTAACTTAGCTTGCGTCTTTGACCTTAGTTTGGCTATTCACAAACATTGCCAGTAACACTTTACTTAAAGCTGTCATCTAGAATGTCACGGTACTCCATCTCTTTCCTTATTCACAAGCCAATTCTTACCACATAACCACAAAGGCTCCTTGGGGTCATTATTTGTTGAAAACCAAATGATTTTCAGTTAGTGTCTCCAGACTTTTGACTGGCACTGTATGTAACAATGCCTAATAGTTTGGGTTGCAGCAAAGAATGAATGGGTTACATAAGAAGAACATAAGAAATTTACAAACGAGAGGAGGCCATTCGGCCCATCAAGCTCGTTTGGGGAGAACCTA
>JAODLD010000040.1:13540729-13577385 GCA_026781065.1 Mormyrops boulengeri | reverse complement strand
GAATCATTCTCGTAGCCCTACGTTGCACCCTTTCCAAGGCAGCAATGTCCTCCTTAAGGTATGGTGACCAAACCTGCACACGATATTCTAGGTGGGGTCTTACCAAGGAGTTATATAATCGAATCATCACCTCCCTTGACTTAAACTCCACACACCTAGAGAAGCAACCCAAGGAATTCACTTAATGATATTCAAATATTCAAGGTCTTGTGAGAGTTTTGGAGCTGTGTCTTTCAGTTAGAGAGGCGCTCATATGAGAAACATGCCTATGATAGCAATCCTTATGCAACACTGTTAAAAATGGACGATTAGAAAAGCAAATATGTACATCATTGAAATGGCAATCCAGTTGAAAGCATACGGTTGATGTAAGTGCCATGACTGTGACAAAAATGTCCCTCTGTCTTTCTCCTCTTGCAGAGAAGCTGATGGCTTACCAGCGGGAGTTCCACTCCTTGAAAGAGCGCCTCCGTGTGGCAGAGCACAGGACAATGCAGCGCTCCTCTGAGCTCAGCAGCATCCTCGAGCAGTTCAGGCACACAATCACAGACCACAGTGGCAGCAAGCAAACTAATACAAGCACCTCAGGTGGGTATGGGTGTAGTCCGTCATATTTTGCACAATAACCATTAGCATCACCTTGCCCGTTATGTCTATTCTGTAATAGTCTATAATATTACGACTATTCTGCATTCTTCATTACGATTACATTGTAACAGGTTGCCGCATTATCATTTGCTTCCCTCAGACGAGACCCAAAACCTGCTGAAGGCTCTCACCCGCAAGGAGCTGCTCCAGGTGCCTAACGTCTACTACCACGTACCTCACCTCTTGAACAACCCGGAGAGCCTTTACCCGATGGTGCGAGTGGGGCAGGGCCGGACCGGAGGTGGGCACGGTGACGGTCTCTCACGATAACTGCGCAAGTGTGGATGTGAATAGTACAGAAACTGAAGGAACACTAAGACTTCTTTTGGTTGGGCCAGCGAATACAACTGTATCAGGTGGGAATGGCTGGACAGATAGGGAACTTAGGCTTAACAGAGTTTAAGCTTAAGTTTAGCAGAGTGGTGATGAGGAAAGAAAATAGAAGATGGCGTTTTTAGGGTCAGCAGGACAAAAGTGTTCTGGGAAACAAAACGGGTGCCGGGAAGGTCAACGAGACTGGGGTGTGTGTCCTTCTGTGAGAGGCAAAGCAGAAGTTTCATATTATTTTTAAATTACACAATGATGAATGACTCACCAACTGTTTTCGCCCCACCCTGGGTGGCCACACTCCTCTTCTTACGAAAGTATTTTAGAAAATTTGTCATGAACATTTATTGAGATATTCTTGACCTTCTGCATCAGTTTACCAAAGTGTTAAAGAAAATCTTCCAAAGCACATTAAGTCATTCAAGACCACAGCAGGTAGATGAACAAAAGACCCATGGCTGTTCTTTTGGTCAAGACCTCACTTCCATTACAATTGAACTGGGGATCTTGGATATTGAATGCGTTATCACTTTCAGGCTCTCTTGGTTCCAGAACTCCTGTCTAGCCCATTCTCCACTGGGCCAAAGGCCTCATAGCAGACAACGCCAAAATGCTACTTTCGTCCACTCTGGCTGTACCTTTGGTGTTGTCTTACACGGCCTTTGTTTCTGAAGTCCGAAACCAAGTTCACATGCCATTTAAAGTCAAAGCAGCACAACAGGAGAAGCAATATCCAGCCTCTTTTACTGCAGCATAATCAGTTCGTGCTCTAAGTGATTGTTTGGGAATCTGAGTCAGGGGTCCACGGGCTTTTGTCCTCTTTAGTGTGGGAGTGAGCAGATCAGGTTTGGTCCCTCGCTGTGGAAGTGCGATGATCTGGTTGGCTTTCCTGGTGTGGTTTTATTGGAAAGATCATGTTCCTCTGAAATCTGTAAGGCTAAGAGGCACAAAAGACCATCTCTGTTACAAAATAAGGGAGGAATAGGAAGAAGGAGAAGCTGATTTCTCTTGTACTACACTTCCTTTGTCTCATTGTCCACCTGAAAGGAAGTTTTTGCATTGACATACTTGTCTGCCCCTGGTACCAGTTAACCCTATTGTTTCACCTTTGTTTTTTAAATGTATGAAGTCCTGATTTTTACTCCCTTTACCTGATTTTGGCTGATCGCTGGACTTCAAGTGATGTAACTATACTGAAAGAAGTCATCTGTTAAGAAGGCATTTCTCCCAGCCTGCCTTTCCCTTCCCAGTGCTATTTACCATTCCGCATCAGAGTCTAGAGCAGCCATTGCAATGAATGCTGTCGAGCTTTCACTGCCATTCTGACATCCAGAAGAGTAAAAACAAACAGTGATGCGAGGGCTGGAAAGACAGATGTTAATTACGCATTCAAGGTAATGCAAAAACACACATAACCATTCTGCACCGGAGGTCTCACAGCTGCTAGTTTGAAGCCAGTCCATTATCCTGTATTGGATATTTGTCATGCAAACCCACCCCTATCGTCTTCAAACTGAAATGGAGAGTCTGCCTTCCTCCCTAGGGGGTGTGTCACAGAGACAGCTGCGTTCAGATGTGGAAATCAGATCTGCTGCTATCTCAGCACCTCACTGGGGCTCGGTTCGTCGATCTATCAGGCCACTATTTCTCAGCGCTTTCGAGATGGAATCCCTCGCATGCCGTCATAATTTTTTGATTTCGCCAAAAAATTAATTGGTGAGGGAAAGCCAATTGAGATGGGTACTGCCCCATATAGAGGAAATGAAAGCAATGCTGAATCAGTGCATGGATATTAAAGCTAATAATACACAGATGTGCACTGAAAGTGATCTCAGTCTCATAGCATTTCTACTGTGGAAATATCCGGAAGTGTCAGCATCCAATATTCAGCCAATGATGAGGCACAAATGAAAAATATTCCCCAGAACTCTTGTACTCCAGTGTTTGAATTGGCACACTGGAGGCAAGGGTGATTCCAGGATTTCACCCTGAAAAAATATGGGATGCCAACCCCACTCCCTAGGTCCTGCATGTTTAAATTTGCTGAGCAAGGGTGGTACACAACAATTATTTTCCAGAGGGACTGAGACAAAAGTCTGAGGGTTCTAGTCCCCCTAAATAGGTTTTAGAACCACCTATGATTATAGGTAGGGTACTGTGCAAAAATCTTAGGTCGTCAAAGAAAATCTTTGCGCTGGCTTAAAAACATGATCTTATGCTTGCCTAAGTGTCAGATTAGCAATTTCAAACATCTCCTAAAGTCAGCCCAGTATTTGCAGCAATTCGCCAACACAACCATGTATTTCTTGACTCAATTACTATCCACACCTTGTTTGGCTAATCAGTACCTCACCGAGTTATTTAATTAAGTCAATGAATTCATTTGAGCTGGTGGTGAAATTTAACAGATACACAGAATGGCTGAAATATCCCTTGGCAGAGGTTTGGGAACCAAAACGGTGCTGATCCAGTCATCCAACAAGGTATCAGTAACTTTTTGGAGAACAGAAGAAATTCTTGTTTCTATTTTATTGTGCTACTGTTGATATGCATATGTCCAGTTGTTTGTGTATTTTCCAAGCAAATATAGATTTCCTATCCAGATAAATAGTCTTAAAAATTCTTTGACTTAAGACTTTTGCACAGTCCTGTAGTTTGATGATTCATGCCACTGAGTTACTTTGACTCCTGTCCCTCTTCTCTCCTGAGGCTAGACAGCCTGATAAACCATTTGTGAAACATTATAAAAAGAAAAATGATCACCCCAGGGGATGATTATACCTTTCCACGGTTCCCTTTATCTTCAGTCCACTTTGTGTTCCGCGGGGTGGCGAGCTTTCATGGGAAACAGGGTGGAGGGTCTGATCTGAACCGTGGGCACATGTGCCTTTGTTAGAGAACACTCTGACACGGAGGGCTCTCCACAGACATCAACTCACTCCTATAAATTGACCCTTTAACTGTGTAATAGACCCACAAAACAATCACCTGTTTAAACCCAGGGAAGGAGCTGGAAAAGATTCTACCTCCTCAGAAAGCCAAGGTGAGCCATTGCACAGAAG
Source organism: Mormyrops boulengeri (assembly GCA_026781065.1). Classification (NCBI taxonomy): domain Eukaryota; kingdom Metazoa; phylum Chordata; class Actinopteri; order Osteoglossiformes; family Mormyridae; genus Mormyrops; species Mormyrops boulengeri. Next base: position 13,573,348 of record JAODLD010000040.1, on the reverse strand, counting down.
CACACACTCAGCTGTTTATATTCACGAGATGTGATGGTCTGCCTCATGATAACTAGGTAGGTAGTGTGGCGATGGAATAGAAGACGGCTCTTTGCTAGTTGTTAAATACCAATTATCCTTTTCGCCGCCCCAAAAAGGAGGTAACATGCCAGACTACGCCACCCTGGGAATTTCACCCAAGGAAATAACTAATCAATCACAATAAGGCACCAAGGTTCGATAGACGCGCAGGCAAGAAAAGCATTTTAAAGTGATACCGCGTCTATTACACAAACCCTAAGAGCACAGCGAAGCACAAACACTTCGTCCCAATGACACCAACTGGCAGCTAGGGGCCAGGTACAAGAGGGAATGGGCGGTCAGCGTAGGGAGCTCCGTAAAACAAAAACCAAACAGAACACGCCAATAAAAGAAACCCACACGCAAGATGCCAGCCCCCCCGATCCACTAACCCCACCTCGGCCAGTTCTAGACTCACGCCAACTTGACCCGCCCCACACAGCGAATACGCACAGACACTCCCCCCCCCGATAATCAGACTAACAAACAATTAAACAAAACCATCAATAAAACTTAATCTCATACAATACAAAACCACTTAACACAAAAAAAACAAAAAGAAAACAAAATATAAAACTGATCCAACAGAGCAGCAGTGGTCCTACAAAGTCCCCGTCATGATCTTGCAGCTGGTAACTCGGGCCACACTCTCAATCACACGCGAGAGGGGAAACAGACACGCCGTACCGATGTCATGCTGAAGCTGTCCTGCTATGAAGCGATGATAACGCTGCCTTACTCACGATGCTTTACAATGAGTCGGAGAGGATGGAGCAAACAAACAGCATCGAACGCCGACAAGTCAGGGAATCCCCCCCCCACTGGGCACCAAAACCTTATATTAGGTGCCCTCAAGTGGATGATTAATTGACAGACCACAACACCTCCTCGCAATCAACGCAGCTCCACCTGCTACAGTAGGTAGGTAGAAAACTTTATTAATGATAACTATGTTATCATTAATAAACTATGATACATTGATAATGAACATTATCGATGTTCATTATGTTCAATATGATAATGAATGATAATGAACATTAATTATTATGATAACTGTTATCATATACAATACCAGTCAAACGTCTGGACAAACCTACTGAAAATCATTTGTTTTTTAACAAGAGGATGACCCTAAGCATACTTTGAGGTAACGTAGTAAGTATTATCTTGTGCACAAGGAAAGAGATGGAGTGCTGTGACAGATGACCTGGCCTCTGCAACACCCCCACCCAAACCCAATAGAGCTAGTTAGAGATGGTTAGGGTGAATGTCACGGCTAAGTTATAGACAGATGCATTAAAAGCAAGAGTGTTCAGACTTTTAACTAATACTGTGTAATCTTGTAGAAAGGGTAATATTTAATGTGTTATTTACCATATACCTTATGATCCTGTACCGGATAAACAGTTAAACATGGATGGAAGTATTTATTATATATAAACCAGAAATCTAATAAATCATCAAACGATTGACTACTGTTGGTGTTCCAAGGGTAATCTAAACTTTTATCAAAATTGATTTGCCGTCTTAGTTGTACAGCTGGGTATTATACAAGAGGAGTTCAGATTAACGACACTTGCTCAAGTCTGATGTGGCCCGAGGGCTTTCAAGTCACAAGGCCGCATTCCTTACCGCTAAATTGCCGCTGTGCATAGAAGGCCGCTGTTAGACTGAATACACATTAACAGGAGTCCTCTGCAGTATTATCTATTAATGAAATATTTCTGTGTGCTCAATGTATTTCATTGGCCCTGTTTGATCTCTTTATATTTTGATCCTTTAATAACTGTCCTTTATATAATCCATAATTTTGCAAAGATTCTCTAAGGTGTAAAAGTAAAGAGGTAGTGGGGAGGGGGCAGGATGGTTTTCCTTCATTTCACTACCGGAACTATATTAAATATCGGTTAATTTGTTTTTGTGCAATGTTGTTATGTCTCATAAAACTTTTCCATATTTTTCGCTATGAAAATTAAATAAACGGCACACACCCTCTCCTTGTTTAGCGACTACCTCTGTTAGCGACCATTCACAAATACGATGGTAGTCAATGAATATGTTTCTGACAGCTCCTGACAACAGTGCATGCTAGACTATGAATAACACTGGCGTAAATGTGTGTGAACTTCATTTGAATGCAACAGCTACAACCGGTGCAAAGCACTCATGAGCACACCTAGGCTATATGGTTTTTATTCAGTACCTGGTTGTTGGAATGGAACTCGGTCGCTAAATACCGAGAGGGTGTAGTATGATTTTGCAGTGATGTTCAAGCCCTTATTTTCATCCTGCTTCTCCTCTGCGCAGTCTCCATAGTGATGGGGATCCCCACAGTGAAAAGGGAAGTCAGGTCCTACCTGGCGGAGACACTGCGCTCTCTCATCGACAGGCTGTCACCTGAAGAGAAACTGGATTGTGTCATCGTCATTTTTGTTGGGGAGGTGTGTCCTTCTGAGGGTCCATTTCATGAACTATCTAATAAAGTTATCACTTACTGTACTTGACTCACTAATACTCTAGACAAGAATCATGAATGTGGATCAGGAATCTCTTTGCAGATTCTCTCCACATTACTCATAAGGCACAATCATTTTCTCCCATACAATGCAATCCATTTGTAGAATAGATGTTTTTTAAAATATTTTTTTAAATCTGGAGGACTCTCTTCTCAGTTTAACTTTTGTAAAAAGTTTCTAACAATGCGCATGTCCATTGGATCCACTTTCTGGTGGGATACAGAGTACAAAGTGAGGACTGAGCTGTTATCAGGAGGAGTTTCTCTCTTGGCTACACATTTAACCAATATTTCCTCTCCACAGGCGGACACGGACTACGTGAAGAGTGTTGTCGAGGGACTGCAGAAGCAGTTGCGTGCTGCCTAACCTTCTTACCTGAATGTGATCAGGCCTGTCAAAAACTAGAGATATTGTAATATTTTAAGATTCTCAAATGGGGGCTGTTTCTCAGATTCCTGAAAGCACCATGTTTGGCCTCAGCAATCACACCAAGTTTAAAATCACTCACTTCATGCATCTGAGCCATTCTAACGCTTAGCTTTACAATGCCTGAGGCTTTTGTCCATGTCTGTTTGTTATGCATATTCAGTTACAGCCACATAGTTCACTGTCTGTGCGAGCAGGCTGTCTGCATTAACAATATACAAACGCTCCCCTACTTACGAACTTTCAGCTTATGAACTTTCAGACATATGAACGAAGAGGACTGTACTGTAAGTCCAAATTGTGTTATTTGGGCTTCCGTTTCCTGTCTGCAACATCAATTTTTTTTCTGCATGCCAATTCCACCTAGTACGACTTCTGGCCGCTACTCCCACCGGCACCACCGCGCAGCAGCGTAGCGTGCGTACTCCCAGCATCCTAGTTCTTTGTACCCCTAAAATGATGTTGAATAACCACTTACGAACATTTCAAGTTACAAACGGCTGTTCGGAACGTAACTCATTTGTAAGTAGAGGAGCGTCTGTACAAAACATGGATTTGAAAGGACTTAATCGTTGTGCAACTTCCTGAAATGTTATCTGTGAGATCATTTTCATTCATTTCAAACGTTATTTAATTCCCTGACTTTCGTGCCACAGTTTCTCCAGCGAGTTCAGCTCTGGATTGCTAGAGGTCATCTCCCCACCAAGCAGCTACTACCCTGACTTCAACAACCTGAGGGAAACCTTCGGTGACTCAAAGGAAAGAGTCAGGTGAGGCTTCATTTCCCCATTTGAGGACTTGAGGTGCATCTACAAAAACATTGTATGACCTCTTTAGTGTAGGCCGGTGCATTAATTACACTCCACTGAAAAATGGTTCTTAGTTATTTTAATGAAATAAGACCTCAGTAAACAAAGAACAACTTTGTTTAAAGTTGTAGTAAAATAATTCATAAATACTTTAAGGTTGCAGAATTATGTGAGCTAGATGAGTCACAAGACCTCGCCTGTACTGGTAAATGACACTGTAAGTACTAAGAAATATCGTAAGACGTTGGCTGTTCCTGGCTTTTATTGGGTGTGGCTGTCAAGCTGCTGCTGCTGCAAAATGTTTGCAGCCCTTTTCCCGCAAAGTGAGTAATTGTAGTATCACTTGAATTTGTCGGCTGGCACCAGGTTGCTTCCATGGGGCAGATTCAGAAACTACATGTAGGGGTGGAAAACACAGGCAGGAGAGAAGCAGGTGCTTGCTGCACTGGAGTCGGGCCCAACCTTTGGACGTTCATGGACCAGTCTATCGTAAAATAATATTCACGGATCAGGGATGCGGGCAGATTATTTGACGATTTCATAAGTTTAATCGTTTCCTTTTTCCCCCCAGATGTGAATAGAAGGTGTGAATGTGAGGGGTCATAAAAAATAGAAAATATATTTCTGTAAATTAAGCAACCGCACTGGAAAACCTCCAGTGTTTCGTGCCCCAGTGGAATACTGGTCATGAACCATGGTTTAGAATCCAGTGCACTAGAGGCAGTCCTCAAACTAGACCTGAAGGCATTGGTGCTTTTTTCCTTCCCTCATGCCCATTAGCTTCCACTGTTAGCAGAAATGCTCGTTGTTTTGGTTACCTGTACGAATATGTGGCTCTTTACTAGTTATACTGTATAGTTATATGGTCTGTACACTAATTGTGCTTATTAGCCTTTTCTGTGAAAAAGTATGCATTAGGTCAATGTATGAGTCTGCCGTCCCATATTCATGTTTAATTTCATAAAAGCATGTTGTAGCAATTAAAAAAAAAATCATATATATTTTCTTTTTGTTTCGTTGGATTTCATGCAAAACAGAAAGAGTTGTGACCGTGATGCTTTCAGAGAATTGTGCATTTGTGTTCCACTACTTTTGTCTTTTTATTTTGTTCATTGCAAATTGCAAGTTGGCCCAGAGACCTTCTCTCGTTTGAACTCCCTCCTGATAAAAAAAAAAATGACAAAGAATGCATGCTCTCCAGTGAAACAAAGACTGTAGACTTTGCTCTCAATTCTAACTGTGCCTCATGGTGCACATCACTTGGGACTGTGACTTTGGAAACAGGTAGAGGTTATAGACATAAATTGCTGTTAGTGATGAATTTCCCTTGGATAGTGCTGGATGCTGTGATGGATCCATCCATCTTCAAAAGCACTTTTTCAGCATGAGGTCATGAGGAACCTGCAGGTGCCTAGTGCAGGAAGTAAAGGTTACAAGGTAGGGGAACATTCTGGATGCGCGATGTCATTCCATTTCATGGTTAATCACTCACAATTGGCAATGCAGAGTCTCAATTGCAGTAGTTTCACAATATAATAAAGGTAACCTGAAATTGTACATGTTAGTAGTTTATAACAAATTATGTCTGGGGTTTTACTCTCTATGCTTTTACTCTGCACTGCACTCATACTTTCCCATGTAACATTAATTCAGAGCTTCATGTATCAAAACAGGTGGAGAACAAAGCAGAATTTGGACTATGCTTTCCTGATGATGTATGCTGTGAACAAAGGTCTTTATTATGTACAGGTATGTAGGGGCATATATACAGTAGGCTGCATGTTTTCATGAAAACTGGTATCATCAAAGTTCCAAGTGGGACCTCTCATATTGAACTATGCATTCAGCTGTAAAATTATATATGTATATTTGAATAAGATACTTTTGCTCGGTTCTCAGGTTACTAAGATACATTGTTCTGATGGTGCTTTTAGATTTTATGCTTTTGAATTTTATCGTGATGTTGATAACTATTAGTTTGGTGAAATATAGGTCTCTTGACTGGTTGCCTCTATCATATCGACAGTGTTTCTGAAAGTCCTTTCCCCTCTCATGCCTTGTAGCTGGAAGATGACATCGTAGCCAAGCCAAACTACTTTGACACCATGAAGAAGTTTGCACTGCAGCTGTCTTCTGAGGAATGGATGATTCTGGAGTTTTCTCAGCTAGGTTTCATTGGTGAGGGGCTTTGCATAGATTAACATGTACATATGCAATTCTGAAATTCTGACTTGTGCTATTCTTATTAATCCATTTCCATTCCTCCAGACTACACAACCACACTACATTTTCTTGTCCATACTGAACAGGAACAGCCATAGAAGATGTGACCCAGTAATTTTGTTAACCTCATTGGCCCCATAGCTTTGAGTTTTATTTTACACTACTTATGGCCAAATGAAGCTGCATGAACCATTTGCTGTATTTTCTGATCCCCACTAGATGGTGCTCTCTGTTCATAAAACGGCTCAAAGCATGCCCCAAAGCAAACCAAGAGCACCATCTAGTGGGGTCAAAGCTTCATTTGACCTTCACTATCTTACACCTATAGTGGGTGTGGTGATATTGTCTCATGGGACTGTAGCTGGGTGCTGGCAAGGTGAGAAGTCTGAAGTCCCAAAAGCAGAGAGAATATTTTTGTTGCACCCTGAACAGCCTCAGTGCAGAGGTATGCTATGCATACAAGCATACAGCAAAAACTGTAATTTTGAATCAAACTCACTTCCACATCCATGCCTCTTTCTGTACAGGGAAGATGTTCCAGTCCCCTGATCTCAACTTGATTGTGGAGTTCATCTTAATGTTCTACAAAGAGAAACCTATCGACTGGCTTCTAGACCACATCCTGTGGGTGAAAGTTTGCAGCCCAGAGAAGGATGATGTATGTGGACGGAGGGGGATACACAGACATCTGGGTTATGTCTTATATTATGGTGACTTAGTGTACATTACAGACATCCCAGCTCTCCTGGAAGTTCCAGGCGTCTCTTGCATGTTGGTAGCAGCTACCTGATGTCTGCTGTCCTTCTACAAAGATTATAGATAAGGTCTTGGATCTTTGATCTTTCTCACTCATGCTCTGTCTCTAAAAATCAAATGTCTGGGATATTGTATATCATTTGTGGGCGTCAGTCAACATGCGGGAGACTCTCAGAACTTCCAGGAGAGCTGGGATGCCCAACATAATACCAAAATATAATCTTGCTAATAGATGGACCACTTGACAATTGATATAGATACTCAATGTTTAGTTGAAACCTTTTTGTTCTGGACTGAAAGAAGTGAGAGAAAATTTGCAGTCCACCGATGTGGAGCAACGATTGGCGTATATCCCTTTTCCCAAAATTCTACTCGTTAGCATAAAACTATCCATTTAGCCATCCATCTTTCAGCTCCTCATGCAGTTCAGGGTCTCAGTGTGTCTGGAGAGTCTGTCCTAGTAAGACAAGTAAAGAAAGCAGCACCGGGAAGACTGAGCCGTATTCAGTAATGCTATAAACTCGCCGATGTACTCAAAGGACACAGTGTGGGGGGACAGCTGGCATGTGGGATCTGATGGCCATTTATCTGCTAAACCTTTTTAGGACATCAGAGGTGGCTGGGTGTGGCACTTCTATGTTCTTTTCTTCTTCTTATAACCCACTGAAAAGGAGTATCTGGACTGAGGTCTCTCCTTTATTTCACAGATTTCTCTTGGGAGAAAGTTACCTCAAAGAAAGCTCAGTATGGTCTGTAAAAACAGATCTCCATAGGGTCTGGGAGAAGTCTCACTTTTTCACCACCCCAGATATCTTTAGGCACAGTGAAGAAAAGATCTGACCTGATCGTGTATCTCAGCTGAAAGTTTCTCAGGGACCTCAGGGACTAAAAGCAAAGTTTTGTGCTGCTTATTTCTCACATAAGGGAAATGATTTAAGGATAAAAATACTTTAAAAAGTTAACTTAAATTTTTTTTTTGGTGACTTACCCGAAAAGCAAATAACTTTGAAACAGCATTAAGATTATTCTCTGAAAATCGAGTTATACACAGCACGATAGATACTGGCATCGATATTCATAACAATATCGAGCCAATATTATAATATGATTAAGAAAACCTATTAGTATATTTGAGTTAATAATTTATTTGTATTGTTTACCGGTCCTAGAGGAGAACAGGATGGTAAAGATTAACCAGTAATAATTGGTAATAGTTTACTTGATAGGGCACAAATACTTAGTAATAAATCAGTTACTACTGAGGTCCAAAGATTGACCAAATTATGAACAAATATAGTTTCTACTTGCAATAAAAGGTGCATCACGGTTCATTAATAAACAAACATGAGATCAGTATTTCACTTGTGTTATTCATGACCTGTTCCTTCAGTAGTTCCTTTGTTGTTCCTTCAGTAGTTCACAAACAGAATTAACAGATATAGAATCAAATTTAGTAACTGCTTGAGATTAAACATGAGTCACGATTCATTAAAGATGAATTAACATGAGATCAGTATGTAACTAAAACTTAGTTTGTGGCTAATTAATACATAAGTAATAGTTTAATACTGTATTATTTGTGCCCTTTGAAGTAAAGTGTTACCTAATAATCTATGAAAGTTTGTGTGCCGAAATGGTACCAAAGAAATCCTAGCCTAATCGTGAGTAGAGATGGAGGATCTTAAGTGGTTGCCCAGCAAAAGCCTTGTGAATAGAATTCCTGTGCTCCTTTTTCTCCTTCCTACTCCCCCTTCTCCTTTTCTCTCCCTCCCTGCCTCCATCCTCGGCGTTGCCATGAGTGATGCTGAAAACTCTGCTGGAAAAACACGCACTCCTGGTACCAGGGGTCGAGAAGCCCAAGGGCCTGTAGTCTGCCCTGCTCCAAAGAAACTCTTTACCAGCAGAGAACCTCGTGATGTGGCTTCGGCAGGGCTGACCTTTAGATAAGTGCACTGGCTACGTCCAGGTAGAAGAAATTAACATGTTTTCAGTAATCACTATTCCATTTAGGATTGTCTTGACCTAGGGCATATCTCAGGATGTGTAGGAAGCAAGAACATAGGACAGTTACACATCTTTTTGCATCTGCCACTGATTTTCTTGTACAGATATGTTGGAAGAGCATGTTGCTCTTGAAGGAAGAGCCCTGTAATTAGACAGCAATAGCTTTATGTGTAGATGAGCAAGGGTGTAGTTTTCCTTGCAAACGGACATACCACTGAGTAGTGTCAAACACAGGCTTGGGTGTATTTTAATGAATCGCAATAACACATTTTAAATGTACATCTTTTGCTTGCATGTCTTAGCAGCAGCCAGGAGGCAGTCTGATAACAGCGATGTTATCTGCTAATTGTTTTTGCGTTTGACTAAAGCCTGATCTTGTTTTCATTTGGAGAGTTTTTTTAAAGGTGCAGTAGGTGCATGTTGGAGAGAAAGTCAGTGTATCACAGGACAGAGACAGACAGACAGACAGACAGACAGACACACACACACACACCGAGACAGCAGGGCACCATCCAGAGACGAGGGGCCTGTAGCCTGCTACTGTGAGTCGACAGCACGACCCATAGAGACACGTGTTCTCACGCCATTACTATCATGGTGTAAACAAGTACCAGTCTCTGGGAAAATTAGCCTGGCTTGTGCTTGGTGATGTCAGCCAGAATCAATGTAGGAAGGAATTCCCAGCAGGCTCCAGAGTGTCAGCATGGAACAAGCCAAGATATAAAACCCGGTTCCATGAAAACTGTCGCAGACCTCAACATCCTTAACAATAATTCAGCAAAAACTGAATCAGCTCCATCAGTTCCAGGAGGGACATAAGTAAAGAAAGTCTCCCGAATTTGCATGTTTAGACAATACTCATGTTTACTCGATGCCTCCTTTGAAGGTCTTTCACTTATGCTCCTCTGTTCTGCTTCTCTATCTCTGTCCATCTCTGCAGAAGCACTGTGAGAGACAGAAGTCCAGCCTTCGGATACGCTTCAGACCGTCCCTTTTCCAGCACGTCGGGCTACACTCCTCCCTAACCGGAAAAATCCAGAAACTGACAGTATGATCCACCTTCCACCTCTCACTGCTGACTGAAACTCCATCCATACTCTCGTCAGCCTTGGGGAAGCCACATGCATTTAAAGCAGCTATATTGATTTTCAACTAAGCATGTAGACATATTTTTTGTATACTTCTGTCCTAGAATGTTGCTGCTGGGTGGATCCAGTTTCTTTGATGGGGTTACACTGGAGTCAATAATACCTGTATAGACAAGATATATTTCAACCTACTGTCAGAGCTGTAGGTGTCGACTTCAGTTCCCAGCAAACCCTAGTTCCAGTGTCCACTTCTTATCTGTTACTACAGCTAAAGTTAATTATCCCTCTTGTTCTTCCCAGGATAAGGACTTCCTGAAACCACCACTCCACAAGATACACGTGAACCCACCTGCAGAACTTTTCACATCCATGAAGGTCTACCAAGGTCATACTTTGGAGAAAAGCTATCTGGGTGAAGACTTCTTCTGGGCCACCACTCCTGTGGCTGGTGACTACATCCTCTTTAAGTTTGACCAGCCTGTTAGTATTGAAAGGTGAGTGAGAGCTTCAAGGATAACATCTGTGTGGACATAGTTCTGCTGGAACTTGGGCTTCAAATGACTGACTTGGGTCACTGCAACTGATTTGGGGTGTTGGAGCAAATCTGGGATGGAGAATTCAGTGTCGACATGGGTGACACCATGACAGGTCTGTGTCTTGCTTCATCATCTCTGTTGCTCATGGGAGTTTTACTTACACAAAAATGTTCTGAGGGGAGAATGAAAAATGATTGGTTTAGAGAGATAACCAATCAGACTGTAGAGGAGGTGGGTCCCAGCAACTAGAGGAGGCGGTACCAAGACATCTGACTGGTTGGTCCCGACTCTTACAGTTGCTTGGACCCACTTCCACTATAATCTCAATGGCTATCTCTCTGAACCAATCATTTTTTTTCTACCCTCAGAACATTTTGTGTAAGTAAAACTCCCATGAGCCTCTCTGTTACTCTAGCAGTAAGTTTACTTCCTTCTGTACCTGGAAGCTGGATGCCTTATATGTCAGCTCTAGACAATATAGTGTTTAAAGACATGAAATCAAAGATTGCTGGTCCATGCTCTGGGTGGGACTCTGGCGTTGAAAAAAACTTTCCTCCCCGCAGCTCAAAAAAATGCCCATAGTATGTGAGTGCTCACCGTTGACATGGGCTAGTATCTCCTGCCTAGTAGCCCAGCTTTCCTGGGAACTGGCTCTAGGTCCACTGTGAGCCTATACTTAACAAGCCATTATGGAAAAGGATGGATTTTGAATAAAAGTATCACCTCAGCAGATGAATGTAATGGAATGTGGCAGTCATACTGGTAATACTGACGGGCAAAAACAAACACAGACAGCTTAAAATCTGCACTGCAGGGGCTGTAGAGGCAGGCAGTGTTAGAGTTCAGTCATTTACAGAAATGCAGCAGATTGCAACAGTGTAGTGAGAAAATGCTGGAAACGGGACAGACGCTTTTGAACTGACACTTCTGAGCAGTGAAGTACGCCAGCAGAATGCATGCTTGGAGAGGCACACACTGCAACTCTTTACTCGCTGTGGGAGTGGGGGCCTTGGACCAGGCTGGTAGAAAAACCCCCGTGCTTGAAAAATAGCGGTAAGGGAGGGGGAGAGCTCAGACCTGGCCCTCGGTGAGAGAGACACATAGAGGTGTGTATCTGTGTGGAACAAGAGGTCGCTGTAAACTGGGACGCAGAAAGCAGGATCGTGCTGCTCGCATTCCTTATACAGCTTCAGTACAGTACAGCTTCAGCAGTATCATTTATAGGGTAAATTTAATTGGAATTCATTATATTTCCACAACTGAGTGGAGCTTAATGAATAGTTTTGATTGTATATGATATGCTACTGCTGGGTTTCGCTTCTTCCTTCCACCTCTTTTTGTGACTGTGTGTATAAGTGTGTTTCAGTAAGACTGCACTTGTGTTTGCCAATAATTGCCCACATGACCGATTTTCTTGATGGACAGGTACCTGTTTCGCAGTGGAAATGAGGAGCACCCTGGAGACCAGATAGAAGACACCCGCATCGAGATTTTACCATTCTTGGTGAGGGGAAAAAAAAAAAAGCTTTTTTAAAACAATGTTTTAAAATTTAAAACAATATTTTATAATTCTCCTAATTTGGAATGGCTGCCTCATTTCTCTCTGGCCAATGCATAACACCCACACCAGCTCAAAAGAGCAGAATGACCCCCCCGAGGCCAGTGCTGTCAGGTACCTGCTTGTCTTTGCTCTCTGTGCCCCAGGCTTCAGTGTGTGATGGAGCAGTTTTTTGGGATGAGGGTCATTTGTTTGACTCCGCAGATCATTCACTAGTTGCTGGTGTTGAGCAGCCATCTGACGGAATATGATCTAATCTGTGTTCCCTGCGCCTGCCCACCACAGACGGCTTTGTGGGGCACATCAGGGACTGAACATAGACACATGCAATCTAATAAAAACAAAAAGAAGTATTTTAAACGCATCCAATGTTGCATGTTTAAAATTATCCTCAAGGATCTAAATTTTCAGTGTCAGTTTTTTCAAACAGTGAACTACGAAGAGCAAATATTTTGGTTGTTATAGTGTTGATCTGGTTCTTATAAAATGCGTACAGATGAACACCACACACCGCCTTGGATGTCTATGAATGGTGTTGTGAAACTCAATTTGTGACTTTGGGCCCCCAGGTGTCAGTGTAACTGCACTGACTCCTCAGTTTGTCCTTAGTGTCACTGGGCAGTCCATGTTTTTCTGACTTGGCCATTAGCTACACTCTTCTTGATTGTCAGACTCGAAGTGAGTGCTGCTTTCTTCCCAAAAATAGCCCCTGACAAAGGACACCCTGGAGTCACTGCTTCTCACTGGGTTCGCTCAAGGCGCCCTTGTCCGCATCTGGACTATGTGTTTCCACCATTCTTCAAATCATAAATCATGCTCTACTGTTCTGTTTTGTTTATGATACCTAGTGACTTTTCTTTTTTTTTACTATTAATCAGTAAATATTTACATTGCTTTATTTGCTGATTATTGCAGAAACATAGTAAAGGTTTTAAAAACACATCCAGAGTTTAATCCAAAGTGTTGTATACTGTAATTTGATATGCATGGCTAATGTTTGAGGCTTATTTTGAACCACAAGTCCGAGTGGACCTGTTACTTGGCAGACCTTGTTGTGGTGCATTGTAAGGTTTATATGGTCTAGGATATATGTTCTGTCACACTGTGTGTACATAGTGATATATCCATAATAAGAAAGACATTTTTGCTTGTTGTATGGATCCAATGCAGGACAACAAACGGCAGACCAAAGACAGATATAAACGAAGAGAAGACAAATTCTACATCATTGGTGAGTGTGCCGAAGGCCTTTCCAGGTGTGTCTGAATATGCTACACCAAAGTGATTCTGAATCGTGAGCTTTTGGGGAATGATCAGCACAAAAATCTGACCCCCATTTTATCAGAGGAATAACAAAGAACTCAAAAGATAACACACCCTTCTGCTGGTGTTTTACATGCAAAGTTTGCATGAAATTAAATATTACCTTAAACTAAGGTAATTAAACTAATTAAGATCAGTTTAGGCAAGCTTTTGCACTAAATCTGCTTTCAAGCTAAATATAAAAATAATGTAAAGAAAAAAGAACAAGCTATTGAAAAACAGGTACTTTAATTCTGTTAGAAAGTAACAGAATTTTATTTTTTAAATTGGGCTGTGGTGCTGAAGTTCAGTAAACAGCTTTCATACACAGTGGATCACATACCATGTGCTTGTGTGTTGTCGCCCCCAGGTCAGTTTACAAAGGGCTTGGCCGAAGCTGTGGTAGACCCTATCTTTAACCCTGTGGCAGCATTGCGTCTCACCATGACCAAGAACTCCTCTTTTTGGGTTATTCTGAATGAGGTCAGCCCCACTCCCCTTTCGACCTGTAGAAGGACTCTGTGACAGTCACATTCACCCTTTCTCACCAGTATGCTCTTTGAGCTGGGAACATTTACATTCAGTTATTTTCCAGTCACTTTTGTCCAGAGCAGCATACAATTGAGAGAGCAGGGTTAGCCAGTCCTTGAAGCAATTCCTCCAGGGTCCAACTTTGAAATCACTCTGCCAACTATGGGATTTGAACTGGCAACTATCTGATGGTGGGCACACAGTCCTAAACGAGAGAGCCACGCGCCACTCCACACTGGTTCTTAGACGTGAGATTGAATGTGATAACGTGTATATATTTGCTCACGTCCTTTTGCAGATTCACATCAAGAAGCTACCTCGCCATTGAAAGGGGTATAGAGTGTGGCATTACGCTAATCAGCGGTGACAGTGATTGGGCTGAAAGCTCCACCAATCCCGGAGAATCCTGGTGATGTCATTCTACCTCAAGGGTTCGTCATGACAACTGGCAGGAGCCCCGTCACAGCAGAACGACAAGCATGTAAACGGACAGGGAAGTGTTTCCACAGAGGGGGTAATGTTGCTGCAGCTGACTGAGGCAAATGCTGGTGTTGGTCAAATGAAGTTTCGTGAACTATTTGCTGTATTTTCTGACCCCACTAGATGGTGCTCTCTGTTTGTAGTAGGGCTCCAAGCATGCCCCAGAGCAAACCAAGATTGCCATCTGGGGGGGGGTTAAAAAATTCAGCGAATGGTTCATGAAGTTTCATTTGTCCATCACTAGCAAATACATCGACCTGCTGTGTTTGGTGGACTGACGTGCTGTATGTTCCATGTCACACCCTCATCTATATGTGCAGGGTAAATACCTGGACAGCCGTCAGACTAACAGGCTGGGTCCTATTGTATAAACACATGACTCTGTCTCTATACTGATTATTGCCTTTTTCAGAAAAGTGGAGGTACTGAAATACATCAAACACAAGGACTGTTTTTTTTTTTCTTTTTGGTACTTTTGAAAACTAAACACATAATTAACTGATCAGTTCCTGCAATTGGCATCTGAAGTGGCAGTGGGGTTTTTCGCCAAAGTGTTACTTACAGTAATGGCTCAAACCAGAGTTGTCTTTGGAGGGGGGGATAACATTTGATATTGTGTACATGTTCAGAAATCCTGCAGAAACAAGCTAACAGTATGCAAAGGAACTGTGAACTGGGGGATGTTTTATACTTCTGTGTTAATGTGATGTGCCTGCCTTTTTATGGTATCAATATTTTCATTTATTTAATTTAAGAAACAGAAGAATTTAGGCATAGCCTACAGTTCAGCGTGTTCAACTGAAGGGATATATTATCAGGACAAATGAACATAATGTAATTTATTGTATAGTATAAATAGGCATATCAATTTTTTAAATGTGTAAAGTTTGTAAAGTGTTTTGCTTAAACTTACTACCTTTTTTAATTAAGAAAATTGTCTGATTTTCCGGTATACTATCGATGAGAGCATGTTAAACCACAGGTTTGTGCAGAGACCATTTCAGACACTAATAAATGTAATGGGGCCGTTAATCACTTAATGAGTCTTGCCATTCACAAATATGCTGTGTGCTTTTTTGCTAATTGTAAGCATTTTTTCATTCGCGTTTCATTCCATGACGAGTCATGACCAAAACTGCAAGCCTGTCCATATTTCACAAAATATGTTTTTTTTTTGCAAGTAAATTCAACAGTACATTTTGGCTTGCATGTATTGTCATAAGTGTGAAGCAGTTTTAATGGTGGAACTTTGACTGCAAACTGCATTGACATTTATAGGGTCTATTTGCTGGTTAAACAAGTTTACATGTCAAATCACAGTATGGTCAGTTTATCAATATGTTTTATGTTCCTACTAATCAAGCCACATAAGCACAAATGTCTATAGTTGTGTTTCTCAGATATTAACATGGGTTTGATTAGTAGAGACCTTGTGCTGACCCACCCTGCTGTATTTCACAGAGATTCTATCAGCCCAGCGCTGATAAGTCCTTCTCCTTCCCTCCCATCTCCCCGATTTTAGGGCACATCTTTCAAATAAACTGAGAAATCTTTATACGAGTAGTGTCATCTGTGAGCTTTAAAGCTTTTGAAATTTAAAGTGAACTACCCCACCACAAATTTTATCGTGTACTTTCTTCTGCATATCTTTCCGATTTGTACTCAGATTTTATACTCAGTCATAGGATCTAGTCAATTCAATGATATCCTTCTAGTGACATCTAGAGGTCCATGTGAGGTACTGCAGCCAGTCCTACTTCAACAGGGCCGGATCTACCGCAGCAGACATACAGCCGTGGAAAAAAATAAAAAATGAGACTACTCCATATTTTTAAACAAATCTACATTTTTAAATCATGGTTTAAATTGTGGTTCTGCTGGCAGAAGGCTACACTGAGCAGCAGGTTGCTTCCAGGTTCAAAATTTCTAAGACAGCAGCACACAAGAATAAAGTGAAGCAGGAGACACTGGAAATGACCAGAAACCAGCCAGGTAAAGGGTGGAAGCAACTTTCTAATGCCAGAGATGGCCATTAACTTACCTGACAGTTTCTCATGTATCATAGGATGACATCAAGTGACCTTCAAAAGGAATAGCAAACATTAATTGTAGGTGTGAAGTGCACTGCTAGGACAGTTTGTATCAGGCTCCTAGAAGCAGGACTGAAGACCCATAAAGCAAAGAAGGGAAACGGGGGGGGGGGGGAGCTAACTGAGAAACTAATAACACAACTAGCGAAACAGAATTAACAAAGCATAATTACAAGAAAACAAGGCCAGGGAACAAGGCAACACCAGGCCTTGATGGGAACAGAGCAACCAAATCATGATAACATAGCACAGTAAGGGCAGACACATAAATACACAAAGAAAACCAGGGCAAACAAAGGACAGGTGTAAATCATAATCAAATCAACCAATCACTAAATGAGCAGGGCAATGAGCAACAGGTGGAACGATTAACAAGCACAGAACTAGGGATTTCTACAAACACTGAAACTAGGAATCACTAACCACACTATTTAACATGGAACCAAAATACAAACATGACCAGAAGCTAACATAACACAAGGACAAGTCTATAACTGGGAGACATAATAGAAAATAAGAAACACTGGGGAAACAGACAACCAGTGAATAAAAATAAATAGATGAGGCTGACCTCTGTGGCCTGTACTACGAAGCGGGGTTACTGGCTTATCGGGGTAACTTGTCGGATTTAAGGTACCACAGTTTAAATGGATTTCATATTCGTTCACTTACATTTTGCCCAGACTACCTTAAATCCGACAAATTACCCCAATAAGCTAGTAACCCCGCTTCGTAGTACAGGCCACTGGCCAGCCTCAAAGCCATGAGTGGAAGTTTAACGGTCTCAACTACACACTAAACCCACTGATAATTAAGTAAAAATGCTGTTGTTTCCCCAAAGCTGCCCCATACACGCAAATGATTTGTCAAATAACATATTTCGCATATAACACCACGAGATGGCGCCAGAAAACTACAACAAAATAAAGCTGGAGACAGCCTCCACATACTGTAAACGCTTGAATAACAAGCTAGACAAAGTGTATAATAATCCACAGGCGATAAAAGATGTTGAAGTGCAAATACAAAGGCGTGATACTCTTGACATTCCCGACAATACTTCAGGATTCATAACAGGGTAGAGCATCGCTCTGAGTACCATAAACTAGATTTTGTGGGTTATTGAAACTCACACCACAGAGATGTATATATCAGAAGCTCAATCACCCGAACAGATAGAATCTGCTGTAAATGTTAAAGAGAAACAGTGACTCATTTTTTTCCATCCATGAAGTTGCACCCTCAGTTAAAGATGCCCATCACATTACACACCTGGAAGTGAGTCAACAGCGCTATCCCATGAACTACAAGAATTGAGAAAGAAAGAATCTATACACATATAAAGGAACTATAGGCCTATATTTATATAAATCATTCACTTTCATTTACCAACATTTTGTAGTAAGACTTCTGTAAAACGTGTAGAAATCTACACATGGAAAATTACATAAATATAAAATAAGGCAATGCCAGCTGGTGTTCTAGGGGGTAAATAAATACCATAGAACTGAAAAAGTCTGAGCATTTCTGGCTTTAGAGGCTTGCAGTTTCACATTGTGGATTCTGGTGGCAAAAAAGAAAACATACAGAATAACATGCTCAGCACTAAATCAGTGTAGAATGGAGCACTTCGTGACGGATGTAAAACCGTTAGAAATTCAGATTTATTTTATAACCAGGTGAATGCGCTGTTATATGACAATGCATTCAGGTCAGGATCTCATAGCTGCCTACGGCCCTGATTGTATGTTGTTTTGAAAAGTGTCCGAAAAAATCGTGAAAGACAAAATGGTGAGACGAGAGGGGAGGTTGATTCCACCTCCAGTGCAGTAGGTGGCAGCAGGCACGTTTCCTACAGCTAAAGACGTTTACAAATTCAGTCGAGGAAGTCTTTCATTATGCTCGTATGATTGCTTGATATAGCTTCTGAAATTTCATAACAGGTGTTATATTTATTAAGATATTTTCATTTTTGCTAATCTGACAAAATGCCCAAATATTACGAAGATAAAGAAGATGATTACAGAGCGTGTGCCGGTTTCAGAGAAGACTTAAAAACGTGTCTCCTTCAGCACGAATGTGTTATCAAGGTACGGCTGTAGTTGAATTGCATACCTGACTGCTGCAACGCTACCACGTTAATTCTGCTAATCGCTAAAGCCGTTTACTCATGATGAGTGGAATGTTGTTTCCCGAACATGTCATTAATTACGTCCTGGCCAAGATAAAACTTTTTTTGTCCGTAGGAGGGGAAGAAGCCAAGCCAATGCTTGAAGGAAGGTCACTGCAAAAGTCTGCAGGTGTCGTTCTTCGAATGCAAAAGGTCCATGGTAGGTACACGGATCGCGTTTTGATGCTGAGGGATATTTCCACCAGAAAAACCAAGACATTAACTTACAGCAATAGCAAACCTTATAAAGAGAAGAGAAAAAAAACTGAAAATGACGGGGTTTTTTTTCCTCATTTCCAGCTGGATACCAGATCAAGATTCAGGGGCAGAAAGGGATACTGATGGGAAGAGAGTAACTGGATGTGTAATTGTACATAACAATGTATATAAAATAATTTGAAAGCAATAAGATTTTTTATTCATTAGTAAATAGTTTAATAAAATTATAATAGAAGTAACACTTTTCTAATATTCATGATTGACTGAACATGATTGATTGCCGTTTTCTTTACATGTATTCACTCAGACACAAATACAGAATATTTCTGGCAGTACTAAAGTGTGGCACATGCAGACTCAAGTAAAACACTGTAAAATCTGTATTTATTATTTAATAGGTTCTCTTTATCTCATCAGCAGACTTTGATCCGCTGATTTAGTTAAGTCTGTCAGTTAATCATTAATGCATTAGCCGCAAGGTTTGTACATCATTTTAGTGCATTGATCAGCAAACTTTTGAATTTGTCCATGTCCACACGCTTTAAAAGGAAAGCCTTGTGCTTTTTATTCAGAAGTTCGAGGGTGTCCAGGACCATCATTCCTCGTGTGCACGTTCCTGCAAGCTCCACCGTAACTGCAACCTGCTCATACTCTGTTACAAACGAGTCATCAACGGCCGCTGCCATTGCATAGGAGTCACATGGCACATAACCAGCACCATCCACCAACTCCTTTTCAGCCTGCGGGGTGCAGGCAAAATTCATAGAGTGCTGGAAAATCCTCTTCATGAACTTTGCCTTCTCTGTTTCCTGGGAAACCCATTCATGACAGAATTCCTTGGGGAAATTCAGGGGAAAAATACCTATGTTAACTTGAAAACAACATTAAAACTATGACTTAGCATGAATAATTTGCTAATAAACCATTTAAATAGCAAAGAATCTGTTCTTTACTTTTCTTTCTTTAGAAAGTTTACAATGGATTATGGGTAGGGCTGTCACAATATAATCGTGATCATATGGTGCACGCGCAATAATCACCAGGGCTTTAAATAACGGGTGTAAACATTTGTCCGAACTCTGGCTTTTTGGTACTATTCGAACATTAACGCCTGGTAAGCAGCTTAGCAGTACATAGGGTTGCTACCCATCCTGGTGTTCTCATTTTTTAGCAACTGTCCCGGAAATTAATATTCTTTCCCAGGACATAAGAAAACTCTAGGGCAGTTTGTGAAAATGCACATCTAACCTAGAATTTCGTAGTTTCAAATAAAATCTCACTTGGTTTTCTTCTACCGCTATTCTTTTCCCTTCCTGGTTATGTTTATACAGACGCTCCTCTACTTACGAACTGCAAAAAGTACCGCCAGAACACCAATGTCTATCTCACCTTGTTTGTCCAGGATATCTCCTCTTTCAAAAAATGTTATGGCTGCTGAACTGTCCCTTTCTTCACCACCACTGGTGTAGATTTGAGTAGTATTAGTAAGTAGAGTAAGAAGTAAGTAAGTAGAAGTAAGTAAATAACGAATACCAGGCTGTAACAAATCGTTACGAGTATTCAGCCGTTCAAGGATTTGTTGCTGACAGTAACGAAATGACTGGTCAAGCCGCCCAATCAGCACTTGCCATGCAGACTGTTGTTTGCGGCAGTTATGGCTGGCATGCAGTTGCAGCTGGTTTCCGTTATCTGAAGCCTGCGCTCATTGCCTGCATGTTGTATGGCCCACATACGAGTCTGATGGGGGGGGGTGGCTGGGTCACTGCACTGACTGGCCGGGGTAATTAGTCGCCCATCGCAGATCTTTATATAGGCTCTCAATTTTGAGAAAGCAATCGTGATTGCAGGGCCTGAACATCTCCCTCTGCAACTGGATCCTGGACTTTTTGACTGAGACCTCAGTCAGTCCGGATTGGTAACTGCGTCTCCAACACCACTGCACTGAGCACTGGAGCCCCCCAGGGCTGTGTGCTCAGCCCACTGCTGTTCACCCTGCTGACTCACGACTGTGCAGCAATGCACACCTCGAACCATGTCATCAAGTTCGCCGATGACACTACTGTGGTGGGTCTCATCAGCAAGAACGATGAGTCAGCATACAGGGACGAGGTCAACAGCTAACGGACTGGTGTAAAGTCAACAATCTGTCTCTGAATGTGGACAAAACAAAAGAGATGATTGTCGATTTCAGGAAAGCACGGAGCGATCACTGTCCACTCAATATCAATGGATCCTCTGTGGAGGTCGTCAAGAGCACCAAATTCCTTGGTGTTCACCTGGCGGAGAACCTCTCCTGGTCTCTCAACACCAGCTCCATAACCAGGAAAGCCCAGCGGCGTCTCTACTTTCTGCGAAAGCTGAGGAAAGCCCATCTCCCACCACCCATTCTCACCACCTTCTACAGAGGGCCTATTGAGAGCATCCTGAACAGCTGCATCACTGTTTGATATGGAAACTGCACCGTATAGGATCGCAAGACCCTACAGCGGATAGTGAGACCAGCTGAGAAGATCATTGGAGCCTCTCTTCCCTCTATCACAGACACCTATCGCACCCGCTGCATCCACAAAGCCACCAGCATTGTGGAGGACCCCATGCACCCCTCACACACACTCTTCACCCTCCTGCCTTCAGGCAAGAGGTACCGGAGCATTCGGGCCATCACTGCCAGACTGTGCAACAGCTTCTTCCCCCAAGCCGTCAGACTTCTGAACAATCAGAGACCGGACTGATACACACACACACACCTTTACACAGTCCACTACCTCAATAACGTTTTGCACAACCTAACTTTACACTTAGCCTGTCTTACTATTAAGACATGTCATGCTGTCATCTCTTCTACTTTGTCTATTGCACTGTCATGTGTCGCACTGTTTTTGCAATGTATGCACTTTTTGCACACTTGCACTTTATGTAGTCCTGTGTCAATGTAATGTTATATGTAGCACCATGGTCCTGGAGGAACGAAGTCTTGTTTCACTATGTACTGTATCACTGTATATGGTTGAAATGACAATAAAAAGCCACTTTACTTCACCACAACCAGCAATATCATCATGCGTGAAATTACCCACACTAAAGCGACGCTGCTGAGCGCTGTAGGCTTACGGACTATGGTACAGTATAGGTAGCAGTATTCATTATTGTATGCATAGCCAATCCAGGGTTCTATGGTTTTTCTAGTAACGAGTATTGGGTAACGAGTATTAAGTAACGAATACTGGATTGCCGAGTTATTTGTAGTAACGATTACTCAAAAGTAACGGATAACCACATCACTAACTTCAGGGCTCATCTCTTCCATGATTTACCAAAACGGTAGCATGTGGCATGCTCTGCTAACCGAATGTAATAAACATAAGGATACCTTAAATTTATAGATTACTAACTTAATACGCCTCTCATTAATATTTTAGGGATACTACTAATCTGAATACCAAATTGTGTGCGTAACTAAACATCCGTATAGTACCGAAAAGCAGGCGTCCAGGCAAATGTTTACACCCGTTATCTAATGACATGGTGATTACTGCGCATGCTCCATACATTCGCAATTATATCGTGACAGCTCTAATTGTGGGTAAAACACTCCCTCAACTAAAAGGGACTTACCCAGGACAACTTATGGCGACAAGTGAACTCCCAACAGGTAATGTAGACTGGACAGAGGTAGTCGTTCAGGACAATGTAAGCAGCTTCAGGATCGCAGGCAAAGTTGAACTCCGCACACACTGTTGTGTTACCCCGGGCTGCAGACACATGCATAAATCAATGAGTACAGAGACCACAAACATCAAGTATATTTACTGTCCTTAGTACCAAACGCAAATAGCTGCTTCACTGAAGAAATTCTGGTTAATTACTTTCCTTAAGGTACAACAGCTGGGCTCCTACTGGATAGATACTACTATCTAATCACTACGTTACCCATGGTCTAATAATCAGTTACATGGTAGTGGTTCCCCTTAAGGAATAAGAGTTAGTTAGAAATACTTAGAAATTAGAAGAAAGTTAAGAAAGGATTTTTCCATCCATCCATCCATCCATCCATCCAATTATCCTGGTCAGTTACTGGAGGCCTGGAGCCTATCCCAAGCAGCACAAAGAAGAAAGTGGGAATACTCCCAGAACACTATTCCGTTACTTCACAGGGCACACACATGCACTCCATGCAATTCAGAGACACCAATTATTTGGGTGGAAACCAGAAGATGGAGGGAACCCATCAGGACATGAGAAAAATGTAAACAAAGAGTGGAGCTGAGATCTGAACCCTCAACTCTGGAGGTGTGAACTAACAGTGTCACCCACTGAGCCACCCAGTATAACTGTACTATAAAATTATGTATTTGAAGTAACAGTAACTGCAGAGGAGCAGGTGGTGGTGACATGCAGGTATGAAATGAAATTCTTACACTCAGTGTTTCCACCCATAATGTAAAGGCCCTTGAGCTTCTGGGGGAATGTAGGGTCAAGTCTCACAGCCAAGGCGAGGTTTGTTAAGGGGCCCGTAGCCACAAGGGTCACCTGAGAAGACCAAGAGACTGCTGCAAACAAAAACCAAATCACACCCATCCACTGAAATCAGGGTACTCTAGGCTAACTCATTCATGACACATCGTAAGACTTTTTTTTCCATCCTAACACAGGTGTTTAATGTACTAAACTAATCATGAATGATAAAAGAAAAATCAATCATTAAAGGGAAAATTAACAGAGTGCCAAGTTCTGTCACTGTGTCAAAGTGATCCCCAAGTAAACTTATCAATGGCATCTGCTTGTGTTACCATAGAAGCGTGGTTCACTGATGCTAACATTTATACTACATTTGCATTTATCAATTTAGCAGCTGCGTTTGTCCAAAGTGACATAACAGAACTACAGTGGAATCACTCTGCCAGTGTGGGATTTGAACCAACAACATTCCGATCACAGGCATACAGTACTTACCCCCAGAATCATACACCATCCAAATGACCTAGTTGGCTTAGCGCCAGAGTTCCATTAAGGTATTTTTATTATTATTAATAATAATAGATACTTCATCGATCCCTGTGGGGAAATTGCTATGGCCGGGCAACTGGCAACCTTCTCCACACCTGTTTATTGGCTGAAATGCAGTGAAAGATTCTGTTGCATGACGATGACATCCTACCTCACCAGGATGCTCTGTGGCGATTCGGATCATGGCAGACACAGCTCCTTCCTTCTGGACCATGTCCAGGCCTGGAGCCTCGGGGTCAGGGGCATCACCCAGACCGTCAACCCCATGGAAATAACTTGCATTTCTTGTGATGCCCAAGATGGGCTTGGAGGCACCTCTAAACACTGGAATCTGCAGAAGCCAACCTTTTTTGCTTTAAACAGCAGTACATAACTTTAAAACTAGGCTTCATTTACTGGTGGCAAAATGAGGCCTTCTGATGCACTGAGGCTTTCCTCCCATTTATTTACCAAATAGCTCTGTTACAGTGCTCACAGCTATTATTCTTCCATGGCGAGATTGACCGATGCATAGAACTGCCCATAAACGGTCTTTCCTTTCTACCTTGTGCAAAACATGTTCTGTTCCCTTTGCCCGATACGGTGTTTTTCAGCCACATAAAGGCAATAAAAGTGAGAAAGCTGCATGTGAATGACTTGTTAGTGTTTGCAATAGCAGCAACATCAATGTCCTCTGAATCTGTTATCCAGAGAACAAAAGGCCACGACCCCAAACCACCATAAAACTGAATTTGGCAGCAGACTGAATGTCATAATTACTAGAGGAAGTTCACAGTCCTGCAACTAAACACATAGCAGTGGATTGCGGATGTAAAAGTCACGGCTGTTTTCCTGATACAACAGATTGCATTAGACAATTGTATTAGTGAAAGGGTGTTCTTTGTCGTTCATGTACCCCTTCTGTGAGGGTTATGTCATGGTTTTGTGGGCCTCCTTACCTCCAGTTTGCAGCAGGCCTTCAGAACACGAAGCACATTCTTACAGACGTTTTCGATGGTGGTGTTGCCACAGACACAGGTCACACCAAGGATCTGCACGTTAGGTACGGCAAATGCCATCATGATGGCCTGGGCATCGTCTACTCCGCAGTCGATGTCTACCAGCAGTTTCTTTGCCATCCTGAATCTGGAGCCCATATTTACCATGAGAAGATGAACACATGCCACCAGACCCACTACTAATGTGTTTAACCAGGCAGAGACAGAGAGAGAGAGAGAGAGAGTGTGTGTGTGTGGTGGGGGGGCTGAGGGCGCCTGAGCACCTGCCCCTTTCCCTAAACGACAGAAAGCGACCCACTCTTGATTGACTGCCTCTTCTCGAATACAGACAATCATGCATTTTTATGGAGAGCAATGTTCAGTGAGGGATACCGCCCTTCCAGTCGGCGAATGTTACTGATCAAACACGATCACGTGTAATGTACCGAGGGACCTCCAAAGGTCTCGCACAGCACTGGTCTTAACCACAGACATTATGTACGTAATACCACGGACGCGGGGCATAAAGTCATGTTCACTTGTCTAATTTTGAAAAACCCAGACATTAACCTCTCTCTTCTTTTCCACCTAATTTTCGAAGCGTGCTCATCTCACAATACATTCTCTTTGCGCGATCCAAAATTGACCTGATTCTCTTTTGCAAATAAGGTTGTTCGGTTTGCAATAAGATATTTGTGGAAACTGTTTCTTGGTTGTTGATCACTGCATTCTTAAGGATACTCCAAAATTTACCCGGTCACGGGGTGGCCGGCCTCTCCGTTTGGGCAGTCCATGCACTATACTAGTTACGCAAACAACTGCATGATAAAACTTCATGAACAATACATCTTTTTAACGATTATTTTCTCAGGATTCCAAGGTAATAGACGCAACTCTATAAGATGGATGCATAGCAATACATAAAAAATAACACGACTTCAACATTTCGTCGACTGACGAGGCAAAATAATGAAGCTTACCTTTCGCGGGACCGTTACCTCGCGACTCCCACCAGGAACGCGGACGGAGGGGGCGGCGCCTCGAGGACGCACGTGCCACTTATATTATTATTCCGTTTAGGGCAGCATCAGCCAGCGTTTCAACTGTTACCGCTGGTGTTTTTAAAACGGTTAGTTATGTTGCATTCCTCGGGAAATAAGCAAATAAAATAAGAGTAATTGCGACAGTCGAGTATTTACCTTATTTACTTCCTGTTTTTTTTTTTAAAGAAAGTTCAGCATTTCCCATGATCCCATGTCCACCAAATTTGCATTCCGAAAGTTCAGAAACTAGATTTTAAAAGTACAGTGATCCCCCGCTTTATCGCGATCTCGAAATACTTCCAACAACATTTACTGCGAAAAACATACACATACGACAAGATGTCAGTACTACAAAAATCTCCCTCTACCTGGATCTATGTCAGTGCCAGCCACTGTTTAACCCATACAGTGATAATTTATGAGTGTCATCTACTGGACAACATATTTCTTACTCTTAACTTTTAAAGCACACAAGAACTCCGTCTTAACAGCTACGATATGACAAGAATATAAGAGCTATATATGTTTTTATTTTGATATATTCCATTACGTATACAGAGAGATAGAGAGATGTGTATATATATACATTACATATTATTATTATTATTATTTTGTTACACATATCCTTAGCCTGATATCTACATATCATATGTGTTGTTTTAATAAGTTTACATGTGATTAAAGCGTGCGGGAGGGGTATTTTAAGGCTTAAACTATAAAAAAGAAATGTTTATTTATATGGTCTTTCTATATCGCGGATTTTCACCGATCGCTGATGGGTCTGGGACGCACCTTCCGCATTAGGCGTGGGATCACTGTACAGCTATATTTTTATAATGGACGCTTTCAGTAGTAACCTCCTGAGACCCGACGTCCTCATCTGAGGACAAAATACACACAAAAACAATAGAACGGGACTCAGGAGGGTAAAACGGAAGATTAAAACGTAAAAATTATCTGCAACGATAATGGACGAGACAAGTAAATAAATTGCAACAGACAAGTAACAGACCGGTATGATTTTTAATAGCTTAACTTAATGCAGGAATGCATCGCGAACAAAGCACATTATACAGCAAAACCAATCTTTAAAGATCTTCCACAAGAGTTCACTGTAATAAGAATAGATATAATTAAATTAAAAAAACTTTCGTTGCAAATAAAACTTTGAGAGCATATCACACACATTATACAGTATTTATATGTATATAACATAAAACCAAAAAATAAAAATTTAAACAGGACCAAAACCTCTATGGCTTCAGTTTACGTTAGATATGTATAGAGCCAATAAAAATAAACTGATGTGTACAGAATACAATAACGCATTACAAATTGCATCTCACAACTTTTCCTTTAATAAAATAATTATACAGTATCTGAGGCATTGCTACATGCATTTTAAGTTTTCGTTTTTGCCCCTCCTCTCCCGCACACACTAAATGAAGAATATCACTTTTTTCCCGGGTGGGGTCTATAGTGTACTCCACACATTGGCACATAACGTACGAAACTACATGGCGATAATGGGATTTCATTGCTCAGAGGAGCATAGCGGTGCCACCATCCAAACGGAGAAACAGACGCTCTAACAGCACGTGGAAAAGCCAGTAGCCACTCCCTAAGTGCTCGACAAATTCGCAGCAAATTCAGCTTGGCCTGATTAGAAAATGTGACACCTTTCTTTATGAAGGTGTATGTTGTAATAAGTATGTTGATGAGTCGATAAAAAAAAAATCTGGAAACACAATGGAAAAGCAATAATAGAGGAAATCAAGCGTCAGTCTTCACTTATTTCAATCCACAATATCTGTCATAAACACTCTTATAAGTCAACAGAAGGGGCCATATTTCACAGGCACATTTTGAACACTGCCTGCTTATTACAGTGTTCACCGTTAAACACTGTCAAGCAAAATACATGCCCAGGCTATATGCAGTATTCCTGCGACATCATGTTTCTGGTCTGTAGCTATAGTGGGCAAGTGTGTATTTTTTCTGATACACGTTTCTGAAATATTAAAGCTTTTCGGGAATTTCCAAGTAGCACGTTTAAAGTCAGAAGCAGTAAATTACGCTGACCAGCTGGTCTGGCTGCACTAATGTATTTGAAAGCTTTAAATATAAACTATGAGCATGTCTTCGCCATTTTCAGTACTGCCTTGCTGATGGTCAACCAGACTTAATTTCTGGCTCCCCGAGGAGCTGCAGTGATCAACCCCAGATCCCAAGACCTCATCAGAGATGTGCATAGACAACACAGCTCCAGACCAGCACTCTTACACCAGACAAACTTCTTCAGCCTTTAAAAACACACAACATAATATGACCTGATGACGCCCTACAATACATCTAGTTTTTAAACCTTTAATATCTAAGACCCAAGGATTAAGTATTATTGTATTATTCTGGGTTTGGCTCTGCTCACAGATTATCACCCCAGAGCAACAGGCAAATTTTAGGCACCAACCTCTGATGATTGTAGCATGTGGGCAGTTAACAAGGTGTAAGCAGGTTAACATGAGTAAGACAGAGTGGTACCCACAGAAAGATAATAGCAAATGAGCAAGCTGCCATTGGCTGTTGAACCTTAAGCCATGTCCAGCTTCCACGTCAGAATGTACGCCACACTGCTGAGTTCAGCCAGCTGTTGTGGGTGGGCAAAACAGACTGATGCACTGTTGCATCTTGGGTCTGACTGGACTGAAGATGTAGTGAAGAAGTATGACTCATGGAAGGAGATAGCTGGGTTTGGGAGGAGATTGTGTTTTGGATGATTGGTGCTTCTCGCCTCTTTTTGTGTGCATCTCGTGCACTTTTACCTACACCGGGTGGAGAAGTGAAAGCTTAGCTGGGTAAGGTAGAGTCCTGAGATGCAATCACCTTTCACACCAGGTACTGAGCTTCTCAAAAGAAAACGGCATCCAGATTAAACCAGGCAACACAGAAAGTATATAAAAGAAAGCCGACTGTGGCGTTAATATTTCAGCTGATAAAGAGGTCATGTGCACAAACAAGCCTGCAGATTACATGATTTCGATACTTATTTGTCTAGCACATATCACAAGTACACAAGTATTTATGACATATGCAAAATACAGTGAAGGTTTTCTACAACATTCTCTACCAGCCATCGGAGATCCTAGAAAATGTGAAGCCGCCTCATGTCATGCAGTGTGCAAAGGTTAGTTTTGTCTCCAGACTTATTTACATACTCAAACTTGGAAATAAAACAAGAATATATCCATTTGGTACTTTTTTCCCATTTTGTGAATTGAACAAATTGTAAGATCCTACGAAGGCATTGATAAACCTTTAGTGAAGTTCCAGGAAGCTCCCGGGGTGCAGTGGAAAAGCTCCGTGTTACGCCAACCCCAATACACCGTAGGCCTATGATGTAGTAAATTCCAGCAGCCCATTTCATGGTTTGCTTCTCTGTAGTCACTGATAATAGCTATCGCTACCTTGGACAGCACTGCCCACCGGGCTTCCGCTGAGGCATGTGCTTCAGTGGGTCTACATACATGAATCTAGAATTTGGTGAAATGATCTTTGGAGACCCATGTCAGAGAAGCATGCTTTATCTATAGAGGTGACTTTGGGTCAGATAGAGCAGTTGTCTGATTACCTTTTAATATGTACATATTCTTCTATATTTACGAGTTCGGGAACTATTTATCTATCACATAGACCATAAGTACACAAGTAACGATAATTTGTTTTCGTTGATAGTCTTCTCTTTTCACCTGGCGCTGTCCTATCAAGTCTCGACTTTCCCATAAGTCCCATCCGGAGGTCTGTAATGTTTTGGGAAGGCCTTCAGTTGCAGAGAGTTAAAAGCATACTTGCGACATCCCACATTCTTCATGGTGTTCTCTCGTCGACAACCCTCGCTGGTGGGGGGAGGGAGGGAGGGCGGGGAGGGCAGGGAGAGGGGAGATCAAGTACAGAGAGGATGATAGCAAGTGAAAAAAAAAATGCTTTAAAGACAATGAGTAAACACAAGCCGACACCTGCCGAAGGAACACAGTGGGAGCTTCCAGGGCTGATGACAGCGAATGGGATGTGGGGGTTGGGGGCAAGGCATTTTTTTTTGAGTGGGGCGGGGGGGACGGGGCGGCATCTGGGACAATTCTCAGAAAACAAGGGGAGATACAACAAGGAATCATGATGGTTTCCTTTCTGTCACACTACATAGTACAATAGACACTGAGTGCTCTAAGTTTCAGGGATGTTACTCCGATGTTTCAGGGAGAAAATGTTTCCAAGCCCTTTTCACAGCTGACAGTCCCATTGGACTTGTACTTCCACATAGTTAACCAATATGGCGTAAATTTGTTAAACCTTTACTTATACAGTGGTGTGATGTGAATGCATTGGGTGGAGTATTTTTATTAGGGAGCACTTAGTGTGGATGCCTCAGGTTACAGTTATTCATTTTTATATTCATTATTTACTCTTTTAACTATTGCTCTTTTAACCATGCATTTTCCCCTGCAGGCTTCACCTCAAACAATGACAAAGTGACTACAGAATGAAAAATACTGGAGATACACACATATATTACATATGCATGTACATATAGTCTAATATATGACAAACTCATCTGTTTTCACAGCAGAAAATATTTAGTGATCCTATTCAGTGATCCTCAGGAAGACCTCTTAATTTATCCACACAATATAATAAACATAAAAACCATAGTAAACCCAGGGATGTCTTTATATTAGTAGTTATTTTAACAATAATAAAATAAAACTAAAGAACTTTTATTTTGCATATAATCTACAATAAATATATTTATGGTAATAAAATAGAATTACTGACAAAAGAAATACTTAAAATATTTAAATATTCATTTATAACGTAAACATTGCCATTGCACAAGATGATTCGTTAATAACCTACCTTATACCCCAAAACTGACCAATTTCTCTTGACAACATTGACAGCCATAATAATCTAGCCCTCAAGACACTTTCTGATTCTGGCAGGACTCAAAACAACATTTGATCATCACAGCTGGGTAGCAGGACGCAAAGTCGAGCCCAGAGCAGCCTCATTGTACCATAGCTCTCATGGGTTCAGCCAGTAGGCTGACTGCCTATACAACTGATAATTATAATACTTTTATACTCCATGAAATAAGACGTCCATTTTCTTTGGCACATGTTTCCCAAGCACAGAATAAAATGTTCTTTTTGCTTCCTGCCACTGTCCAATAAAATTAACGTGATTTCGACAGAAAATTGTCACACAGGTATATTTTGAAAGTATCGGGATATATGTCTCCATACTGACACGTTCACTACATTTTCACTATTTTACTATTTCTTCTTGCACTTAATACATTATAGTTTAGTTATTTTTGTAAGCAAAAAATCTTCAGGTTTAAGTAAATTATTTTAATAACTCCTGTGGTCTCGTGAGTTTTAAAAAACGATTACAACATGTCTGTGAAAAAACAAAACTCTTTCCCCTTGTATTTCATTAAAATGAACTTAAACCATTCTAACTTTTAGTAATCAAACACGCAGTGTAATCCTCCTAAAGGCTATTAGCGGTTAATAATAATTCCTACACATTCTTGAAAAACTACAGCAGTCGCTGCAGCAGATATAAATTGAAAAAGTAAACACGACACCAGTAGGGTCACCTGAGCTAGCCCGAACCCAAAGCACAAAATTTCCACTTAGTCCCAACTAACAAACAGGAATTAATAGCATCGGGCCTGGATTATACCGTACAAAACCTGACATTAGAAAGGAAGACCTGCAAAGCAAGACTATCACAAAAGCCTAAAGGAAAAGTTTTCTTAGACTAACAACATTGTTTACAGCTAGTGTAAAAATCTTATTATAACCCTCTGTTTATGCAAATAAAGGTAATATATGTATTTAAATAGCAAATCGCCTTTACATTTAGCTGCACTTTAGCTGAGCTGTCTGGGAACAGCTAAAGTGTAACACAACAATGTCAGCTGTTCAGACTCTGAAAAACAACACGTGTTTATTTCCCCAACGGTTTTCATTTTAACTAAAAGGCAGAAATGGGGTGGGGCGGGGGGGGTTTGCTATGCAGCTCTGAGGCTACGCAGCGGTTAAGAACAAAGCGGGGAGCCTTGTGGCGGAGCAGTCCGTCCTGGTGCCCGAGCCGGCGGAGCCCTCAGCTGTATCGCAGCCTGGCGAGCAGGCAGGCCACGCTCAGGAAGAACCAGACAAAGAGCAGGTTGGGGCTGAGAGCCAGCAAAGGCACAGAGTACAGGAGGCTGGGGTCTAGCCGGAAGTCCCGGACGGGCAACAGACCACTCAGGTTCTTCTGGGTGACCCCCTCCCTGGTCCCAATGCTGTCGGGGGTGTGGGGGCGTGGGGGACAGGGTAGGAAGAGGACAGGAGCCAGAGAGGAGGGACAGACAGACATGCAAAAGGACGGCATTTGGAGGAGGGGGCACAGGTGACGATAAGAGATGGTTGGAGTTATAAAATAAATGACATGAAAGCACGGACAGGTGAGAGGACAGGGCCGAGGGTGGGGACATGGCGGAGGAGTTGTTCAATAATAAAATCAAAATAAATCAACAGTGAAATCAAGTAAAAGTGAGCGAAAAACAAAGCCAAAAGAATGGAAGAAAGGAGGGAGTACAAAACAGGCACAGAAAGGCAGAGAAGAAAACAACGGAAAAGAAACCAAACGAAAAAAAATTCACCATCATAAAAAGAGAGAGAGAGAATAAAAAAAGAAGAGAAAATTAACAGAAATGTTCTGTAGTCTTTGGAAGGAAAAGAAAGAGCAGGTAGTAAGAAACAGCGATGACTCTCTATGTT
>JAODLD010000040.1:13509347-13531384 GCA_026781065.1 Mormyrops boulengeri | reverse complement strand
CCCCCCCCCCCCCCCCCCCCGCCCCCCCCCCCCCCCCCCCCCCCCCCCCCCCCCCGCCCCCCCCCCCCCCCCCCCCCGCCAGAGGCGATGGCGAAGAGGGGGTTACCTTTCTGGAACCACATGAACACAGTTAAAATCAGCAGCACTAAACCAAGAGGAACAGTGAGGTTCGGCAACATTAGCATGCAGGACCATCTCAAGAGCATGTCTGCAAGTGAAGAACATCAGGGTCCTATTTCACGACTGATTGGTTCCCCTTTGGGAAGCACAAAAGTGACAGTTCTGCCCACTCGTTTATGGAATGGCAGCTGTAATAAGTGGCATGTTTTTCAGAAACTGTAAAAGGAAGGAAAGGTCTGTCTACAAAGAGTGCCAGAAAAAAATACCAGTATGAGCTCCTTAAATTCAAACCAAAATGATGGCAACCTACTTCAGATTCTCACAGCTCACAGATGTGTGGCAAGCAAGTGCTCCAGGGACGAGTGATACTAATCTAGTCGGTGGGGGAGGAGCGGGATCTACAAGATCCTGGCTCCCTCTAGTGGCAGGCTAGGAAAGGAGCTCCAACCAATAGGACCTGAAGAACATCCTCCTGACACACCTGAACCATAAACATCCCAATAGTAGAGCAGGACGACGCAGGCAAAAATGGAACAAATCACTACCCAGGAGTGTTCCACATGGCCCCTGTGAGCTCCTTAGGAAAACGTGCGGCTTTGGTGCGTGCATAAAATCTGCCCGTGCACAGGATCTGTTGCTGAGTGCCATGGTAAAGTGTGACAGTGGTTACGTGCAAATGGGTCAGATAATATTAGCTGATCTAAGTCCATTAAGGCATTACTTATTACTTGATTTAGCCTGAGACTCAGAGTAGGCCAGAGGATTCACCTTTGAATTTCATTCTGTCAATTAAATGATCACTGCTGTACTTAATACTGTATGCCACACAGTGCCATTTGGATATTTTTATTTCCATTAGCGTAAACACAACGGTGAAACGTAATTTCCCTTCTCCTGGTGTCCCCACAGTGAATTCGTTTTTTTTTTTTTTTAAAATCTTGCTTCTTTTTACATACTTTAAAAGCATGCGTTTTATATTGGTAAACTAATGTCAGTACTTATCGCTTAGCAACCAGCCTCTCAGACTAATTTTGAAGAGGCCTTTGTTTAAAGAGAATTATCAAGCGGTCAGAGTTGTTTGAGGATGAAGTGTTAAGATGGCTAACACCTTTTCACCTTTAACATGCTTAAAAATAAATACAGTGAGGTAAACTACACATAATGTGATCCTTCATGATTCTGAGAACTAATTGTGACATTTTTTTCATGCGTTATCATGCAGCTCTTGCAGTAACTGTTGCTAAACTGCGGCCTAGCGAAAAGAGAAATTAGACCTGGAAACCGTGTGTGGGTGGGGTTTAACTCAATGGGACCATTAAAGTAAATAATGGATAGTAGGTTTAACCAGCAGAGGACTGGCAGTGCATGACAGTCCCACCCACCAGTGGTTTCAAAATCTTATTTCTTTCCCTGTTGCTAATTTTCCATTTCTCTAGCTAATTAAACGGCAGTAGCTATGCAGTGAATGTGCCGACGAGCACTACGCCCATGTATTTTTCGGAAACAAGTCATGCTGGGAAAAAGACGGCGTTATGATAACGAGCACACAGCAGAGATGCGGCACACGGCAGCAATGAACATGCACCTTCCTCAGTCCCTTTAACTGCACGTGTGCGGTAAAGGTACATGCACACGCATACAACCCAGAGGGCACTGCTGAAACACGTGTATGCGTGCAGGGCGACTGGTGTACGAGAACATAACCGCATCATTTTACCCACTGACTAGTTAAATAAAACAAGACTCACCAACTCTCCTCGTAAGCACTGATTAAAAAGAATAAAATGTAAAGTAAAAAAAACAAAACAAAAAAAAACAGAGCAGCAATTAGACAAAAAAATATCCAGCATCAATTCACCTCAGAAACTGCTTTCAAATGCAGAAGAAGCACAGTGCAACTAGAGCTCCAGTTAGCCAAAACACAAGGGTTGTCATTAAGGCAGAGATTGAGCAGAAGAAACGCAACAATTCACGCTAGTCACCAGGCAGTTTGAAACATCACATGGAGCAAAACATGTTCATTATCATATCTCACCACAGTAGGTACAACAGCAAGCACCATAACTGTAATTATTAGTATCAGGACAACCGTTGCTATTATTAGGAGAAAGAATTAGCATCAGCTATAATATTAGCATTATTATGTTGCATAATTATAACATTATTATATCACTGAGACACGACAAATCAGCGGTTGTTATTATTATTATTTTTATACAATAATGCAGCTCAAGAGAACGGAAGTACACGGAGGTAAAGTTTAACTCTACATATAAATGAGAAATGCTGTTTCTATAGATATGTCCACCTACAGATGATATTAAAAGAAGCCGGCAGAGTGATTTAAACACGCAGTGTACTTTAACGTGTGCGGGGGCAGCGGGGCTGTAGGCAGTGTGGCACTGCACAGTGCCGTCATAGGTGAAGAACCGCTGCAGTGCGACGCTATGACATCAGTGTGCAGTGATCTGCGGACACAGGAGAATCTCCAGCAGCGAGGATCATGGGAAAGCCCGAGACCAGCGATTATTACAAGTTAACAGGATAGTGGAGGTTTGTGGGAGTAGGTGGGGCATTGTTAGGAACTGGGTGTGTGCCGGAAGATTGCGGGTTTCAATAGGTGGATTTGGGGTATCTCTGCCTTTAGGTCATTTCATTCACGATGGATGCGGTTCAGTAAATGCCTAGTTGACATGTAAAACTATAAATCACACCACCAAAGTCAGCCAGGATAATCTGCTAAAAATAGAATTGAAGGGAATTTTCTGCCAGCAGAGCAAATGGTACCCTTCAGTGGGGAACCACCAAGGGGACCCCTATAGTGGAGAAATGTCAAAGAGGAGGCCCGTAGTAGGGACCCACCAAGGAGACCCCTGGAGAAATGTCAAAGAGGAGGCCCACAGTGGGCACCCACAAAGGAGACCCCTACAGTGGAGAAATGTCAAAGAGGAGGCCCGTAGTGGGGACCCACCAAGGGGACCCCTACAGTCGGGAAATGTCAAAAAGGAGGCCCGTAGTGGGGACCCACCAAGGAGACCCCCGGAGAAATGTCAAAGAGGAGGCCAGCAGTGGGGACCCACGAAGGGGACCCCTACAGTGAGGGTCTGCCAGAGTCAATGGCCAGGAGACTGAAAACAAGCAGGAGGCGATTTGAGGTGCACAGCAGATATGTGCTGCTCCTCATCCCCCCCACCCCACCCCACCCCACCCCACTCCACCCCACTCCACCCCACCCCACCACCAGAGCTGGCCTGGGTGTCAGGTAACAACGGGGACACCTATGCTGAGATTACTCAGCCCTTCCAGATAGGAAAGAGACTTCAGCTGTATGGAAGAAAAGTGTGTTTTCTACAGAGTACCGTGGGAAACTGAGAGGATGACAGTCTTTTTCTTCTTCGGGATAAGAATAAACAGCAAGCCTGTTCACGCCCCTTCAGGACAGGTGGGCTGGAACAGTGCCAAATATACACATAAAAAATAAAAAATAATCAGCCATTTGGCTGACTTTTGGTAACAGATCTAGGGGGCATGGAGCAGCCAGTCTGTCTACATTAAACTCTGCCTCACCCCTCCCCCCCACCCCTACCTTCCCAAACACTTACTGCTTCTTCGCTTCCTCGAACTTGTGAATGAGTTTCCGTAGACCGTTGCTCTTGAACCCCTGGCAGTGGGCAGCCGGGGCCCCGATGGTGATCACATCATAAGTATGATCTATGGGAAAGAAGACACAGGCGTTCCAGGGCGCTCATGTTTATCACGGCTTGACCAGAGGTAGAGCCCTAGAGCACGGCGGCCCCTGAAACCTGACTTAGTGGCGGTACTTGTCTTACTAACTGCTGCTTAAATAACTTTTTTTCTGTGCAAAGCCGCTCTCAGTTCATTCTGTCACTCAGGTCAGAGAAGATTACGCTTACCAAACCACAAAAATAAATGCCCGATTAGTCAACAAAACCCATTTCCCCTACAAGTGAATCACCTTCAACGCTACAATAGACTGCGGTAATAGAACAGCAAGCGGATTCAAGCACATTAAATAAGAGAAAGGGCACATTTTTAAGTGCAGAGAATGTGATCCGCGTTGGTTGGTGTGTCACTCGTAAGCTTTATGCATTTTAATGTTTGGAGTCATCCGCATTCCCAAACTTACCGAACCCTGACTCATCATATACCCTCATCCTCTGGACATGTAGATTGGTGGGCATGAACTCCAGTTTTCTTTCTGCCTTCAGGGTGCTGGCCTTGAAGGAAGGACCTGAGGAGGACAGAGGATTAAGGAAAATCAAAAAAACAAGAAATGGAAGATCAGCTGAGAGAAAAGCAGACAGCACAACGGAGTGGGAGGGAAAAGACGACAAGCTGAACAACTGTCATCCTGACAAGTGATGCGTGGGTCTGAAATCGAACAGTTTCTCCATACAGATGGACAACAATAATCACCGATTGTTTTTTTTTTAAATTTCTTTTTGTTTTCTTGAATCGTATGTTTTTCTTCAGGAAAGAAGATGCAGGACCCTCCTATGCGATCAGAATTAACTTACTGCTGTGGACAAACCTCAGGAGGACAGAGCGTGGTACGCACTGAGGACCTGACGTGCAAAGAATGGAAAGCTGGGTAGAACAAATGCAGAAGTGTAGGAGGTAAGGAAAGAAGTACTGCGTGGTAACGTTAGTAAACTGTAGTCATACGGATGATAAACCTGTTTAGGGAGACTAACCTGTAATGTCCTGTAGAAAATAAATCGGTAACACTTCACTTAAAGCAGGCGTCATAATGCATTATAATGGTCGGTATAAGAATTAGGGATGTTTTGTACTGCATTATGAAGGTATCTATAGTGCATTATAGATGAGAACTTCATAAATCATTCATAATGCATAATAAACATGGCCGTAATGTGTTATGGCTTTTTATAAATAATTATAGATGTGTTTATAATACTTTATGAAGGTGTCTATGATACATTATTAATGACTGCTTTAAGTAAAGTGTTACCAGTAAATCTTCTCCAAGGTTTTGGTTTAAAAGATTTAGAAAAGATACAAATAGTTTCTTGGACGGACTCTACTAAATGCTTTGTTGGTTGTTTAGGTGTTGAATTCACACTGGAGATAAGCATTGGTTGTACACTGACCTTTGTACTCGTGGAGGTCAGCAAGCGTCTCCTGGTAGGTAAGTATTATGGTCTGGTACTGAGTGACAATCTGTCTTCTGAGGTTCTCCCAGCATGGCGACAGCTCCCCAAGCTCCTCCAGCTCACAGACCCTGAGCACAAGCAGACGGGAATTCAGCAGCTATGAACATGGAGGGGAACATAGTGAGTGGTTAACATCCAATGACAGAGAGTACCTTACAATACCTGGCAACCCACAGTGTCTTACTAACCCAATGGAGAGGTCACACCTTTTTCCCTCAGTTGTTAAATTGTTAAACCAGCTTCTATAGCTCAATAAATAGAACAATGCACTAACAATAGAAATCATGAGAACACATAAAAAAAACTGTGACCCTTCTCTTCCATCTTCCCTCTACTGCAAGTCATCTGTAAGCTTTGGATAAATGAATAAATGTAAATTCATCATGCACTTTACAGACTTTTTCAACCCGACGTATGCAGATCCGAGGATCGAGTCAGCTTGTGTCCTCTGTGACACAGCGTAGCTCCCAGCACATCGTTAAACCGCAAACGCTCTCTCCTCGCCAATTAACCCTACGGCCAATCCACCTCTGCAAGCACGACGTCCCACGATCGCTTGTGCGATTCCCACAGACTAAGCACAAAGAAAACGGTTCACAGGAGACCTCGGCTGACACGCACTGCAGAACGATGGGGACAGAGAGATCGAAACAAGCAAGAGGATGAGCAAAATAAAACATCACGGACGAAATTCGAGCTACTTCAGATGACGTTGCCCTTGGTTGCACGTCAAGCCAGCAGGAGATGAGATGGAGGCACAGCAATAGTACAAGCTCACTCATTCTGAGACCTAGAACCAAGAGTAGGTGTGCAACTAGCACTGAGTGCTCTTGTATCTGCATTGCAGTTACAGTACTATTTATACACTGTAACCATATCATAGGGCATCTTCAGCAGCCTGTAAGTGAATCCTGTACTGAAATGGGCTGAAAATTATTAGAAAGATTATTCAGATCCTTCAGAGCCTGAGGGCTTGGGCAATGTGGTGTCACACAGCAAAATGCACAGGAAGCCAAGCTGAGAGTGTGAGAGAGATCCATGTGACACAGGCATGAGAGGGTGGAAAGGGAACCTATCTAGGGGTTTGGAGAGTTCAACAAACTGGGGAGGCAAAAGGAAGACAAGGGACAGCCATCTAACAGAAAATGGGCGCTATCTTGAAGCACGTTTCAGCCACGGGCTCATTCCACCATGGTGTGGTAAGAGGCACTGATGGGGATCCTTCCTACCTGCTGCCATCAGACACCATAACGGCTCCCACTGACATGTTACCCCTCCCCCAGCCACAACACGCCAGAAAGCGAGTTCTCTGCCGTAAAACTCCAGTGCTGGGTGTTTGCACATATAACTACACATGTACCTTCCATTAATTTATTTTTAAATTTATATTTATTTATTTCCTTGACATTCTTTTTTAGAATGTTCCATTTGTCTTCTGTGTATTTATTTTAATTTTGGGGCTGTTTTGTTTTGTTTGCACTGTATGTTTGTTTGTCTCACTTTACATCCCTCACTGCACAATGCACAATTTCCCCCTAGGATCAATAAAGTTCACTCTATGACATGGTATCTTAATTATCATATAGTATCTTGTCGTACCTTATCTTATCATATTCTATCGCAATTTATATTATTGCACTGCATCGTATTTTATTGCATCTTCAAGGGCCACTGAGTTCCCATAGACGTGCTTTGGGCCACTGAGAGACGGCCACTTCCTGGCCTGCTGGAGGGGACTGCGGGCAGCACAGGTACCTGGCGGCATCCTCCTCCAGGAGCAGCTTGACAAACTGCCGGGGGACGTTGAGCGACAGCACGCTCTCAGCCATTTGCTCCAGCACCCGCAGGTGATTGCCATCCATGGTGGGGAAGCGGTACATCCGGGACATGGTGCCACCGAACACTGCGGGACGGGGAACATGGGGGAACTGGTCAACACTCTCGGGCCTTGGAGATCCAGCCACGTCGTATGGTAACATGAGTCACATGACAAATAAGTAAATGAATAATTAGCCCAACCACCCAGGGACTGGCATATGGTACTGAACCTACACCCAGCACCAGGGACGATGACTTAAATGGGGAGGGGGGGGGCTGTACGATCCTAATTCCAAATGGCAATATAGAACAAAAGCAAAGCCAGATCATCTATTGTTGATAAATTCAGCTAAAACCTCTGATGCAATAAATGTACTGCTGGGAAGCCATAAGCAATGGGAGTCCCCCCCCCTTTTATGCTTTCTGTCCCCATGACAACACTAGATCCCTGTGACATCTATTCGGATCGAAGCAGGGCATGATAAACATGGAATTATATCAGGCAAAACAAGACAATCTCTGCAAAACTACAGAGTTATTCCGGAAATGTAATTCATAACTCAAAGTGGCAGTAAGGAACATAAATACAAAATAATAAACACGATTTTAAACTTGCTGTATCTCCAGTGGGCGTTCATGATGTTATAATTTCTACAGAAAATTATGTATGCAAATATTACTGGAGCACCTGATTTCAGCAGAGTATCTTTGCATAAAGATGCCCGTTTGGCTCGAGCTCCCAAGGATTCAGTCAGGCTTTCATCTACAGGCAGGACCATCTGAGACACAAGGGGGGAGTTAGTCTATATTGTGGCATCACTCTG
Organism: Mormyrops boulengeri; assembly: GCA_026781065.1. Classification (NCBI taxonomy): domain Eukaryota; kingdom Metazoa; phylum Chordata; class Actinopteri; order Osteoglossiformes; family Mormyridae; genus Mormyrops; species Mormyrops boulengeri. Next base: position 13,523,427 of record JAODLD010000040.1, on the reverse strand, counting down.
GGCAGAGGCGTGTACTAGGATGTCCACCCACCCTGCCATTGATGGTGTCGGGCAGTCGAGCCACCGGGGTCCTCTGGTCCCTCTTCTCGTCCATCTGCCAGGCGATGACAGTGATGTTGCCCATCCGTTCGTTCTCCGCCGATCTTAATGAAACAAGACATCAGTTACTGGATCGAGAACTTCCCCCCAAGACCTCCATGGAACCACAGTTACACATCAGTCACATGTAGCTTGTATAGCTTAGCATGATTTGACATCGTAGTTTGACATGGGGGTTACCTGAGGCCCAGGTGTAGCCTGTGATGCTTGTCCTGCAGCAGGTCCTTCACAGGAAACATCGCAGAACCCAGCAGGTACATCTGATGGGAAAAACATGTGGTCAACCACATAGTCAAAGCAACTGCAGGGACATTTCCCAGAAATCCCTGCAGGAACACACGACGTATTTAAAAAAGCACAGCTGTGAAAATTCATGATGTCATACCGCCTATATACAAAATAACAGGTTCTTGTTTATCTAATGAAGTTCCTCATTGACACAAAAATGTCCACCAACAAACCGTTCCCTGAGAGCGATCCTTGACGTCGTAGACCGACAGCTTGATCTGTGTCTGCTGGTTGATGAGCGAGTTCTGGAAGAAGGCGATGCTGCTCAGAAAGACAGGGTTACTGGTGCCCTGTGGAGTGAGGGAGGTGAGAGGTCAGTAGAGCACCAAATCACAAATCACACAAATGACATCTGCTCCTCTTCCTGCTTTTTATGTATAGTCTTTATAGGCAACAAATGTTGCTAAGAATGAGCTGAGTACAAATGTCTGAAAATAAATCTCTGGCAGGAAGACCAGTGCGGTGTCTGGAGAGGAACTTCTGATTTGTTTTCTGGATGTCTAATCTGACCACCGCACCATCTACAGCAGAGTCACGGTCTGATACTTTAGAGCAGGGATGTCAAACTGCAGTCTTGGAGGGCCGGAGCCCTGTGTAGCTTAGTTTTTTCCCTGCTCCATCACAAATGATTCACCTCAAGAGCTGTGTGGCAATTAGCACAAGGAGGTGCAAGGAGTTGATTCAGGTGTGTAAAATGATGGAAAACCCAAAAATATGTAGGGCTTGACACCCTTGCCTAAGAGGTATTAAACACCGCAGAACAACTGCTCCCCACCTAGTCCTTGCCTCTTACATATCTGATTTTCCTTCTATTCATTATAAAATCCTTGATTATCTGGATGCAGTATGCACATGCACATAAAACAAAAATGTCTTATTAGAGAGTGGTGGGGTTAGGTTGAGAAACTGAATATGGTGCATCGACTCTTCTGTGTCGCGACTTTTCCTGTCACGGTTTTGACATGTTGCAGGGTTGGAATAAGAAATTAAATGGGAATTTTTTTGGGACAACATGCAAAGGTCAACAGACGACACACAAAAGTTTACTCATAAATGCAGAAAATAGATGGACAGTGAAGGTTTGGAAGTTTGCCTCATAGCATTCCCCCAACCCCCCTGCACCACCCCTAGGGGGAGGTGCACCCCTAACTTCCGCCATGTGGAAGGGTCGACTGTACTTTGTTTGTGGCAGCATCTAACAACAAGATGAGAATATTCTGAGTTGAATTTCATTAAGGATTTTAAAGCAGTTTAACAATTTAAGAAGAAAATGGGCATTTCTTCAGCTGAGTGACATCAGCGACTGCCAGCAGAGAAACGTGCTACCTGAGAAGGCGGGGACTTTACCTCTATGATCTCCGTCTGGGCGTGCTTGGTCCAGAAGGCCTGGGGGGGCGTGGTGCAGCTGACCGTCACAAACGTGTTTGGCTTGCGGTCCATCGCTGGGGTGGTTAACTCACTGCAGGCTGCGGAAGGGAGCACAATCCAGGCAGTTGACCAGAAGAATGGGTCACTTCTTTAACGTAGATTGGGGGTGCTGCCAGATTATTTATTTATTTCCTTCAGCGGGACTTGAGGAAATCATTTTACTTTTACATTTATTTTGATTTAGCAGACACTTTTGCCCAGACCAAACATGCTGTCGAGGAGTCGACCAGGCAAAAGTGTGGCCAGGCTGAGCTTCCACTGGATGCTCATACACAAGTGTAAGCGGTAATGCAGCAAGAGTTATACAACAACTGCTAAGAAAGTGAGAACCTAAGAAGATAATTCAATGACTGCAAGGTCCAACACAAGGAACATTTAGGAAACACAGAGAGGCTTCAGGGTTGCATAGGAATTCCTGGACCAGTCATGCCTCTGGAAAAACAAAGTAGGTCATAGCTGAACCTTAGCATATGCCTGGAATTCACCAGAAAAACCGAACCTGAGAGAGCATAGAGTTAATGTAGTGTGTCACTTATCCAATCATAGCAGGAAAAAAGATGGTGACTGATTTGAAAACATCAAGGGTACAATTCTCAGACAGCTGGTGCAGAGAATATTCCTCTAGATATCTGATATAACTCATCCTATGCGGTGCAGGAAAGGTATGCTTCTAAATTTGGACACGGCGGCATTCATTGACCTGGGTGCAAGACGGGGACACTGCACTGTGGTAATTCAGAAACCTGCGACCAAGGTTACAGGCTGAAATCCAAATCATCTAACCAGTGTGCGAAATACCCGTCAATATTCAGGGGGGTCCCCATCTCCCTATTGTTGCGCAATACCGATCTTGAGACCCCCTTAAAATTTAGCTTTTGAGGCTTTCAGGGGGTCTCATGGGTTAATCGGGGGTGTCAGACCCCCCAGACCACACCGTATTTCGCACACTGCATCTAACACTGGTTTGTAACAGACATCTGAACAGGCAGACACTGTAGTCACTGGCTGTTTGACCAGCTGCATCATTACTCTGCTCACCAAGGCTGAACTCCAGTACTGGTTCATCAGGGTCCTGGCTGTTCCCTGCAGAACAAAGAAGAAAAGGCAGTTGAAACCGATTTCCATTGACTTCTATGAAGTCAGTACATCTTTATGGAGAATACCTCACAAAGAGATAAGAGATAAGGCATGAGAGAAAAAACAGGTTTGCACAGAAAACAACACCTGGTTATCCGGGAATGAGCGCTCATTTTAACAGCACGGGAGGAACGAGAGCTGAAGGCCTGCTTTATATGATGTGTCAGATCGGATTCCGGTAACCAAGGCAACGCTTCCTCACCTGCCAGCGTGAGCCCCAGCATCTCAGCGGAGAGGTCGAAGGTGTTGGCCCGGTACACAGACCAGGGGCGCTGCCGGGCGCTGTGCTCTCTGCCTGACATCTTGGCGTTGTTAGGTTTAGGGCTGGGGGGGCGGTGATATCAGTAGAGCGGCCAAGAAGCTGAATACATGCAGGATGTCCCTATGCTTCTACACCCTCCTCCGTTGGGACTCCGCCCCTCCCTGGGCCTTGCAGTCAGGGAACGTGACGCTGGCTCTTTTCCCTGGCTCAATCCTCACCCCGCTCAGGCACCTGCAGAGAAAAGTCCAGAAATAAGGAAGGAGAAGGTGACGAGCAATTGAGAAAGCATCATGAGCTTTGAAAAGCTCTAGGGATGCAAGGAACATTCCTCTGGACAATCCTAAGCTTGTGGGAATTTTCTATTTTCTCTCTGAACCAATCATTTCTCCTTCTGCCCTCAGAACATTTTTTTGTGTAAGTAAAACTCCCATGAACCAATCTCTACTGCACTTTGAACAATACCCTCAGTACTGCCCAATTCAACACAAAAAGCCTCTCCTACTCAGAAGTTTCACAGAGTCTCTCTTATCCTTGTAAACAAAACAGAAAAGAGCACTTAGAGGACAGAGGAGGGCCTGATATTCCTACTCAGCTGTACCGCACTATCAGCATGTATTCCTACTCAGCCGTACCTCACTGTACAGCACATTTGATATTTGCTGCAGAATATAGCAAAGAAAGAATGGCATAGGTGTGATCGGAATTGTCTTACTCTCCTTGTAATCCATGTTTGTGTTTCACTGCCACCTCGTTTGACTAGGAAATGGTGACCAGGGAGGCAAATTTACAGCCAAATCAGCAGGAAAGTCATGAGTACATTAGAGACAATATCCAATGAATGTTTGATCACAAACGTAGGTATAACAACAAACTGTGATCCAGCAACTATGGGGACAGCTTTGTATTTATTGTCTTGTTTTTTATTTGCCACAATGTTCTGGATGCACGCAAGCAGTTTCCTTATGCTAAAAATAAAAATACCTTCAACATTGAACCTTCTTTAATAGTGTTGACAAGATAGACTCCCAAGGACGTTTTAGAGAGTAGTAATTTCCAAAAAGAGTATCCAGAGGAATTTGACTTCTGACTACTTTTTAGTTTGCAGCAATTTCCTGCTGGTAATGCAGTCAGGTTATGAGCGATTGCAGTCAGAAGGGACAAATGGCACAAATGGACAGAATGCAGAATGGCAGGATTTTTGTAGGAAGAAAAACTTGACAAAGTTTAAAATCCTCCATCTGTCTGCTGTGCTAGGACTGTAAGTCCTATGAAAAACTTTCACAAAAAAAGCTCCATAACAGACTCAAGAGCACCTAGATATATGCAAAAGCTGAAAACAGAATTCACTGACATATAGCACTCTGTGACAGAAATACTAAAGCTGGTCTGTAGGATTGCTGCTTCTGGTTTGGCATCTCTACCACAATATGGCTATTCGGTGGCTTGTTGGCTCAGTGGGCAGCACTATGGCCTCACGTTTCCAGGCTTGTGAGTTTGCTTCCTGCCTCCAGCTCAGCAAGAGTTGAGTTTGCACATCCACCCCCGCGCGTGGGCTTCTGCCCACAGGCTAGAAGCATGCAGCTAGATGAACAACTAGATGAAATCGCTCATTGTGTGTAACTGAGTATGTCCCCTGTGATGGACTGGGGTGCTCTCCAAGGTGTCCCCTTTAATGGACTGGTGTCCTGTCTAAAAAGTGTCCCCCATAATGGACTAGCATCCTGTCCAAGGTGTATCCTATAACAGACTGGCATGCTGTCTGAAATGTCCCCTGTGATGGACCAATGTCCAGTCCATGGTGTCCCCTGTGATGGACTGATGTGGTGTCTGAAGTGTCTCCAGTGCATCCTGGGATAAGATTTAGGGCAGTGTTTCTGCCTGGTAGGTCATCATTCTTTTTTAAGGTGACTTTCACCATTGCCACCCCTCCCCCCTGCAACTTTTACAGTCGCCAACTTCCATAGGTTGTGACTTAACTACCATGGAAATATGTGGGTCCTGAGGCTAAGCCAATCAAGAAGCACTGCTATAGCGGCACCATGGCACTATACTAAGGAAGAGGTTAAGGATGCTTTTTAAATAACAGGAGTTTCTACGTCAAATATTTCAGCATGAGCCATTAGGAATCCTGTAGATTAAGAATAAACAGATGAAGATTAACGGAATGTTCATTGGTCATGGTTATTTTTTTACTCTTTTTTTTCTCATTACTCGTGGTGCCAAACTTAGACCATTCGCACACCCTCCCCATTGTCAGAGATTCCCCAGAGCCTGTCGATTGTCTCTCTGCTCACTGTGTCCGAAATGAGCAATTAGCCCATTTCCTCTAAGGCTGGGGGCTCCAGGTATCAGGAAGCTCTATTTCTGTCTCTGTCAACTGATGAGATACATTTGGGGATGGGGGGGAGGGGGGCGGTGGAAGTAGAAGGTGCAGAAGCTCTCAGATGTTCTCAGATGTGCCCTTTGAAAGCACCAACTTGATCAGAGTTACATATACATGCATATCTAAGTCATGCACTGCATAACAATGGACCGCATATACGACAGTGACCCGATAAGATATACAATACAATATAATGGAGCTGAAAAATTCCAATTACCTAGTGCCGGTGTAAAGTCGTAGCACAACAAATTATACTTGCGTGATGATGCTGATGTAAACAAACTTACTGCGCTGCCAGTTGTGTAAAAGTGCTATACCTACAATTGTATACAGTACATAACATTTGATGATGATAAAACTATGTTACTGATTTATGTATTTACTATACTGTACTTATTGTTATTTAGACTATACTATGTAGCCTAGGTGTGTAGTAGGCTATACCATCTAGGTTTGTGTAAGCATACTCTATGATGTTCGCATAATGACAAGATTGTCCAATGATGCCTTTCTCAGAACATATCCCCGTCGTGAAGCCACGCAGGACTGCAATGGGATTTCTAGGTCTTTCTATTTGTTTAATGTTTGATGTCAGTTTGATGTTTGCTTGATTCAAGCTGATAAAGGATCTCAGAACGGTCTCACAAAGTTTCTTTCTCTCACTCTCACAACATCTTAACATTCAATGTCGGGGACAAAAAAACAGCACACTTTGTATTTAATCTATTAAAAAGATTTAACTGTGCTACACCCGTCACCTTGACATTTTAAGAGATGAAAGGAGAAATACAGAAAAACGAAGAGTAAATTGTTGGTTTAATCTGGGGGCTGCGTTTCGTCAAATAAAATCCAGTCTAAGAAAAAAGGAACTGGACAAAGAAAAAGAGGATAATGGTAGGTGAAACGGGCCTTTGACATCCTCTTCATCTGTGGGGATAGTGAGAGCAGGTAAGAGCAAAAGTATGGCGATCTTTCAGGAGTTAAAAAGAAGATCACACAGATTACTCATTTTTTGACCCTAACAAGTCAATGATACACGGTTTGGTTCTGGAAAGACAAGATGAAGGTGAGAATGTCAGACTCCTGTGAGATGCCAAGGCTTTGGAGACCTTCACTCGATTCAAGACGAGGGCAAGACCCGCGTGATGTACAGCGGTTGTGTGAGTGCAGCAAAGTTCACACATGCTGGCCCAGTGACACTTCCAGAAAACTCACACAGCTGCAGGACGGTGCTGAAGTGAAGCCCATGCCTCAGTCTGCGAAAAAGGTAAAGAGTGCTGACTTAAGCATTGCATACTTTTTCCTTGTAAAACAGTGCAGCAAATAACTCGAGCCCTAAAAGGAGAACTCCAACAGGGCCCTCAGTGGACAGTTCTTTATGCAGCAGGCCTGCACGATGTGCAATGTCAATATCACACATGCACATGCAACTGTGACATCACAAGGACCGCAACAGTCAGTTGAGCTGAGACCATCATGCTGCAACACTTCTACTCTGTCATAGGAAACAAACATGTTTCTGATGGTTAATTTTAAAGATTATCTATGTTGTAAAAAAAAAAAATCAGCCTAAAGTACTCTGGATGTGCTCTCCGGGCCATAAGACAAGCGGCTACAGAAAATGGGTGAATGGATGGATGTTTATTATAGAAAAAAACTGAATAAATTTGTCATTCAAGTTTTCCACCAGAGTGGTATTTTAGAAATATGAAAAACAGAAAATTAAATAAAATGGGACGCATGAGGGTCAAAGCACAAACAAGTATACCCTATGCGAACATTGTATACTTACTCGTATCTAACTGTAAACCTACTTTCAAGCTATTCTGTATACAGCACACAGACCGGGTCAAGAGGTTCAGTTGCAGTGCGACTAAGCATTCGAACAGCTAAAATGAGTGATTTACATGTACTTGTTTAGCCCAATGAAATGTACAAATAAGAACGCAGGGTTAGCCAGTGTCCCCAGAGCAATGGGGGTCAAGGGCCCGATGGTGAATACACAGCTGACTTTCCTAACCCACGAAGCTGATTTTGAACATGGTACCATTGCTAAGGCTGGTTCCAGCATCTCAGAAATGGCCACTCTCCTGGGATTTTCACTCGTACAGTGTCCAGAGCAGTGGTTGCCGACCGGTCGATAGCGACCAACAGGTTGATCTTTCAGACATTCTTAGTCGATAACGACAATCAGACCACCTCCGTCTAGAGAGGCAGACCACCCCGACTGTTAACTTTTACCACCGTGACCCAAAAGCTCGCCAGCTCTCACTGTTAATAAGATTGGAGGTTGATGCAAACAGTTCAATAAACAAAAAACATCCAGTCGATGTAAGTTCTGTGGCTCAAAATACCTTGCTAATGAGAGAAGTCAGAATAGAATGATTAGACACGCTAAAGCTAACAGGAAGGACACAAGTGCAAAAATAAGAGATCAGTACAGATGTGGAGGGCTGATAGCTCCGACCGCCCAACCTGTCAACCCCTGAAGTGGTTCTGGGGACAGAAGGGGGTCCTGGCCGCTATGTAGAGCTACCTAATTAAATGTCCACTGGGTGAAAGCTTTTGGTTCTTGGTTGTCTGTTATGGCAGATAATTAGGTAGAGATCTACCATCTGGCCAGAGCTGAGGTGCAACAATTTACATATAAACTGGGCTTGTGCGTCACAAAGGTGTCGTAAGAAAACAAAAGAATCATGTAGAACAGAATAACCTGTAATGCAGTGCATGAAGTCAGCAGCCAAATACCCCCCCCCGCTGACCCTATTTAAACTCTACTGGCACGAAGGATCTGATCAGGGTCAGATGGCTGTCATTAACTACTCTACAGGCACAAAGGTGTTATCCAAACCGAATCCCTCTCTCTAATACTATAAAGACAGGTATCAATAACTATTGGGCAGACTGTCCCAAGTCATCTGAAGACCCCATCGATTCAACACGTTCTTTGACCAGGCCGGGATTATGTACCATTTGCTACAGCACAGCCCATGGAGAAAACCAAGGTTGGAGTTAAATCAACTCATCAGGAACTAGAACGCCATAGTGCAGTGTTTCCCAATCCGGTCCTCAGGGACCCATAGCTGGTCCATGTTTTTGCTCCCTCCACGTTCCCTGCCAGAGTCCACATTTTTGCTCCAAAAAATATGTGGACTGTCTGTGGGTCCCCGAGGACCATCACACATCAGCAGGGTTGGGGGTACAAATCCCGTTTCCACTCTGCGTGTTTGGAGTTTATATCTCCTGGCATTGGACAAGTTTCCTTCTGCAGTCCAGTGTCAAACAGGTAGGTGAATTGTGCTTCTAAACTGATATTCCTATACCCTCTGAAGGACTGACATCCCATCCAGGGTTCACCCCTGCTATTTGACCTATGCTACCTGGGATAAGGAGCTGGAAGACGGATGGAAGAATTACTCGTCGACTTGATGCTTTGCAATGTCATTTGAACTGTTAAAAATGAAAGCATACTGAGATCTCTGCCCACTGACATCTGCAGGGGCCAAAAGGATGAAAGCATGCTTCTCTTGTCCTTCCATACTGTGTACATGAAGGCCTCTGGCTGGTTCCGGCTTCCACATAAATGTGATATCACTTGAGAGCACGTTGCGTGGGCATTTCATTAAAAGGCTTCCTGAAAGAAACCTGAACATTCCAATTGGATCCACATAAACAATTATGTTTACTATTTAATTTTTTTTTCCAAAAATAATCTACACTACAGCACCGAGGATTAGATGTTTGCTCCGTTTATTTGAAAACCCACCCCCTCTTCCTTCATGAAGGTTAACCCTCAAAATAACAGCATTGAAGAGCTCATTTGTCCCACTTGATCTCATTCTCTGTAATCTCAAAGAGAGCAACTACATTCTCATTTTAACGCTGATAATGATCTTATTACACAATGTGTCTCTGGAGGGTGAAAAATACACACGCATAGAGCAAGAACGTAAAGGGCAGAAAAGCCATACTTCTTGGCTGCTATGGTTATAATAATCCATTACAATTTTGAAAAACAACATTAAAAGCAGCTCATTTTACATATTACTATATCCAGACCTTTTACGCCATCAACAGAACGTCTAATCTGATTCTTTTCTCTCACATGCCATAAATGGCACGTGTGATGTCACACATCCCCAAGCAACAAATAATAATGGAAACAATGACATTAAATGAATTAATAAGAAGGGGCAAAAACAGCATGACACCAAACATTAATGCAATTATGTCTATTTATAAAGGCACTCATACTGTGCCTATCGGTAATATCCATTTCCTTGCTTTGCTAAAAGATGATGATCAAAAATATGTATTTTCACTTAACACCAAGCGTGGCTGGCTGGAATATCAGGGAAAAAAGCAGTGGCAGCCTTCCCAGAAAGGAGGAAGGGTCATCTCATCTCCAGAGACACCCGCTGGCATCGCTGTGTGATGTCAGGCCACCATCCACACAGCCCAAAGTGAGTTTCCAGCATGAAAGCCCTGGCCCTCCCACAGAGACATAGGTAATACTTTCCTGCTGCCATGTGAGCTAATTCATTCCCAGCCAATAAAAGACAGATACGTTCCTGTCCTGGGCAGCTATTCAAATGTCATTACATCACAACTAGCCTTTCATTCCTTAAATAATTCCTGCTTGTGAAGAATGACAGGAGTACCTTAAAGTTGCAGCAGAGTTTGCATCACAACAGATTTTAAAAACACATGCATACTGTAACAGTGATTTATACCTCAGGCAAAAATCTCAGGATGGACAGATATCACACACAGCAAGCTATCCGGTTATTTATGTATTTCTTGCTACTAGGGACGTCTTCCGAAGAAATAATGCAGTACACAGTGCCAGATTCTTACTGTTGTGTATAAACACAGCTCATTGATGCCAAATACAGTGGCTGAACAGTCTATGAATTACCTTCACCAATTTAGTTAACGTATTTCTAAACTAAGATCGGTATAAACACAAGTTTACACAGCTGAGTTAACAAATATGTTTAGTAAAACTAATTGAGCATTCCCCGTGACCCGGCTAGGATAAGCTGCTCCAAGGTGGATGGATGGATCTTCTTGTGTTCATTCAATTTTTTTTTATTTGTCAGATGATGATGTCACATCCTGCATATATTTGAGTCTTGGGTGTCAAGTCAGGAAAATGACAGAATGATGGGGGGGGGGCGTTGGAGAAACACACAAAGGAGGTGGGATGGTTGCTATGAGGTGGAGGAGAAGGATCAGTAGAGGACACATGCAGAAGGTTCTCAGATGATCTGAGAATAAATCTGATGGACCACATGGTCAGTCAAAGCCTGTCACTGGTTTGTATGAGCTGATAAGCTGGTGAGCTGGGCAGCAGTACACCATGTATGGTAGAAGGCACATACACACACGCAAATATACAAACACACACATATTTACTATGTGTGCACTATGGGTAATTTAGACGTGCCAATTAGCCTAACTGTATGCATGTAGGATGAAAACTATGTCATAGGGTAGACCATGTGACCTCTGCACAGTCAACCCTTGAGGTCGGAGGCCACAAAGCTCACTAATGAGCCACCACACTACTGACTATTATTACTGCTATCGATGTTGCTGTTGTCTAACAGCATGGATGTCAGCACTGCACTGCCTGACATCTCCTGCTTTGGGGATCTGATGTCTGCTCCCGCCCTCTGCGTGCGCAGTTAGCATTTTCTTCCTGCGTTTGAATAGTATCCCTTCAGTCACTCTGCTTTCATCTCACAGACCAAAAACATGTTTGGTGAAATTGCGTAGAGAGTGTGATTATGTGTGAGGTGCTGCCCAGACCGACTGGCTGACATCCTGTCCCTGGCCCTCATTCCCTGTCACTCCTGGAACAGACTCCAGGTTCTGGACGTCTATCTGGATAAGTGGCTATGGTCAATGGATGATGTAGCTTAACACACAATACTTATGCCAAGAAATGGTATTATACTACTGTACAAGCCAACGAGTGTGAAATATCTACTCATATTGTAAATTTCTTACAGATGCTTTGCTGTAAGGTAATTGTACACTGCTCATCCATCCATCCAACTTCTAGACAGCTGCTTGTTCTGGTCAGGGTCATAATCCCATTTATTCAGAACCGAATGAAACCCAATGTTAAACGTAAGAGGATGACGGTGCATAGAAGGGCAAGTAAATGCCACAGTTGCCATGGTAATCCGAAGCACCACCGCAGAAGGAATTCAATTCAAGCAAAATATTATTCAGAGTGTTGATGTAGAACTCTATTTGAATGAGGCTGGACTATAAAGCGCCTTTTGAAAGCTCTTGGATAGAGTGGAGGAGAAAAGATTTCAGCTTATGGCCTTCTCGTCCTGCTCCTCTCCATTCATGGTGCAAACACGGCTGCCCTTGATACTTTTTTTTTTTTTACACAAGATGGCAATGTTCCCAAGCCCCTGTTAGCGTATACCGCTGTGGCCAGGAGGCTGAGCGAGGCCGTGTGACATGGGGACAGGAGGAAGGAAGGGGAGCAGAAACTGGAAGGAGAGACATAATGCATCGGGAGGAGCGGGGGTGGGCGCAAACACAAAATAAAACAAAGGACTGTGGAATGGGGGCGACAGAGCACATGGTGCAGCTAGGTGAGGGGTTAGGCATGGACCACAGAACTGGGGAAGGCCCATGCATCATTAAGAATGCAGTGATGAACAATCACGAAAACATTACCTGCAAACAATTTAATGCAAACTAATAAAAACTCATTAATTCATAAACACGTGAATTATATCTGCACATTTTTTAATTTTTCAAAAGGAAACAGATAAGTGGACAAGACTTTAGCCCCCCCCACCCCCTTGTTCTGATCCCTTCTGCAGTCCCTGAGGTCAGGAATTAGGGTCTGGCCACAAAGCTCATTGTTATACACTGATTGGGAATGAGAGAGAGGTGCGCCGTCACCTGCCCCGCGACATCCGTGCTCCCCCTGGCCTACAGACACCATCACTGTGCAGTACTGCACTGGTGACCACGTCTCAGTTCTCCCCCAAGGATAGTGGACGCTGCCCAGCAGCCTCAGTGTGTAAACATACATATGAAACCTGCATGAAATTCAAGAAGAGGAAACAGGGATAATCCTTACTGGTCAAGGATTCAAACCCTTCGGAAGAGTCCTGTTATTCTTAAGTCCATACTTCACTTTTCTGCATCTGCTTTCGGTTGCAGACAGGGGGAAGTGATGCAAATTTTGTCATCAGGGGTTGGCTGTGGATGACTGGGGTCTGTGTGGGTAGCCCAGATTTTTATGTCTAGCAGAAACCAGTCGCATCCGTGCACATCGACTGCGCAGGTGCAAGATAATGGATTAACTATTTCCAGTAGGTGGCAGCGTGGACTTTCGCGGATTAGCGGTCAACGACAAAAGAGGAGAGGAAGAATAGTTGTTGTTGCTGTAGTAGTTATGGTGAGCAGCTGTATGAGCGAGTCGGAGATACCCAGCCATATAATTTTTCGATGTGATCAAACATTATACCGAGGTACCCCGTGTTTTAAAAAGCAGCACTATTCCGGCATTTTGAAATCTTGGTGATAAAACTTGCTAAGCAGGAAGGGAAGCCCTGGTTAATTTTGTCATAAGGATTCCAACATTCCGCAATATGCTGTATTACAGTAGTACTGTCCAACCCTAGATTAATAACCCGTTTCACTACACTGCTTGTATTTGTACTTGTTTTAATGCGTCTGCCCTCAGCTGGTCTGGTGGAATATCACTGCTGTATGCATGCATGCACCAGCCATGACCATTTGCATCTGCAGCCAAATGTAGTACGAACACAAGCTGCCGCGCGCACGACCATCCGCAGCCTGAAAACGCACATGGAAAATTAAAGTATAAATTAGCCTTTCGAAACGAGGGGTTATTTGATAATGATCGACAAGAAGATGCAAAACCTCTGCAGGTTTTGGTGAAGGTACAAGGACAACAGAAGCTTGCCAGGGATTGATTCATTCCATCTACCCCTTTTCAACCTTGGTGCTCAGCCAGAAAAGATACTTTGGTTTCTGTGAGGCCTAAGCACTTCATCTGCATCAAGAACGTAGATTAATAAGGCCCATTATGGTGATCAGCAGCCATTATCATGAAACGAGTGTTACATCAACAATTTTGTTAAATGTGTGTTACAGCAACAAACCACAGTACAAAGAAGTTGGCAAGGCTAGAATGTTTTAAGAATAAAATCTTCCAGCACCATGCTGCCCTTGTAAATAAAGTAAATCTATGGTTTTGTTATAGATATTAAGCCGACTCAAACTTTTGCTAAAGGTGATTCCTCTTCATTATTCTTGTCCAGTACGTCTGAATTAACAAATCTCTTCTCTGGCTGACATGTTAGCATGATTTGGATGTATGCATGCTTTTTATAAGAACACTGTACGAAAGGCTGACAGTCTGTAGCCGCACGGACTCTTTTCAGTACGCACGTCTGGGAAGTTCGAATGTTTGGCGG
>JAODLD010000040.1:13479103-13504635 GCA_026781065.1 Mormyrops boulengeri | reverse complement strand
AAACCCCAATACAGTGGTGCGCCCCCCACCCCCCCCCGGGGGGGGGGGGGGGGGGGTAGTGGGGCTCCTGCCCACATGGGGGATTGCAGCCTGAAAAACAACCCAACCTGTCCACCAGCCAAGCTGGAACCATTTGCTGGCAGGGGCAAAGAAACCTGCTGATTGGGTACTCTATCAAAGACAATCACTCAATGTGCCGAGAGGACAACTTAAGCGGGAATCCACAAGTGACCCCCCCCCCCCCCCATTTTCACTTCCCTCGTGTGGCGTGGGCTCCAGAAATGTAGTCAGACTGAATCGGACCCTATCAGTGTGAACGCTAGCCAAAGGTTGCACAAGGTGCTCAGTGCTGTCAACCAGCCTGATTCACTAGACGCAGCTGTGAACAAGCGACAAAACCATTCTGTAACTAAAATCATCTTACTTCTGCTTTTAATGGACAAGGCTTTCACTCTGTCATATACCAGAACATCAAAAGCACACCGAGCGCAAGTATTGTAAATCCGAACAGGAGCCTGAATTTGCACTAGACAACACATGATGTCTGTAGGATGAGATGGGGTGAGATCAGCATGCTGACTGGTGCCATTTAGAGCCAGAGAGGTTTGTGAAATCTGCATGGTCACCCCAGGAGACCGACTTGTCATGTAGGGACTGTCCTGGTGACGTCTGCATATCAGACATGCAGGAAAATGAATTCCTGTACTTCAGTTGTCGTGCATCTCGCAGAAATTATGGCGTTTTGGAATAGGAATATGAAAACACCATACTGATTACATTTTAGTTAATAGCTGCCACCTCCAGCTATGGATGACTTAAAAAATATACTATTATTATTCTGGTTGTTGCTGTTGTCATTAAATTCCATCTACGCAGTGATGTCCTGGCAACCATATAAATGGAAATTGCCCAGAATGTCCTGCTTTTTCGTTTAGGTCTTCTGGTCTCCCAATGGCATGTCTTAAAAATTAAGTTACACTTCCCCCACATTTTAAAAATAACTTTCATAATAATTTTTAAAAATGGGTGAATTTTTCAAATTTCATGCAAGAAACAAGCATTCTTAATAACCCGCAACTCTGGAGATAAAAGACTTGTCTCAGTTTTCTTCCTCTAGAGCAGAGAGGTGAGAATCAGCAGTGTGAATACCCCTCATCACTCATCTCAGGTCACATGATGTGCAAAAGCATGAGTGCTGGAAATGAGCTAATGTCTCTGCGCTTCATTTGCATAGTTGAATATATTAACAGGACTGGGAAGCACTGCAAAGCGTCAGCTTCATAGAGGAAGCTTGGTGGTACACAAGCAGTTGGATGCCATTGGTGGGCCGCAAAAACAAGTCTGCCCCTATTTCCTGAGTAGACCACAGTCTAGCAGGTATACAGAAGACTAAACCCTGGAGACTGTCCATTAAAATCCCAATAAGCTGTGGTGGGCTTCATCCAAACTGCCGTACTAGAGTACCCAGCTGTGTATAATTTCAAAAATTGCAAATTGTTCCAGATAAGCATTCAAAAGGTTAGTCGTGATAATGATAATAAGTTTCTCTCAGTCGCTTTGTACATTTCTCAAATCATCCTCGACATCTGCAAAACATTAACACTAGAAGCGCCGAGCGCCGGTCATTCGATTTAAAATCTGAATTGCAAAGGCCGCGATTTAGGATATGCATTATACAGCACGACTGACCCAGGGTTTAAAACTGTCCTGAGAACAGTTTTACAAATTCGTGCCATCCTCCTTCTGTCAGTCAGAAGTGCCGTGCTCCTCACGTGCCAGTCATGCTCACCAAGACGACTGCATATACGGCCACAAACAGCAAGCAGTGAAGAAAGCAAGTGATGGAAAAATACTGTTTCTGCTACTGAGCTATAAATGAATTACCTAATTCATAGTCAGAGATTGTTTCAGGAAGGTCCTCATAACAGAACTGCCGCGACCTCCTTTTAACCACCAGCAGTGACATATTACACATTTTGTTATTATTAATGGGCCATGGTATTAACATACCACTAACCCATCAAGAAAATGAGACAGTAGCCCTCACAGCAGCAGTCTTATTATATCGAAAAGATACAAAAAGTGCCAAGTAATGTTTTCTCATATTCGTTTTATATTTTCAAAGTAACAAGGCAAACGGATGGACAAGACGCTTCAGTCGAAAACAGTGCATTTTACTTTTTATTTTAAAAAACGCAGGGTTGTCAACTTTAGTCAGCTGTCTGGAGTGAGATTTCCTATTAGAGACAAGTTTGCACACACAATCACATGTATGTAAGAAATTTATTAGCTTTATTAGTAAATAGTCTGTAGGGCTGGGAAACTGCCATAATGCTTTTGATGCATCCAAATTTAGGTTTATAATGGAATAATATACATTTCATACATGGGCGTGAGAGTCTGAAAGCATGAAAGTCACGCCAGATGCGTGTTTGCAACCCTGAAAACGTACATTTTTTGTTTCACCCGAGTTAAATTATATATATAAAAAATAACATTAGGCTTATATAGTTGTTAAAAGGGGTAAACTACAATAAACTATGTCTATTTATTTGACATATTATAAAATGCATACTGGGATTGAAAACTTTTCAGCTTTAAGATTTCAGGAAAGAACAGCCACTCTGATCTGAACATTACATTTACAGCATTTAGCGGACGTTCGTATCCAGAGCGACTTATATTTTCCTCAATTCAGGGACAGTGCCCCTAGAGCAAGTTGTTGTTGAAGGTCTTGCTCATGTACCCAATGATAGTAGTGCCAGAGGTGAGACTTGAACCCACGATCTCTTGATCCAGAGGCAAGCATCCTAACCACTAGACCGTCAACACCCTTAATTATGGTTGAGAGTTAGTTACATTGGTTGAGATTGTTAGATTCGCTGCTGATATTAACACTAATGGCACATCAGTGCAAACTGCATGCACCAAAGTACGTCGTCTTTGGCGTTTATTAGCGTGGGAACAAACGGTTCTAGTATTATTGGGGTTCTAAGCAGCGCAAACTGCAAGATCGCAATTGATTTTCTTTATAGCTGGACTGTTTTTTATTATACACAGTCACAGCTTTTGTGATAGATTTATCCTTGATTGTTCTCTGCTAATTATTAACAAAGTAACAAATACATGTTGGAAACAATTCATATGTTTAAGTTCCTGCCCGTACATTAGAACATAGACCCGTTATTATTCTTATGGGATCTCATGTGCTAATGCTGCATCATATGTTTCAAATTTATTACATACTGATTATAATTAAAGCTTGACCTATAAAAATATTACATCACAAATCAAATCATAATCGCAAAATCTGTTCAGCCCTATTAGCCAAGTTGACAAGAGAACAATGTACTCTTATATATTTTCCAGTGTAATCTATGGCTAAGGTTTTCATGACAACAATTGGAAATGCACAAGGACACACACTTCTCCTGATAGTCATATATGAATTTCAACAGTATAGAGTTACACATACTGTACATATACTGTAACACACAAACACACACATATGTACACACAATAAACATGCAAATAAATGAATGTGCGCTACATTATATGTGCAGTGTGTAACTGAATAAAGTATATCTTCTGCACACTATGAAACGCAAGTGGAATACTGTCATTACAGAAATTACACAGGATTACAGTACAGTACACATTGTTGGGCTGTATAACTGTATTCTAGGCGAAAATGTTTGAATGGTTGAGGACATGGATGTTCTCCAAACATTCGGCTGTTGCCTTCAACCAGCCTTGGCCATTGTAAGGCCATGATTGAGGACATGGTCCACAGTCGTGATCCTTACAGTATTTCATCAGGGAACATCTTCTACCTCTTCTGCTGTTTTGCCTCCCTACCCTTCCATAATGCAGCCCCACTCTTCTTCTTACCAGTTGTTGACCCTGTTCATTTCCTTGTTGTTATTCCACTGCCAAATTGTAACACTGCATTGTGATCTGTCGATATATGCTTGCCAACTGAAGGTTCATGGCATGCACCTCTGAGCTATTTTAGAGAACTGGCTGGTCATTGGTCAATCTAACGCTTTATACATCCCCCTATTGGTGAAAATCAAGATTCAACTGAGAGCAATTAATCAATTCAGAACACATTAAAAATAAAAAAAAAACTGCAATAGAGATGTATGGAGAATATCCTTCACCGATTGGCAACAGATTCAACCATTTTGCATGTAATGACTTATACAACAAACTAACGCCTAAATGTTTTGGGGGGTAAGACATTTCAACAGAGTACCAGTATAATATATTTTGACCAAAATGACATAAACGACTGATAATGTAGGAATCAGCAGATGATTGTATATAATCTTTTGCATGACTGTGCCAAAGCATTTGCAATTTCACCAAAAGAATAAGACTTTGCATTTATGATGTGCACAAGTAACTCGATGAGGTGGAGGTTGTAGTAGTTATGAGAATTTCATTTCTGATCTGAGAAATGTACCAAAATGACTGAGAAAAACTGTAAAATAAAGCTAGTGACGTTTCAGCCTCACACTCTCAGCCCACCGCTAACAAATAATAATGCTAACGAGCATTATGTAGCGATACAGCATGTATGACACGTCTATTTCCCAAGTGCCTGGGAATTCTGCGTCCATCGATCATTGCCAGCAACGCAACGGTGTGGTGTGACACCAGATGCCAAGAATACAGCAATCTTCCTGTCTGGCCACAGTGGGCTGGAATATGAGAGTAGAGGACAGACTCTTTAGCTCTTCATCCAGCTTCACTGTCACACTAGTGACACAGGGGCACGGGAACCGCAATCCAGGTGACCCCATCGTGATTTTCAATCCCTGCTGTGGGTCCGTGATGAGAGAGAGAGAGAAACACAGCCCAAGAGGCAAAGGGAGGTGAAGACTCAGTGACTGAGAAAGAGGGAGAGAAACAGAAGGTGAGTATGTGTGGTTCAGTGAGTTGGGACACTGTGACTGCGATCAGAAGGTTGCCGGATCAGATCCCAGGGTCAGCAGAGTGATTTTAGTGTTGGGTCCTTAAACCCCCATTTGCTCCAGGGATTAACCCTGCTTTCTCAATTCTCAATTGTACAACACTTTGGATAAATATTTAACCAGTGTATATCCTTGCTGTTATATACCGTGCCCTTTAACGTTCAATATGACCGTCTGGCTGTGTGTGTGCATATATATCTCACACATATAAAGTTATGTTTGCACCAGTAAACACTGCTGATAAGAGCCTGAGGGACACACACTTCCAGACTACCACCCCTTCACCATTGCCATTCATAGGTTTAAGACATTAACAAGTGCACCTGTGCCTCTCCCCAGGCAACAAGACAACAACCGTGCCCAAACCTCAGGGACACAAACACATGCAAGTCTCCCTTCACCCAGAGACAGACCCTGTTCACCGGCCTAGTATATGACCATATGAGAAGCCGACCATAGAAAACATAGCCTCATGATCTTGCTTAATCTTGGTGAGGGCACCAGTCTTGAAACATTATGTAGGACCACAGTGATAAAGCAGAAAATTGCTTACAGTACTTACAGATCTGCACATTGTATAACGAAAGCTCAGGCTGAGATAAAACAACACATCAGACTCGGCCATGAGCCGAAACAGCAAATGCATAGGAACATTCATTAATCGTGTAATCCACTCTAAGGCACAGACTTCATAACATGACTGCAAGGGGCTCACAGACAGCTGTTTAGAGGAGCATGTTTGGTGGGTTGAGGGGTGTGAGTGTACAAGGAAGAGAGGGGGTGTGTATGTGTGGGGCTTCACACCCACGTTTGAAAGAGCGAAAACAGAGGGAGGGTGCGCCGCCTCATTTCCGCACCTCTGCGGCTTCCTCTGCCCCCACGCTCAGCGCTACTGCGCACACGTGCTGCAGCGGGGGCGCCTTCCCCAAGAAAACTAAGCTGTGTTCTCACGCGTTTCAGTCTCCACTGATCTGGTAGGCGCACAAAGAAAGCAAACAAACAAGATCCATCTTATTTTAGTGTCCCTCAGCATGCGGTTTTGCCCTTCTACTGGCCTTCAACCTGAATGCAGGTTAAATAATGTAAAAGAAAACATAAAATAACAGAGTAATAACCTTTTTTATTGGAATGGGGAATTAGGCCATTGCCACCTATAATTAACAACATAAAACATTCAAATATCCATACACATTAATGTTGCTTAGAAACATTTACATAACTCTGACACAAACCTGATTAAAGGAGCCACACACACACACACACACATGTATATATATATATAAATGTGTGTGTGTATGTATATATATATTATACAACCACCAGTTAACATTTACCATAAAGAGTATTTATGCAATTCATAGTAATTTAAAAACTGTAATCAACTTAGACTCTTTCCTTTTGCATTCGATTTGATGCCACTGACCTTCTCAAACACGTTACAGCCTACCCAGAATAAACCCACCGTGAGGCCTGTTTAATCTGCTCAATCACGTTATGTTCACGTTATGTTCTTCTGTTTTACGGTGCTGCACTTCCAGTCCCTGAAACAGGCTGATATTACAGAAGGCAAGGCTGCATCGGGATGTTTCTCACATTACCTACAGGTGACCCTGCAGTTTGAGCACCATATCCGCTTTACCGCTCAGACTCCGAGGCAGCCTGCTATCCCAGGACATTTTGCCCCATCTTGAGTCCCTTGACTGATTTACTGACTGCATCATCCAACATTGCTTGGTTTTGATTGGGAGGGATTCTCATTGGCGTTAAAGCGGATAACCATGATTTTATTGGCTGATACACAACATGAGTGATAACAGAGTCTGGCACCAGAATTAAAAAGCTACCCTCATTTCTCAAAGCATATGTACAATTCTGGGTTTCCCGTCTAGGGAGATGAGTGACCCACTAACAAAGCTCTCACTCTGCGCAAGCCCTGTGCAGGACCCACACTCTGGTTAACCCTGATTCTCAAACCCGAACTTGTAGCCTTATATTCCAGCACCTGACATCAGCTACCTATTGGCCTACTTCTGTCAGGCCAGAATCCTTTGATTCACAGATACCATTCACGTGTATTCGTCACACCAGCGATATAGGGGATGATGAGCCTTCTGGGATATCAGAAGGTTATGCATGGACAGTTGGTTTTTTTTCCCTTCTCCTCTAGTGGACTACATCTTAAATTATGTTTGCTGGCTGTTTGACTGTATACATCCAAAATCACTCACAAGTATTGCAAGCATACATGTATACCCCGTTCTGCAAAATACGAGGTCTGTTTACACTACGAGCATTCTTTGTTACAAATCAACATACTAAATCACTAAAATGCAAGGAACCCTCAGTCAGGGGTAGACCCCTTATAAAGCTCAATAAGGAAAAGTAAGCTCAGTATAAAAATATAACAGAAGCGCGAGGGAAGGGGGTGCAAGCTCTGGCGTAAAGACGACATATTACATTCGGTGCATTTTTTAAGATCTCCGGGGGGGTGTTAAAATGAGATTGGACAGTCTGGTGCATCATGTTCCAGCCGCGCACCCCTTATTCTGCATAATGCGCATCCTGGATACTCAAAAGCGTCGGTTAATTATTCCCCACTATTCATCCCAGTGATGTAAACGGATATAACTTGAGAATCAATCGGCGCCCGTCTGAAATACTGGAAGTCTATCGAAACCGTTGCATTTCCGCAGTATTACAATGCATAGCATTCGGTATGCAAAATGCCTCACATAAATATGTTAAGGAAAAAGAAATTAACTTTGCTTATGAATTTTATGAAGATATTTGAGTTTTCATCTGCGGTATAACAACATTACATGTAATATAAAAATAATTTTAACGAGTCAATGACATTTGGTACAACACACAAATAAATACACAAATCAAGCACGTCAATAATAAAGATTAACAACGCCAATCGTAGGTGATAAAAATAACAATAAAAATACAAATCTGCGGTGCTTAATCTCATGTTCCAGATTTTGAATGATTTTACTACAGTAAACAAAGCTACCATGAATTAAGCCGTCCATCGCCTATTTCGAGATTACGTGGAGAATTTTCAAATCATACTGTCAGTGTTATGAAATGCACTTACAGTCCTACGGGTCAGGCACACACTCCATGTCGGCGACTCGATATGCTCCGGTTTTTATTCAATCGTAGCCATTTCGCTGTATGCACCCCTTCTGCTGTTACACAGACTCGCCCCGCCCCTTGATGACGCGCGTTGACGTCTTGTCGTCATCACCGCGGCCCGCCCCTTACAAAGGCCACGCCCAAGACCCCCTAACTGGCGTTAAAGCGAATACGCCGCGATTCTCTGTGACAATGACTTTGTACCGGCCGCAGTAACATCACGTGTGTTAGGGTAGCTCGGCCTGATGTGCTTAGTGACACTCACAATATGAACAACCTGTTTTTAAACGTCAAATTCACCCCATATTCCATACTTCAATTCATGGTGGTAATTTTCGTTTTTTAAATTATTATTCATGCATAAAATTAATAAAAGGGTTTGGATTCTAACCTTCAGCGAATTTGAATTTCCCAAAAAGTTGACACAACTGAACGAAATTAGCACGTTAACAGAAGAAGCTATATTTAGAAAAATAGCTCATTACGTATGATAACGGTTTTGATTATGTCATTCGCTACTGACTCGTTAAAAATATAACCATGCTACCATCTTGTGGTACTAATTTGGTATTTTTCAACATTGCGTGAACAGGGAAATGCTGGAAGTCTACTAAAGAACACTGGGTTTCAGTATTATGTATGCTGGTCGTTTATAATTCCATGATTGATCCATTAACCAAACTCGGGTAGCTTATTTTAAAAACATTAGGCTACATTTTCTTACACCTGTGAAGAGGAGACGTCTGTATTTTTTATCTGTAGACCTTTTGTTACGAGATGTAAAGGATTTTTTTGTACAATAATTGGTCTTAAACAATAACACGACTTACCTGTGTAAGCAAGCTAGTGTAACACATTGAACTAGTTTAGTTAAAAATACCCATTGTAGCATTTATGATTTCGAATTACTATGAAACACAACAGTAAACCTTTAATGGTTAACAATTCTATCAAGATGCCCCTACAATGTGTTTATTAATCCTAATATCCATATTCCTAATACTAATATTGTTCCAGCCTTCAATTTAGAATTTCGCGGCTCGGTTTTTTCTTTCATGGCTCTAAGGCGACACCTACTGTTCACTGGTAAGGGCCAAAGTGGAAATAAGTGAGTCCTGCGAATAAAACAACAGCGATTGTTAAAATGAGACCAGATGCTGCAAATATCAGCAATTAAGTATAGTCATGATTGCAGGGCAGTGACTGAATAGCAACCAACCAACATCATAGCTGTGGTTTGCTAACACAGTAAGATAAAAATGTCATAACACCAGTGAAACAAAATGATGCTGAATTTGCCATTGCAGATGCAGAATGATGATACAAAACAGGGAATATATCTTCTTGCCAGTATATCTGACCATTGCTTGAAACACAAAATATTTTATATCCTTAGCCAGAATGAAAAAGCAGGAAACCTAAGAAGAATGTTGGCATCCACATCAACAGTTCGTTTTTGGTTAAAATGGACATAGAGTAACATTTAATGAGATTGATCAGTTCAGGCTGTACTGCTGTCATAGCCACCGTTTTGCATGTTTAAGTCTCCTCTGGGTATTCAGGTTTCCTCCCACACACATGCTGTTGAGCTGAACTGTGGCCTGATTTGTGTTAGTGAGTGGGGGCGGGTCCTGAAACGGTCATCTGCTTTGCATGATCTCGAGTGCTTCTAACCTTACCTGGATAAGGGGCAGCTGAAACGGAATGGAGGTACAGGATTCTGACAAAAACCTCTAGCACAGTGATGCGAGAAGTGAGACACTAATACCTACTGTGGGTGATCACGCATCATTGACTAATTTAACCCAAAGGGAGCCAAGATGATTTTATTCGCCAAAAAAGTCCAGGTGCAGGTGGCGGCATGAAAAACA
Organism: Mormyrops boulengeri; assembly: GCA_026781065.1. Lineage (NCBI taxonomy): Eukaryota > Metazoa > Chordata > Actinopteri > Osteoglossiformes > Mormyridae > Mormyrops > Mormyrops boulengeri. Next base: position 13,494,644 of record JAODLD010000040.1, on the reverse strand, counting down.
CAATTAAACATAAAAGACAAAACTACAAAAAATAATGTACTACTCTAGACAATGAAATAAAAGTCAACCACAGATATAATTATTAATAAAATGGCCTATAAATATGCATAAAAAGGTTAAATAAAGGTGAGACACCCAGGTACAGGATATAAACAGCTTTAGGGTACGTGAAAGTAAGCTTAATAAATACATAAACAAACAGCCAAGCAAACAAACAAACAAATTCGTACAATGACACCAATTCGTACAGTAATACCTATAAATACAATGCAAAACATTTCCCATGAACACCTTGCCACCTTAAGTCATCATACCGTGCATAATTATACCATATGCAATGCCATTCTAAGAAAAATAAGCTATTTACATATTTATGTTTTTATTTTTTCGATTTTATAAGTTGTACAACTTTTATTTACACATGTGATTTAAGTATGAACTTCATAGCCTATTATTAGCAGCCATAGTATCTTCAGATAGACTATCAGTTACGCTTAGAACCTATGGCGAACCTTCCTTAAACAAAACTGTATTATATAACAAAAATGTAACTAAATACCCTTGTTTTGAAAAAAGATCAAATCTAAGGTGTCTTGCTCGGTGACCGGAATGTACTGAAGTACTTCCAAAAGTGACAATTGTCGGGTCCCGCCCAGGACGGGTGTGGCTCAGCGGCTCATCAGGTAATAACGCCGAAACTGCGCTGAGCCGGCGACGTTAGTGCACAAAAACATGTGCAAGACAGACACTAATCAGTTTTGTAAAATAAGGAACCATTTATCTTAAACAGTTAAAAAAACGTGTGCCTACAATGCTATTTATTTATACCAATATATAGATTTAAGCTTGTATTTCATAATTTACCTTTCGTGATATCCTGTAAAAAGACTTACAACGATTTTTTTTAAAGTTTTGTTTTTAAGTTAATTAGCAGTGTACTGCCTCGACGTTGATGCAAATGGACAAACTCTTTAAAGGGAACTGCTGTGCAGTTTTTCTGATGTTTTGGGTAGTCCATGCGTCCTGGGGGTATGTATCAAACGGGAACCAGTCTGGTACAGAGGACGGGACGCAGGCTGTCCCGGATCATGAAAAGGAGCATAATCTGCCTGTATTCACGCTCAACTACAGTCGCATACAGATGCCGCTGGAAATCACGCTGTGGATTCTTTTGGCGTCGTTTGCCAAAATCGGTATGTGGCATTTGCGTTCATCGTTATATTAGGATGACTGCGTGTTTGTATTGTTAGATGTTTGTCAACTTCCCAGACGATCAGTGTGGAAGCTTTGTCGGTCAATAAGGCGGCAACATTTTAATGTTTTGAAATAATACTCAATAATATTTGAAATATTTTCATTTATTTGTTTCTTTGTTTTGAGGTTTCAATGTTTACGAAAGGATCACTATATGGATTCCGGAGACGTGCTTGCTGATTGGCGTTGGATTGATCGTGGGTGGGATCATGCACTCTGTACAGGAGCGACCCCCTGCGGTGCTTACATCCAGGGTCTTCTTCCTGTACATTCTGCCCCCCCTTGTTCTGGACTCGGGCTACTTTATGCCCATCAGGCCTTTCTTTGAGAACATTGGCACCGTGCTGTGGGTCGCGGTGGTGGGAACGCTGTGGAACTCCATCGGGATCGGCTTGTCCCTCTACGCCGTCTGCTGCATCGATTTCTTTGGCGTGAGGGACATCAGTGTGCAGGAGAACTTACTCTTCGCCTCCATCATCTCGGCCGTGGACCCCGTCGCAGTGCTGTCCATCTTTGACGACCTCAGCGTCAATGAGCAGCTCTATATCGTGGCACTGGGAGAGTGCTTGTTTAGTGACGCTGTCACTGTGGTGAGAGTGACCTTGGCAGATGCGGGATGAAATAAAGCTCAACTTAAGGCTCATGGAAGTTTTACTTACTAAGCAGCTAGATTAGCTGGGACCAACCAATCAGATGTCTTGGTCCCAGCTCCTCTAGTTGCTTGGACCCACCTCCTCTACAATCTGATTGGTTATCTTTCTGAACCAATCATTTTTCCTTCTGCCCTCAGAACATTTTTGCCTAAGTAAAACTTCCACGAGCCATCTTTAGTGATGTTCTGGCTCCTATAGCTTATCAAGTGGAGCAATATGCTAATCTTAGGAAGCACATCACAGTTATAACCCTTCTCCCTACTGTTTGTTGCTTTGGATAAAAGCATCAGATATATGTATTTTTTGTGAGGTTATATGCAATAAATAGATCTTTCTTTTCCTGGCCAGGTGCTTTACGATATGTTCACCTTTTTGGCTGGCATGCCAAAGGTGGAGACTACAGATGTCTTCCTGGGTGTGACGCGCTTTTTCGTGGTGGGCGTGGGGGGGCTGTTTTTGGGAGTCCTGTTCGGTTTTGTGGCCGCCTTCACCACGCGCTTCACGTCCAAGGTGAGCGAGATTGAGCCACTCTTCGCCTTCATGTACAGCTACCTGGCCTACCTAGTGGCAGATATGCTCTCCACCTCCAGCATCATGGCGTGAGTACCTGGCGCACCAGGGTTCATCTCCCCCTCCTAACTATGTGGAAGGATGGCTACCACAGATGTAGCAGTAGCAACATACCCTTCTATTGCCCTTCAGCATTGTGACCTGTGCCCTGACCATGAAGTACTATGTGGAGGAGAATGTGGCCCAGAATTCCTGCACGACCATCCGTCATGTCATCAAGATGCTCGCCACATTGTCCGAAACGGTCATCTTCCTATTCCTGGGCGTGGTCACCGTGACAACAGATCACCAGTGGAACTGGGGATACATCCTGTTCACACTGTTGTTTGCTTTTGTCTGGAGAGCGCTAGGTAAGCATTTTTGTGAGCAGAAGGGTGTGTATGTGTGTGTGCGTGTGTGTGTGTATGTGTGTGTGTGTGTGTCTGTGCGTTTGTGTGTGTCTGTATGTGTGTGTGTGTTTGAGTGTGCACGTGACATTTCTGTCTAAAATGCGATTATTTTTTTTTATCATTTTGAGACAGATTTTTTGTGAAACCTTTTATTATATTTCACTGATACTCCAGTGTATAACATTTCTGCTCTCCCCCCAGCTGTTTTTATTCTTTGTTATTTCTTTATTCCTTATTATGTTCTTTCGTTATGTTTATTTTGTTACTCATACTGTCAGTTTGTGGCAAACAGCCATGTGACTGTTGCCCTGTCTTCTCACTGGTTTCATTTACCCAATTCAGTCTCTATTTCTGTACAGACTGTCCTTGACTTACAACCTATGCAACTTACAGTGACTTGCACATACGACTGAAGTAAATGTGGGTAAAAACAAATTTCAGGCGGCCGTAAGCCCGGCAGCGCTAAGGTAATCGTAAGTCGGGGACAGTCTGTATTTCTTCCTAGAAGCTTGCTGCTACGTTAGAAGATGACCCCGTGACTCCATCCATTCCCAGGTGTCGTGATGCTGATGCACGTCATTAACCCTTTCCGCACCATCGGCTTCAACTACAAGGACCAGTTCAGCCTGACGTACGGTGGCCTACGAGGGGCCATCAGCTTTGCTCTTGTCTTCCTCCTCCCCCAGACCATCGTCTGGCGCAAACTCTTCCTTACTGCCACCGTCACCATCATCATATTCACCGTCTTCATCCAGGTAATGTATAGCCAAGTGCTGATAGGCTGAGAAAGCCTGACTAGAAGATTAATCTGGACTCCATCTAATGAGATTCACTGTACTTCAGATCATTGTGTACGCTTTAATCATTACTGAATCTGTTGGTTTTCGAAAGAATAATCAAGTTGAATTAAATGAATGCTTAAAAATGTGTTAATGGTCGATAAATCCAGTAACAACTCAGGAATTAATCAATTTTCCATAACTGCTATACCAGTGCAGAGTCATGATGAGCCTGGAGTCTATCCCAGGATGGGGCACAAGGCAGGGGACACCCTGGGTGGGATATCAGTTCATAGCAGGGTCACACTTCAGAGATACCAGTTCACCAAACTGCATGTTTCTGCCATGAGCAGAAACATAAGGACTTTGCATACAGAGGAGGCAGGAATTGAAAACGCAGCTATGTTGTGAGGCCACTGTATTTCAATAGAATAGAATAGCAATACTTTATTGGTCCCCATGGGGAAATGCTATCCCATCTTGCTCCCCATGAGACACACTGACACATAAACAGGTGAGAGCAAACTTGGGGGTTATAGCATAGGGTCAGCCAGTGTGCAGCCCCCCAGAGCTGGGGGGTTAAGGGCCTTGCTCATGTGCCAAATAGTGGCATCTATCTGTCAGTTCTGGGATTCAAACCAGTGCCCGTCTGATCATTGGCACGGAGTCCTAACCCACTGAGCCATCCCTCCAAACCGCCACACCACACCACACCACACCACCCTCAAACATTCAGTTAGACTAAATGCACCTTTAGGATCGTAGTTAATGCTGAACGATCAACAACAGTAGTGGCTATCCCGGCTATTAATGGATACGCTTCGGCAAAGATGAAGCACTTGTTCTCATTTGGCTTTTCATATGGGATCTGAAACAGGGAACCAGCATCCGACCCTTGATCCAATTCATAAATGTGAGGAAGACCAACTGGAACCTGGAAACTATCAATGTTGAGATTCACGTGCGGGTAAGAGGCTAATCTTTAGACTTATTTGTCTTGTCTGCCCCTATTCTGTTTGCACTGTTACTGACACTCAAAGTACTTTTTGGTTCACTTTTGGTAGCCCTAAAATCAGCATCCTATATGTTTATCCAGGTGATGGAGCACACTGTTGTTGGGATTGAGGACATCTGTGGTCAGTGGAGTCACCATTACTGGAAAGACAAGTAATAGCCTGAGTGGTGGTAGCTTTTTGATGATTTACCCATATGAAATGTGGAATGAGCAGTGATCATGCTTTTAGCTACATTCTAGTTATGAAACCGGACTCTTTAAATACAGGGACAGAGCATTATGACACACTTGTATGTGTAGACTTAGGACTGTGCTCATTATAGCTGAATTGAGGCTTGAAGTGTAAGATCGGCTGTGTCTGTCATCATGAACATCCAGCTCTGCTATCACTTTGTTGAGGTTCAGTCAGTAGTTTCTATATTCTTTTCTTTTGCCGTCTGCTGATAACCCTGCCTCGATCTCCTTGCGAAGCTCTTTCTCTTACCCTCCTGCCCTTTATCATAGCTTAAGAGCAGCGTTTCTCAAACCAGTCCTCGGGGACCTGCAGGTGGTCCACATTTTTGCTCCCTCCCAATTCCGCTGGACTTGGGAGGGGGCAAAAACATAGACTGTCTGGAGGTCCAAGACTGGTTCGAGAAACACTGCTTTAGAACAATGCTGAGAATGATGATAAACAATGTCAAATTGGACATCCAAATTGTCACAGGGCAGTATATTTTTCAGTTGTGTGCTCGATATGGTGTACTAGTACTTACCGTTATATAATGCGAGCAATGGCAGTGAACAATGGGCTAAAAAAATAGAAGCGGGTTTTTTAAAAAGTCGAAAATTTCGAGTATGGGTGTGTAACTAGAGCACTTAAAATCCATTCCATCGCAGGACTGCAGTTAATTTCAGTTAAATGTAATGAACTGGGTGTCAGTAAGGATCTGTAAGTGAGTTTGGATGCTGGGTTAAAGTTCTGTAGTGAAATGGATGGCCAATGTTGCCTACCCTTCATTTAGACATTCCCAACGGCTTTACATACAGTTAGCTGCACTCCTGCATGCTTGTTACAGACAGGGGTCGTGTTACTTTATTTTATGAATTAATGGATGGGCAGTTTTCCGCTCTGATCCCTGCATGCAGGTTCAAGAAGTTTAATGACAACTTCATCAGATGGATCCTGATCAAGGACAACCAACCAGAGTCGAGTATTGTATCTCTTTATAAGAAGCTGGAACTGCAGAATGTCATGGATATTCTGGAACCTCCTGCAGTTGGTGACTCGCTGTCTCCAGCCACCCCAAAGTGAGTCATTCTTTTGCTGCAGCTTCGTTTACAACCCATTGATCTTATTTCCGCTGGTAGCAGTTCCTTTCTCTATCCCTCCTTTTTCTCTCTGTTCTCACTATTTTTCTACCACATCGCCAATGTCGGCTTCACATTCCTACACTTACTAGGTTCTATAAGGTTCCGTGTCACGTCTCAGCTGTATGAATACTGTTGAATATTTGCAGGTTGAGAGACTGCTTATGATACATGGCGTTTATGAATTAGCATTTTATATCGCTGAATTTCCAGTCAGGAAGAATCTGCCTCCAAACTGAAGAAGAAATTCTTGGCAAGCGACCTGAGGAACATGCACAATCTCTTGTCGAAGAACATGTACAAGATACGACAGAGGGTGAGTCATTGCCGTATTCCCTGCCGAAGGAGACACTTCGATCTTATGCAGGCAACTGTATGGATGTCTTGTAAACAAACACTTGCTTATATCTTTGCAGATCTGCTATATAATTCCTGATTTCTGAATCTTTTACATACTTACTAGGACTCCCTGTAACTCCTCTGCAGTATCTCATAATTATATTGTCTTCTGAAATTATTATGTATGTATATAAAAAAGGCAGTGTACTTTCAGTCACTATGAGAATTTTTTTGTCTGCTGTCTGCGACCATGTCTACATTTCACTACCAGATGTGGTAGGTTAGGAGATGGAAAAGACAAAGACAAGGGGTGGTTTTACAGCTACTCCGACCCATGCTAAATACAAGACAAGCTTGACAACATTCATTTCCTACTATTACATGTGGGCAGCTGTGAAACCGATCTCTGAAATTGAGGTTATAGAAAAGACATGGCAGTATTAGTATAGAATGTCACATGAGATTATACGCCTAGTACAGTGCTTTTGTTCCAATCGGCAGCTCTTGTTGCAGTCTTTAAGCGCTTTCCTTCCTTTTAGATTTCAGGCCTACACATATGCAAGAGTGAAGCCTTTTTCTAAATTCAATTAAGCGCTTATGTGTTATCGTTCCCATTACCTCTAAGCATCTAATGAGCATATTCATGATGGTGAATAATTTCAAACGCCTGTGTGTTTCCATCAGACGGTATCTTACACAAGCAAGCACGCCTTGCCCGACGAAACCAGGACCAGAGAGATCTTGATGCGGCGGCACGCCAGCCTTCACCACAGCCTGAGAGGCGTGGGGGGGCTGCACAAGGTGCGGTGGGGAAACTTGGAGAGGCTTATTGTGTTGTGTTGATTTCAAAGCGGGATTGTATTCCCTTATAATTATGGGGGTGGTTTCACTTCACTCTTCTCATTCATTTCCAGAATTTAACAACCACACAGAGATATTTCTCTCTTCCTGCTCAGAGGAGATGGGAACACACCTCTGCTTCCAAGAGATATCCTATTGCTGGTAAGTTTAAGAATAGTATTGTCATTGTCAAGGTGTCATGGAGTGCATGTATTAACTACCCTAAACACAGCACAGTGTTCACATTTTTGGTTTCTGTGTTGCTTTACTGTTCCTGTTGTACCTGAGAATGTTTAGGGTTTTTTGCTGTTTGGGTTATGACCCGATTTGGAGAGGCACCGTCTGTGTGCTCATGCAGGAAACTTCGGGGCAGAGGTGGAGCTGGACCACCCTCTTGCCAGTCCCAGGTCCAGACAGCTGAGACGATCTACATCCCTTGGCGCGCGGAACTTGGGATCCCGCCAGGATATGGCTGCAAACGCGGCCATCGCTGCGGTGAAAGACCACAGGGGGCGACATGGGGCTCGTCGGATGTCCCGTCCAGGCTGCAGTCAGTCCAGGCCTCCTTACCCCTGGCCTTCCCATCAAGAGCAACTTCAAGACCCTGTGAACAATAGTAACAATAGAATGGAGGCAGGCGACAATGGAATGTGGAGCCCTTTGCTCTGACTGCTACCATGGAAACCACAGAATCTGCAGAAGAGCGTAATCAGACCAGTGGGTACTGTACGTGACCCAGTGTTTTATACCATTGCGTAGCTTCCCAGATCTCTGCTGCAAATTGACCTTGATTCAGTCAGGGACCATTCATAGGAGAACTGTACCGGAACATTCTAGGTATTTTGCTTTCTTATTCCACAACTCTTGTAACACTCCTGTTTTGAAAACGGCTTACCAGTAGTGCTATTCACATTGTTTTGACACAACTTACCTATAATATGTGCTGGAACATCACAGCAGAACACAATGCTGTCTTAGCTAGGAGCACCTGCACCCAAATGCTTTGTCTGGTGATATTGGTAGCAATTTGCAGCTAAGTATCAGATATTAAGTACCTTTGGTACCATTCAGCATTAGTCATACTTCTGTATTGTTTTGGGGAAATCAAAACAGTGGTTGTGGCTTTTGTTCCTGATTACTGGACCCCAGGGGGATTGTGCAATCATCGGTCCTTCTGTGGCCACAATGTCACATCTCCACAAAGCATGTGCTGCCTAAAAAGCACCACCAAAGGAAACGGTTACAAGCCAGGTAACTACCACCAAACAGAAATCACGATTGAGTAATTCTGTATGAATAGGCAGGAGCCACAGTGTTGGCTAGATGGGATACACGCCACTCCCAATGTAGAGGGTCCCAAAGACCCCATCATTCGCTGTTTGACAGCCCTGAGACTTCATGTGTGGGATTTGAAGTGCTACTTGTCACGTGTGTTTGGATCCTGAATAAATAATACAAGTGAAATGAGAAATAACGTCATGTTTTCCTTATTATCTATTTTTGTCAAAGCACAAGGAAATATACCAAAATGTCATAATGATATTTACGATATTTACGATTTTAGAAATCCATATTTAATTATGTCCATATTTCTAAAAAGATATATACATATATGTCATAATTATGTCATTTAAACATTTATATCATTAAAATATCTATATTTTATATTGTATAACTGAATATAACATTTTATTTATGTTAAGTTCGGGTTGTTGAGAGGACACCATAAGTAAAAATATACTATTCAGTACTGATAATTGTTCATTATAATACCTGTGGATAAGCGGTTGATAGATGGATGAATGGACCTGAGCAAACGCCTCTCTGTAGGGCTACTTTAATACCTGTACATATTCTATGGCCACTTAAAGGACACAGGAATTAATTTTTTCTTTTATTTTATTTTTAAGTACCGCACACAGACACACAGATTAGGTATTTGTGAGGACTCTCCGTTCATTTCCACCCCACCCTAATGCCAACATGATGACCTTAACCCCTACTCAGCCCTAACCTTACCCATAAGTAACCGAACATAACACAAGTCTTTTGGCATTTTTAGTTTTTTTATTACTGACATGGATTTTTATAGAATTGAAGATAAAAAAACTGTTTTTTCATCAATGTAATGTATATCTGACCACACACACAGACACACATACAAAATCCAGAGGGAGATCTAGGAACTTCCATCCCAGCATCACCCATTTTTTTACTACTTGGTGTGCATATTTTTCAACAAGTCACACTACTGGCTATAGATCTTTGTTCATGAATGCGATACTGAGACCCTTCATTATGCTATAAATTGACACACATATGCTACATGCAACTGAAAATGTTCTAATTCTGCATGGGGAGCTTAATACTTTACAATAATCACAAGAAAAATGTATTAAATTTGTATTAATTTATCTTAAAGATATAAATTAATATATTGAGAAAGATGGCATAGGTAATATGTTGTCACACACTATTAGCTAAATCCATTTTTATTTAAATTCAGAAGTTTGAGAATGTCATTTAATTTGGCGGAATAGGTTATGTAACTCAGTAATACATTAACACACAAACAAAAAAAAAACATTTTGAGAACACGGATAACCTTGCCAAGTAGACCTACTTTTGTTAGGTTGTCCCACATCTCAAATCTCCTCATTACATCGGAGCATCTGTACTGTGTACTTAGCTGCACTGCTTACTTTCCGTATTCCTCTTATCTATCTTTGTGATTTTCTCAGTTATGTAACAAATTTTGGCAGTCCCATCTATGGTTTCTAGTTTATCCCATTTCTCGCTGCTCAACCAATCCTGGTAGCTTCCTTTAAATTGAGATTAAAAAAGAGGTACGCTTAAACGAGATTATACTTTTATCTTTAATGTGTTAAGTAAAATCCATCTCTCTTCAATTTAACTGTTATTATACTATGTGGCACAAGCCTATCTGAAGTTTGCATGTCCTTAAAACCACAAAGCATTCACACGCTATTTAATGCTTTTAGCTGCACTGGTTCAGCAACTATGGTTTTATGTAAACCGTTTCCCTCAAAGATCAATACTGATAGAATTTTCTTTAAAACGATCATTTTAAAAACATGTAATCGTATTAGATGCATTACTGGTGTATTAAATGTACTGCTGTACTGAATATTAGAACTGTAGTTGTTTTTAACATAGTTTTTTATAGGGCGTAAGGCTCATTCTATTGGTCAGTCATGAGATATTATTATCTCACCAATAATGTCTTGTTCCCTACTGGGGTTTCCGCTGTCTTCTGGAATTTTCCGTTTCCTTCATAATTATATGTGGCCCATGTGATCCTAGTTCTACAGTATGAGCGGAGGGACATGCGGCAGTGTCACCAATCGCTTACCCTTCATGTTTGCTCTGGTTGGTCACAAACTACTCAAGAAGAGACTTCTCCTTTGGACAGGATGATGCAGAAGTAGCGCCAACAAGACGGAGGCGTGTAACAGACCTGGCAATAAAACAAAAGGCAATGAACGAGATGTACCATGAGATGTATATGAATGACATCTATGAGTCTATAGGAGATATACTGTACAGGACAACTTCCTATGAGGGAAAAAAAAGTTATGCAATATAATACCTTTTTGTCCGATTTATCACAAATAAATGAGTATATATGATTATTAGATGTTAGGAGTGGAAGTAATTGAAATTGACCTCATTTCAATACAGGGCTGCCCTGAGGTGCTTGGCAAAGTGATAAAACAATACTATGCAGGGAACTCTTTAAGATTTGACTGGGAATTCTATGAGATGTGATCGTGTTTTCTCTTGAGAAAAACTATGAGGAGTGTGAATGAAAAAGCTACGTCTCATCTTTGTACTGTAGCAACTTCGTTTTCATCCTTGAGAACCAGAAGAAGAAAACCAGATCTTTCTACGTACTACCTTTCCTCTAGGGGCAAGATGACACAGTCATTTGAACCAAAGGTGAATCCACTGTAAGTAACAACCCTAAACCATACTGCCTTACTGGAAGATAATTCAGCAGCATGACATGGTGCTTTTCTTCTGAATGTGTCACAGATTTTCTGCACTGTTGTAGCAGTCATTTTAGTCCCATCAATTTGTAATGCAGCGTCAGATCTTGTGTGGTTCAACAAAGCTCTTGGAAGAATAACTTTTGCATCCATCCATCTTCCAGAAACACTTAACCAGTCGAGCTTTATCCCAGGAAGCACAGGCCACAAAACCTGGACAGCCCACATGAGATGGCAGTCCATCATAGTGCAGATGCCCAATATGTTCAGTTTTGGTGTGGAGGGTTGTAGCGCAGTGTGTATCTTGGAATGTTAGGCTGCCATGCCTTTGAGTGGAAGGTCATATATTTTAATCCCTGAAATGATTTCTCAGTTGGGCCTTTGAGTAAAAGGCACTCAACCTCTGGTTGCTGTCTGACCTTGCTGTCAGAAATGCATTTTGCTTTGGATTAAAGTGTCTTCTAAATAAATTAAATCTAAGTTATGCTGCGAACGGGTTGGTGCTCCATCCTGGGTTATTCCCTGCCTTGCGCCCATAGCTTTCAGGATAGACTCCGGACCCCTGCAACCCTGCGTAGAACAAGCCGGTACCAAAAACGGATGGATGGATGGATGGATGTAAGTCACGTATGTTAAGGGAGTGGGAGGAAACCCACACAAACACAGGAGGATTGTATACCCAGAACTTCCCACACACTGAGCCGAGGGCAAGATTTGAAACCAAAACACTTGAGGTGTAAGGATACAGGGCTAATGCAAGGTTCTTCTTTGGCACCCTGATTTACCTAAAGAATGATGTTAAACTGTTCTTTATGACATCATTAAACAGGACAATATTGCAAGCCTAAAATATTAAAAATACCTGAGAAAACACAATTACAGTATATGTGGTATTTAGTTATAGAATAATATGGTATCCCAGTGCTTACCGTTTACCATCAGCATAGTAATTGATTCAGGTGTGTATCCCCAGTGTGTAAGGAAACTGAATTTCACTTCATTGGCAAAATACCGAAGCACCACTAGGGGGAAATCTTGTTCTATCTGTTGCAGGGATTTATGATTATTTTTTTTCTTTCTTTGCATTTTTCTCCTTTTTTTCTCTTTCGCAGAGGGTTGCACATAGTTAAAGAATCTAAAGGTTTACATCAGTATCAGCCCTCGCGCATCTGTGAGGTTTGGACGTAATGGTTCAGAGCTGCGGGGGCTTTGAATTTCGTTTATTTCTCTTATTATTTACTGCCACGTTTTTCCCAGATGATGTGCATTAGAGTACTTACGGGTGAAAAGAAAAGTTTCACGCCTCTGACTTTATAACGGATGATTTGTGATCGTGCTTTTTTTGAGGGCTGTCGAGAATGCTCCTTAAAGACTTGTTGCCAACTGTAATCCCCATATTACAAAGGATAACATTCTGCCTATTTGAGACACTTATATACTGGCAAATGTGCAGAGGAAAGTGGGTTTATGACAGACAAGGGCTACAATGTTACTACAGCAAGAGGCAATTGGACTGCCTGTTTCCCTCCGCCTGTCCGTCGCGTCCAGATAACATGCATAGATACCAATGTGCCGTGTGTGTGTGTGTATTACCTGCTCTGCTAGTGTTTTTCATGATTGCTGCTTGACATAAAGAGATGTATTTAAGGACACTTTATCCAGAAAAACAGGCACCTATGAAGTTCTGCTGAATAGTTCTTGTGTTGTGTTTGGACCTCTAGAGTTTTTGTTTAGTTAACTTGACTTTGTTGCTGAAGAAGTACAATGCCTTGTTCCTCGGGCATTACAACTTTTATTTTACTTCAGCCGAATGTGAGTCACCTTGTGGAGTTCTAATAACTGTATAATAACTCACAAGGGGTGCTGGTGTCTTGTGGTTTGTATGAAGGACGCAAAGGACTCCCAAAATAAAAACAAACTTATTCATAACAATATCACATCTGAAACTGTAGTGAAATACAATAATTACAGATCCAAACAGGTCCAGTGACGCGTATCACAGTACTGTCTTATAGTGATAAATATTATCTGTGATGATAGAATATATCAGTTAGTACTGCATCAATCATCTTCTGCTAGCATAGCTTCGTTCAGCACAGTGCGTTTCGTTACACACTCAGCATGCCTTATTCTAACTTTACAGTACTGCGGCCCAGAGATGCCCCTCCACCTCCCGAAAAGCCACTGATCCCGCTGACATCTCCTCATTCTTCTTTGACTTCCCAGGACCTATTCATAAATCCTTCTTTTCAGTCAATCTGCTTTAAGCTTCTTTTGAACCCGTGCACTGAGGTTTGAACACCTGAACGCTGCAAACTGCGGCGTATTATAATGCGTCATCACTAACCCATTCTATTATTCTACAGCTGAACATGCATGTTAAGGGCAGATGTCATTACAGCACTGTATGTATTATCTGAATTGTATTCAAGAAAAGTGCCATTTGTGTAAAATTTTGATTCATTAAATTTAAATGTATTATAATGATCATGTATAGAATTTACCGTGGTGAATTACAAATTGTCAGTTGTATTTTTAGAAAGGTACACTTATTTGAAGTCACAGAGCTTTCAATGAGAACCACAATGAAACATTTAGTGTTACTTATATGCAGTCTTATTTACATAATCATCTACATGTAAGGTGTATTAATTCTTATGATTATATTTAGAGTCAGCTAAATATTAATTGAAATTTTGACAATCACTTTCATTCTCTGTATTAAAAATAATTAATAAAATAAAATGTACATTCTTATTCTGTGTGTTTTACTGTGATCTTGTACTAATTCAAATTTCTTTACAGGGATCACACCCTTAAAATTCTGACACGGGGAACTTCGGTGTCAGGGACGCCCGGCGCTGAGTCGGTGTGTCACTATTTTCCCGTTTTACTGCATAACTATGTGCTAATTTCTGCCGCGATGACATCGCTGCCTGTCACTTCTGTTTCAGTCTCGCCGTCCGGTTCAGACATCTCTGTCACTGCGGCCCCTGATCGGACGGCTTGATGTTTTTAAGGTTGGTTTTAATGAATACCGTGTCGTGTTCAATCACAGAGCCTGGTTAATTTGTTTTACATAATCGGCTGGCAGATTCATTAAGTGTATTCTGATTCTCTGGTCCATCACCTCTGCCTGAGTTTCCGCTGCTCAGGCAGACAGTGTGAGTCTGCTGCTCTTCTTCACGGTCGTCTTTGTTGCCCCAGTGATGGAGCTGGCCCGGATGACAGCTGTGGCCACAATAGTCCAATACTCCTTCTCCCCTTCTGTTACATTTCCACCATTTTTGAGTTGAAACACTATTCCAAAGGCCAGCTAGTCTCAAAGTGCAATGGGACCCCAAAATGTACAGTGCTTTTCTAATAAGCTGCGTTTCTGTCTGAGATCGACATGATTTTTTTCAGTTTCTCTGAAATCTGCTCCGGTGAAATTTCACCCATGTGGTAGAAGCTGTGGCAGCTTCTGCCCTGTCCCGAGTGTGACACTCGACACTAACGTGTCCCCCTCAACGTCCCATTAGATACACATAGAGCGATGGTGCTATACTGTTTGTCGTGTAACAAACACGAACCCTTAGTGCAGGCTGCTCTGCCGGTCGCACAAGGATGGAGTTTTTTGGTGCAGCTCCAAGGCACGCCACCCCTCCCTTCGCCTTTGCACCATTTGCCAGGACAAGGCAGACCCGCGAGGTATAATTACAGAGCCCCCACTAACAGGAGAGCAGGAAATTATACTCAAAATAATGTTTCTTGGTTTAAGACCTGCCCCATGCCAGGAGCTCGTACATCCGCTGCGTTTTCTGTTGGATGGGGCGGCATAGCCACCCCGTTCCAGAAGTCAAGAACCTCATTCTTCTTTGGATTGGGGTTCTGGGGGGCTGGTGGGGTCGACCCGCCATGTTTCAGGTCGCGCTCCATGCGGTAACGGGATTGGGAGGGTGGGTGTGAAGGAAAACGAAAAGGCAGTGTAGTCGTGTGCTGGACCTACTAAGCACTCCCAACAAAAGGAGGGCAGACAGAACCTGCTGCGGGCTCGGTTGCTAGGTGGTGGACTCACAGAGTTGAGCTCTCCTGTGTAAACATCCATCCATCCTTACGACCAGCATGACATATCTCAGTATCTTACCAGTATATTGCAACACTGCAAAATAGTTGTGAACCTGGATGAAAGCAGCAGTCTTAGACCTTGGCAATACCTTCCATTCCAGTGCATTGTTAGCTAGCCCCCATCCCCTCCTCTTTTCCATCTAGCACTCGCCGGGTGGGGCGGGGGGGCGCGGCGCCGGCGCGGGGGGGGGGGCGGGGGGGGGGGGGGGCGGGGGGGGGGGGGGGGGGGGGGGGG
>JAODLD010000040.1:13463287-13479003 GCA_026781065.1 Mormyrops boulengeri | reverse complement strand
AGCACTCACCTTGTCACCCACAACCCCCGAATCCCTGTATCTCATCTGGCGACCCTTTTTGTCTGCATAATGAGTTTAGTGATTGCTTGGTGGCCTATGCCTCGTACCCCCTTGCCACTTCTGTGAGGGTTAATGAAGATCTGAGGGATCAACAAGGGGCTGTTAAACATGCCATTAACAGGGCTGCGGATCGGGGCCCCGCCAGCCCGCACCATTGTGCCTAGCAGTGGGGATCGCGTGATGGGTTTTGTCAATCTGCGTGGACCAGCTGTGTGGAGAATGAAACGCGCATTACCTCCTTCTCCATCCCTATCTGCATTCGCCACCCCCTGCCCCCCCCCTCCACCACTCCTTCCCTGTCTCTTACTGGTGGCTTGACATCCCCTCCTAAATTTGTCCATTTAGCTCAAGAAAATGCTGGGTGTGTTCGACCAGAGTCACCATAAGGAAGCTGCTGCCTCAGCAGGAACACTTACCTACGCTCATCTGGGACAGAATCACACTTTATGCTTTAGCAAAAGCCGCGTGGTTTTATTGTATGTATACAGACATACAGCTATAGGAAGGCGAAACAATATGACTGCATAATTGAGATATGACCAAAATCAGCTCTTAGGTTCTATCGCATGACAAAATATCTTAGTTCAGCTTTGCTTGGTTTTGGGGAAGACACTGTCATATATCTACCTACTCCACATATGGGTGGACAGGCAAAAAACTTTGAAGGCCTTTTCTCTGTCTCAGTGTCAGGGCAGTTACTGTGCTTTCCCTTTGTAGGGCAGAAATGGCTATTGCTAACACAGAGTATATAAGAAAGGGAAAGCAGAATATATCCATATATATGCATACTATATGTTTATATATGCCTCTTCATCTTTTCCTTCCCGTGCCCCATAACAAAAACGATCTTAAGCCTGTCCATTTTCTTCCTTTCCCCCTCATTGTCACAGCTTTCTCTCTGTCATGGTGCGCTGAACGAGAGAGACCGAGCGGGAGGAGAGAAGATTAAATCGGAGTTCCTTTCATCCCCGAACGCTTTCATCTCCGTTTCAAACGCCGAGAGTTATCAGTGCCACCACTGACTCAGCTCCTGTCGGGCCGAGTCTGGCACTCGGGATGGGGGCCTGTCCGGATGTACCGAGGGGCTCCGATGCGCTTGATTGGATCTGGCGCTTTTACGGAGCGGCTGCTGGGAACGCCAGCGTCATCGTTTTCGGGTTCGCCGTTTCGGACTGTCACACTTTTCGGTCGCCTCAGACTTTCGCAAATCTGTAATTGTGTCAACTTCTGCTTTTAATCCAGAAGGAGCCTCAACTGTCTTAAAACCAAGCTACAAATAACAGCGAAATCAGTTCAAATTGATAAAAAAAAACTGTACCTGGAGCTTATTCTTTAATATACAGAATGTTTTTTTTTCTTTTATTTTTTCTTTTTTAAAATTAATTTTATGTCAGGCCTAATTTCAGGGTGAGTAAGACAGACATCCGGTTGCCATCGAAATCCCATCAAGCGAGCCGTTTAACGAGATAACAGGCTTTAACTGGAAAAATTGGCACTGTCGTGAAAAACAAGATTATTTCAATAGCGGCAGTGAAATACATATCCTGGCTCTTGCTGTGCTGAGAGCTGCGGTATCAGGCAAACAGCGCTTGCGCTCCCACAAGCTGAAATTCTTTTCCAGCAGCTGTATTAATTATCAAACTAAAGCCACCATTGCACATGTAAGCTAATCTGCCCTACTGTTATTATCTCCTATTAAGAAGTAAAAAAGTGGAGATTATGGTAGCCTGGAAGGAAAGCCCTGTGGATCTTTTGAGGCTATTAAGCATGTTTGGGGTGTCTCTGCATACTCTGGATTTCCTTGCTTCCATGTGCTTCAACATATGCCCTTAATCTTTGCATTTAGTTATTTTGGGTTAACGGCTTTTTAAAGTCACATATCTTTTATTGTTTATATAAATTTAAATTGAATTACAAATTACACGAGATTAAGACTTGAATTGAATTATCATGAAGCAGAAAAGAATGGTTTTGAGGCAGATTCCAGTTTTTTTTTATACATGTCGTTTGGATGTATTTTATAGTTCAGAACCTATATATTGAAGACAGGCTGTTCTACGTGGCAAACATTGTTCTAGGTCATAGATCTGGAACTAGTTCCATTGCACTGGAAGCAGTGGAGTCGCTGATAACATCAGGATAGAGACTCTTTTTCAGCATTTGGAGGGTAGTCTGTTTGTTACATCACACTAACTTAAGCTTCCCATAGGTTTTTACTTGCAAAACAGAGCACTGACAAAAACCAATCTTGCCGTGATTATTTTGCGGCATGATTGTTGTTGTCGTTACCTTCAGTCAATCTCCTGGACTTGCTGAATAAACATTGCGCATTCAGGGTAACAATTTGATTTTCTCCCTATCTCAAGATGTCCAACATATTGCAATACATGAGCGCGGCGGTGTGATTAATCACTGAAACAGAAAATAATCCCGCTCTGTAATTAGATAGCACTCTAAAGCATCCAAAGCAAAATCTGTCAGGGACCAAGTTTTGTAATGAATTCTTACCTGAAGATGAGTGTATGGAAACTGGCACTCTTTTTGAATTGGCTCTGCGAATTTTTACTGAGTGCTGCGTATCAGTTATGAAGCATAGTTTTTGCAGATAAAGAGAATAAAATCTGGCCATAGTAAACGAACATATCAGTGCACAGACTTATGTGTATTGAAATATAAACACACATCGATACCTGAATGTTGACGATTCTGCTGTGCAGAAAAAAAAGAACGATTGTGGAAGAAAAGAGCAGTAGGGAAAGATGGCTAGAAGATGAAGGGAAAGCAATAGAAAAGGATGCGTGAGGGGGAAAAAAAAACGAAAGTAAATTTTCTTTAGCAATCTTCCTGTTCCTGCTGCAGGTGCAGAGCCATTTTAGCAAAGCGCGTCAGACGAGAATGTCATTAGTTCCTAAGCCCCAGGTGATTTTGCTACTGTTCCACATGATTAAGTCAGATAATTGTGTGTTGATAGTGAGCATGGTCGATGGAATACAATTTTCAGGGAGAGGTTCCTAAACAAACAGCTCAGCTCAGCTGCAGGCAGCAGTGGCGATGGCTCTGGTCACATGGCCCAGCCCATGTCTTGGTGGCTGCGATGGAGGAGTGGCTGGCGCCCAGATTCGAGTCCAACTGCCGAGGCACCTCCCAGCACGAACGCAGGCCCTACAGGGTATTTTACTCTGATTTGTTGATTTGTGGTATTAAACAACCACCTCCCCACAACCGTCCTTTCCGCTGGCAATTTCTGGGGTTTAACCCCATTCTCAATTTCCCTGCAAAACAGGCTTAGACCGATGGGTGGGTGGTTGTCTCGGTCAGGGGGATTTGTTCACTCCCGCATTTTGCCAGGGAATAGGAGATAGAGGTCCGCCAGAAAAACGTACCACCCCCCATTACTGTTACCCCATTGTAGCATTAACCTGCATTTATCCTTGCACTATAACATTTTTTGGAGGTGATGTGTCCTCCGAGAGATTGGGTGGCATGGCCACGTTCGACATTAATTACAGTGTCGGCTCTGCAGTGTGTCGAATAGCTGTAAAAGCCAATGAAGTTCCCTAATGAACATATTAAACCCATCTTTATACATTCTGACATCTATGCGATGGTTACGGAGACGTGATTACATTCGTCAAAGAGTTTTTAAAACCTGGAACAGATCTTGGACAATGCGGTCGCACCGCTGTCAAATTTGATTTTGCTGCAGTGGCGTCCGTGAGCGAGAAAATGAGAAAGAATGGCATGATTTTACGAATGCATCAGCGTCACACATGTCTGTCAAAAAATGCTTAGATGAAATGGGACCTAATCATTTTAAGAACGAGTCTACCTGCTAACAGCCTTTTGAGACCAGGCAGAGTGGTTCTGTGTATGTAAATCTCCTGGACTGCAGAACTACTTGGAAAGAGTGGCCTTAAGAGCCATTTTCAGATTACCTTGCAACTTACGGTGAAGAGACTTCAAAAACAAATGCAGTTGGGTGAGAGGACAGGGGGTGTTGGATCACACACATGTTCTTGCACCGTTACATAGGGACACAAATGTATCTAGCCATAATTCACATTGGAAAGGCAGGGGAACAAAAGAAACACTTTTATTAATTCATAGTAACTGCCATTATTATTATTTTTCCAGCGTAATCAGACCATCCCTGCAGAAAAAAAGATAAAAAGAGACATGATAAATCATAGCAGTTTATTAAGTAAAAATCTAAATAAAATGAATAAGATCTATAATCGAACAGTAAAATTTTGTTCTATTATAACATTAAAAATTAAATATAAAATATGCATCTTCCCTGTAATTTAATGTACATTTTTATTATTTTACACTTTAGACCCTTAATAATTATCATTTAAGGAATTAAATTTCATGTTCCTCTCATGTTTTGGGCAGTGATTTCTGCATTATAGGCCAATAACTGCCGATTTCTCCTAGGAATGTCTAGTCCTACTATATTCGATGTAAACCTAAATAATAGACAGTGGCAGTTTTGCACATAATCACATGAGCATCAGTGTTCCCAGTGGCATTGGAAACACAGCTGAGGGTCACAGGTGCTAAGAAACTTGGAAGACTTTGGTGTTATTGCATGAATATGTTGGAAATGTAAATTTGTTTTCTTATTAGACAGCTGCCCTTGACAAATAACAGGATCTTTCCTGATCCCACGAAGGCCAGCATCATATTATCAATTTGCTGTGTGTCATTAAAACCCGTGTGAATGATTCCAGGTATGAAATTTGCCATGTTACCTTCTATGCTTTCAGCATGGTGTAATCACCGGCGCACCCACAATCCCTCGCGGCTGTCACACGAATGGAGTTTCCGTACCCTCCCCTCTCTCCTCCCAAAAAAGGCGGAGCCTAATTGCTCCAGGGCTGCAGACCTGCCGAAGCCTCGTCTGCTGCTCAAAACCCCCCCTTTAAAAAAGGTGGGTGTTTACTAGCGGAGCGCCCTGTAACCTGGTGAGCAGCTCGCTGGGGGAAGAATAGACCGATTTGCACAAGAGGCCAGGAGGCAATTTTCCTCCATTTCAACGATAAAATTAACCTGATTGAAATCGCCAGCGATTACTGTAGAGGGCTGGAGTGGCGGCACAATCACTGATGCTCTTTTCGTCTATTTTGCCGGAGCAGATGAAAGCTAATTATGCCGGCAGGCAACAAGAGGCTGCAAAGAAACAGTTGCTAAAGCAGTGAGCAGAGGAGTCTAATTGGGGGTATGTGATTACAGAGACCGCTGTTAGACAGAATTAACCAACAACACTCTCTCATATAAAGCTCATCAACGGGAGGGGGGGGGGGGGGTGCAGCCGGCAACCCTGATATTTCTCTAATTATACTATATACACCTTTCCCCCAATCACACGCATGCTATTACGTCCTGGAGAAAAGGGGGCGAGGATTTTTAGCCGAACGCTGCGTAGTTGGTCTCGCAGGGAACAGCTTTCATCATTACGGCACTAACCTTTTCTAGGCAGGTAAAAGCGGCCAGAGTTGGAACAGAGTGCTGAAAGCGGCGGTTAAATGTGTGGGCCGGGGTATCTGGGAATGGGCAGCGCTGCGGTCAGAGTTCCACTCTGGCGAGACGAGGTCGTCGTTTATGACGCCTCCAGAGCGGCTACCACACCGCATGGGGCTTGCGCAGCTCCTGGCAGCGATAGTGACGCTAATGCTACTAATGCAAATAATGGAATGCAAAGTGCAGGGTCACCTGGAGCCTGGACACCAAGGAAGGGAGAAGCCAGTATGGGATGCCAGTTCCACACAGGTCACACACACTCACAGGCTGCGGTCACTCTAGAAGTGCCTGCGGGAGAACAACCAGAGGAAACCTGCATGACCCAGAGAACATTCTAGATCAGGGATGGCCAATCTTATCTAGAAAGGACCGCTGTATATGAGGGCTTTTGCTGTAATTCCCTAATTAGATTACTGATCAGAGGACTGATTGGCTGAAGAGTTCTCACACCTGGGTTTGAACAGCTGACCTAAAGGTAATCCCAAAAACCTGCACACACCCCGGCCCTTTACAGATAAAATGGACCACCCCAGTTCTAGATCTATGCACTACACAGAGTAAATGAGATTTGAACCCCCATCTCTGGCAGGGTGAGACAACAGCACTGCCCGCGGAGCCGCCCAGCAAGCAAGCGACGAAGAAAAAACACTGATGATTCCTAGTTTCCTGAGGAAGAAGGGAAAAAGACTCGTATCAGAATTTTGAACACATTCATTGTGTCGGATGTGATTTATACAGTAAATTTTCCAGCAATAATTGAAGACAGGCATTAATCCCTGCATTGTACCTCGTACAAGAAGCAAAAGAGCAAAAGTCATTCAAGATTCAAGCAATGTATAGATGTATATGCAGCTCACAATGACCTTTACCATACTTTACCATACTTTACCATACTTTTAGAGATGTATATTTACCATGTGTAAGTGTGTTTATATGAAATATACAGGCCTTGCTGTCCCTTAGTTAGGAATGTGAGCTCAGTGCCAGTATTTTCCAGCTGATTCTGCAAAAGGAAACAGCCACTCTTCAAACTGTTCTCTCTTTGTCCCATTTAACAATCCGATTTGTGTACGTTTTAATGGGTGACATCTGCAGCTACATGTGGATACACAGTCAGAAAAAATTAAATCTCTTGGTGATCCCATTCCTTGCCAGCCTTTAAGTCAATGTTCAGAAGCTGTGCATTTCATTAAGACATTCTACCATTTGTTGGGCCAGTCCAAGCCCAGTACATGATGGGTAATCTAGATACATGTCACACGGAGTAAGTGTCACATGTGCAAGGGATCAAAAAAAAGCATCAGGTGTCATGCAGTGGTGCTAGAGCTCCGGTGGTAGGGGAGGGGGTCTTTGGTATGTGTTCTTGTCCTGCACAGTATGGCTGCGCGGCATAGCGCAGGCCAAAGGAACAGTGAGTGACTGGCGTGATGTACATGCTAAGTTTTCCAGGCAGGACTCTTTTCACTCGCTAGCGATTTACTGTGCTCTGCATGTCAGTGATGACAGAGGCGATGAAGACGCTCATTGTGATCTGACAAACAGCAGTGGTCATTCTGCCCTCTCCCCAGAATGTGGCGGGAACCCACAGGTCTTGGTTACAGGCTCAGTAACCACGTGGTCACCCTCTCCTGGGAACAGCATCTGGTTCCTTTGAGACAGGAAGCTCCAATGTGTAAATAGGAAGAAACTTTGTCTGACTTTTCAATGTTCTTACCTTTAGAAGAAAAAAACACTAAGGGAAGAAGAGTAAAATGAGTTAAGTATCACTGATGAGAGACGTTAGGGGTGAAGCTCTTTTTTGATGTGTGGATGCGTTTCTGTTTTTTGATCTGGATATATTATCACCAGGAGATTTACTTGTTTCAAGTCATTCTCCTGTAGTTGCCTTTTACCTGCTCAGTTCTGCTCAGTTCCACTATGGAACCCCTCTTCTTTATTTGAACATCAAGAAGGAACTTACAGTATTCCTGCTGCCACGTCCTGAAGTTCTGGGTGGATCAGACATGCTGGACTTCACAAACCACTTTGCACTTTTGACTGGACATTGTATCTGAACCTACACCACAGGATCCCCACAGTTTCACGAGCTCCCTTCACCAGACTCTCATTTAAATATATGCTTTCCTTAGCAGATGCTTTGATCCAAAGTGAATAAACATCTCTGAGATAGCAAGGTCAGCGATTCGGGGGGTAAGGGCCTTGCTCAATGGCCCAGCAGCAAAACTGCTCTGTTGTCTGAGGGATTCGAACCAGTGACCTTTCAATCACAGGCACAGCAGTCTTGCTTTCCAATCCACACACCACACCCACCTTGCTGTTTGTTCGCATAGAGAAGTACACACACAGTAACCTCCCCCCCCTTTCCTTTTTGCGTCTGGCTCTCTCCCACTGGAAATGCAGATGACTGCTCCAGGGTGCTTGTGTCCTCCAGTGAACTCATTCCCAAATTCCCTGGAGGGACAAAAGAAGAAGAATCAGCGATCTCACCACTACAGCCTACCACACAATTTAACCGTTTGTTTTTTTACATTGCAGTTAAATACTCACAAACATCTTGTAAAATGTTTTACAGTGTAACACACAAGCAGTTAATCAGTTTTATTGCGCATAACTGCACGCAATAGAAGTGCTCTTAATACAGCTCTTAATAAAAATTTATGTACGTTTCTCCAGGATGCAATCTGGCCAAAGACATAATCATTTCATACTGGCAATTAAATGTATAATTATTTAACATGCATTGTTGTTATCTGTTCCATTAAATTACAACTCACTCAGCAACTAGCTATATTGAAAAGAATGAAATTTGCAATTGCAGTTCTTGTAAAGTATAGACGATAAATTGCCGCGTAAACCTTCTGACTTTGTTCAACAGAAGACAAAACAATACAACCATTAAAATGAAGTATAAATAATCGCGAGAGAGTCTGAAATTGCTTTGAATGACATCAGTGCAGGAGAAGGAAAGCTCTCAGGATTTGTGCTCGTCCAATGAAACTGAATCCTGCACAATCATGATATTTCAGTCTTCTTTATTACTGCCATGTTCCACATTTAGTTAGACCCTGTCAAGAAAATAAATATTTTTGGTCTGTTGTAGTATTTGATTGGATCTGTTTGTATAAAAATACAAATGAAGGCTTGTTGAATAATCCACGTGACAGTCCACAGTGCCATTCACTGTAGCACACTATTTTGTATTCGAAATATATGTTTTTGCTGTTATTTAACAAACAGCACATAACTCAAAAGTTCACCTTAAATTAATAAAAAAAACGCATCTTGAGAAGTCATGATAAAAAAAGTAATACTCTAATGCTGCTGGTAAAAAAATATCTTAGGATAACATCCATATTCTTCAGATATATCACACAAATCAGAATAGACCCTAACTAACAAAGCTTCATGTTTCATTTTAATGTGCCTCAACATATCAAAACAATGCTTCGTTTTTAACTGCAACTTGATGCAATTAGCTTAGATTTATTTGTTTAAAGGAAACAACTCTGCATCTGCTTTCTGGAATTGTTTTGATTTATTGTCATTTTTTTTTTTATTATTTAGCGAGGTGTGATAAATCTGATAGGAATAGCTTCAGTCATGAAGTAGAAACAAACTTTGTGTTTGTTGGAGCTCTTTAGTGCTTTCGATTTAATTTTTTTTTTTAAACCATCACCAAGGAGAGAATACCACGGTTACGGAGCCGTTTCGTGGGTCACCTCTAAAGCATGTGTGAGCTGTCAGAGAGAGGTAAAAATAGGAAAAGTGAACAATACGGCAGGCTTTTGAGTGAACGGGGGCGGTCATGAATATGAAAAGTGTTTTGTTGTGTCCTTGCATGTTGTTGAATGGGAACGGCATCCCTTCCTATCCAGTGGAGCCCAGGCCGGATCCCACGAGTTTTGGCCTGGTTGCCCAGGTGGCGCCGAGTGGTGCACATCAAAGGTTGAGTGGGCTGTAGCGAAACAATGTCGCAAAGTGTATTTTTGAACACCCCCACCCCCCCCAATCTACGTGGCAAGCCTTCAATTAGTTAAGATCAGAGGATGCTGTGCTGTTGTTCCGTGCCAATCATCGAGCTTCCTAGTTCAGAGGCTCTTTGTTTTTGCCTGTTATAACCTCTTTTAGTTCTGTTGTTTCAAATGGGTTAAGATTCGTAAGTATGACGGAAACACAGGGATAAGGATAAACATGGAAGAGTTTAATTAATTAATTAATTTTATTTATTTGTTAGGGAAATAGAGTGGGATTCAAGAATTTGCAATAAATGAATTACTGTACACACTAATTAATTTCACTGAATCATTCCAGTAAGAAATGTAGATGGACATCAAATTTGATCTTCTTGAAATGAGATGAGAAAGGTTGGATTGTCATGAGCTTACTACTTAGAATCAAATAATATTTTCAGTTTGTCATGTTGTGTCAGTCTGTTATGAGTGTTAGTACAAAACAACATAGTGCTTATTTTGTATACTAATACTACACATTAATAGAAAAGAGTTAACACAAAATATGGAATCTTCATTAACGTTCTACTAGTAAGACAAATTATGAAACAAATATATGAATTGAGATGATATCGGTCCACAGGTTCATTGGCAGAATAGTGACGCAAACCCAAAAAAGTCAGCTGTGTCCATCATCAGAAACACCTCATGTGTAACGGTCATACAACTTTTAACTAGTGCTTTATAAAATCAGTGTTTAGTTGTTTTCTTAACATGATAAGAAAAAATGATTTTACTAATCTATTAATTCACTCTATTCTTTTTATAGACAGGTCTGAAGAGTTCAGCATCAAGGCGTCTGTGGTTATTATTGTCTCATTTGGCTACGTAGCTGATGCTAACCTTTTCTAGGACAGACTAGCACAGAAGTACTGACATTTCTTCAGCTGTGAAATCCTACATTTAGAAGTCATTTTATTAAATTATTCAGATGACTCTTAGCAGTAGAATTAGCATACCCTTACGAATTTTAACATTGTTTGGATTAATGTATGTCAGCGAGGCATTTTTCCATAGAATTTCTGAACTGGAGTACATCTGCTGACGTATTAAATATTAAAAAGAACATGGCAAACGGCAGCAGAGGGAGTGACCACTGTGAAAGTCTGTGTAATCTTTCGCCAAGGCCTGAAGAAAAATGTATGCATTTGATGATCGCATGTTTATCGGATTTTGCTTTTTAACTTGTTGAATATTTTCCCTCGACACACCAGCAAGATTTAAAGACCTAGCCATCGCACGAAGGCCCGCGATGTAAACTGAAGCGCGTGACATTGGGCCGAGGCATGGAACAGGTGGCTTCCTGGGGACGGGAGTTTCTCTTTTCAGACTGGCGGAGATGGGGTGGAATGAGGTCAGCAAAACGGGGGAATCAGATAAAAGTGCCATAAATCAAACTCGGGTACCACGAACACATGGTCATGTTTAGGTCGCCAAGCCGGAGGGTCTGGTAGATTGAGTGGAGATGACAGGGGAAAATCGAGAAACAAACATAGCATAGTGCAAACGAGAAAAGGCAACAGATGGATGGAACCACCACAATACTGGTGGTCATTTGATTCCCTTCTCCTTCAGAGATGGTCACTCCCCCCCACAGCAAAAACAACACTACAGCACAGTTTAGCAGGCAGACGCCAATTATAGAATTCACCAGGTCCACAGGTAACGTGGCCAAGGCCTCGTAAGTTCCTCCAGGAGCCAGACACGCTCTGCACGTGGTGGTATACAAAGGCAGCTGATGAAGGAGGAGAAGCTCTCGTTCCTCCCCGCAATCTCCTACTTAGCCTTTTTAAAATTGAAATCACCCAGAGTCCCTTAGCTTGCACATAATGGGTATATGAAATGTAATTTTGGGAGTTTGTCACCCTGAATAGCTTTTGTTACATTATCTTCTAACAAGCTAATTCATTAAGAACATATTATGTTGGCTGGTTATCAGTGGCTATTGTAGGCCAGGAATTATCTGTATTGATATCCCCTCAGGTTTTTACTGGAGTTAATAATTGATATAATCACTCAAATAAAAGTAATTTATGTTAGCGGCCTCTTTAGTGTCCCCGATAAAAGCACTTCACATATTTCAGGTGTCT
Source organism: Mormyrops boulengeri (assembly GCA_026781065.1). Classification (NCBI taxonomy): domain Eukaryota; kingdom Metazoa; phylum Chordata; class Actinopteri; order Osteoglossiformes; family Mormyridae; genus Mormyrops; species Mormyrops boulengeri. The sequence continues at coordinate 13,467,320 of JAODLD010000040.1, read as the reverse complement.
TGTTCTGGATAAAATAGTCTATAGAGAAAATAACAATTTAACATGTCGCTAACAACATGATTTTGCTTATTTTGGCAGACGGTTTCTTATTATGTAGATAAGCATATATGCGATTTAGATTTTAAATAATCCCATGTGACATTTAAGCCATTTTAAAAATTCTTTTCATTATTTGCCTTGCAGGAAATCAACTTATTCTAATTGCATGACCAAGTTGGCATGTCTTAGTACACAGCGAAAATATAGTCTGGAAGCATTTTTACATAATTTCTGAAATTATGTAAAAATGAATGAACTGTGAGTTATGTAAATAACATTATATCAGAAAAGGAACGCGAATGTGTCGTTATTTATCCAGAATGGAACATGAAAAGCAAATATAACAAAGCCAAACACAATTTTATACACACACACACATAAATTTATCCTGCTTATAGTTTAGGGGCAGGTAAATATTCTTCACCAAAATAAAATATCCCACTACACTATACACACTGGTAAACATTCTATTTCACTTTTTAATTCAATATATGGCAACTATACTCAATAACAGCCTGCTACGTTTGTATATGTGTCCCTAAAAGAAACATTATTATACTTCTGAACACATTTAGCAAATCATATGTGACTGACTGAACAATAGAGGAAGATGTGTAAAATTCAGTCTATACGGTTTTTATCAGTGGTTTAATATTAAACTTTATTTCAAGGAAAATGGAACTATTAGCAATTAATTTAAAATTAGGAGTAATTAGAAAAATCAGACTATAACCATATCCTTTGGTACCATATTATTTGGTAAAGGCTAAATGTTTGCACGTCATCAGTATTCAGGGGAGTGAGATGCTATCTGTCAGTTACTTGGACTTTTCTGGAAGTATGTAGTGTGTCCTTCTGCACTATAAGTCTGCTGTCAGCCCACTTGTCACTGAGTGACCTGCATGGGGGCCCCCAGGGGCCCTCAGGTAACGCCAAGGCGCGCTGAAGTGACAGTGTGTCTCTCTGCATAGCCAAACGGCTGAGCGAGGTCAGCTCATTTAAAGGCGCGGCAGGGCGACCATATTCTGCTCATCCTTCCCAGCGGTGCGAGGCTGTGAAGGGGACTTCAGGGGGAATCGGGTTTCCAGAAGACGGCCTTTGTTTTGTTCATGAGATTGATGATCTTTCTTTCATTTCCTTTTTTGTTTTTTTCTTTTAAATGTACAATAAACTATGCAGAAAAATAGGTGCAGTTTTGGTAATGAATGATACACCTGCAACGGCGGTTAATTAGCTGGGATATTTATGCGCTGGACATTAGGCAGCGCTGTGCTCAGTCCTTGAGGTAACACTCTTTTGATGCCAGGGTTCCATTATCAAAGAGATACCGTGTATTCGGGAGGCTCCGCCCACTACCCACGGAGGAGAACAGCATGCCGGGTCCATATACAGCCCCATTTTAAATTAATCTTACTGGAGGTTATTCACCATCATAATAAACCTCACACATTTGTTTTAACTGGCCACCACGTCCCGCCCCCCCTCCCCTTTTAGCGGCTTCCAAATTGCTTATATTTGCATTTCATTCAGGTTTGGTGCCCTTTAGTGAAATAACAGTTTCTGCATGGCATTAACATGGACATCCGCAAGGTGCTGCCTTGTGATTTACTTACGGCCGCCGCTCCCGTGTTCAGCTGCTGTAAATTATTTACTGGTACACAAAGGGTTATTGCAGATCATTAGCCGGACATGTAAGCTTCTGATTTTAATTGTAATTGTAATCCTCTTCACTCAAGGTCCCGGCTGTTCTGTTTAAAATCCAGTGGAGATGTGGGATTTTTTTTCTCTCTCCCCCTCCCCCGCCCCCCCGCCCACTTAATGCCCACGATACATTAAAAGGTGTTATCCAGCCGAAATGTAAATCGCTGTTCTTGAAAACAAATTATGAAGGAAGATGACGGCGAGGCTCGCTATCAGTAAAGCATCACGGCGCGCCATTGGCCGCCCGCTCCTTTCAGGCCAAATTGCAGCGTCGGCTTGTCATTCTGGGTAATAGTGTGCTGTCAGGCAGGTTGATCACAGGGTTACCGTAAACAATCCTTTTCAATCAGGCCTGCTGGATGGCCCCGAAAAGCAGCCATTGTACTTATTAAGCAAATTCAAATAGAGGGATGTGAGGCCGCTTTTCGCTCCCTTTCAACTCTTAGCAAATGCGTGTTGTTTGATAGTGGTGCTTGCTTGATTTTTAGGCTAATCGTTACTATCATCATCATTATTTGAGCAACAACAACAACAATAATAATAATGAGTATTATTATCATCATCCATCCATCCATCCATCCATCCCATCCATCCATCCATCCCGCCATCCATCCATCCATCCATCCATTTTCTATACCCACTTGCCCAAAGCAGGGTGGCAGGGGGTCTGGAGCCTATCCTGATAGCTATGGGCATAAGGCAGCAAATAACCCAGGATGGGGCGCTAACCCATCACATTATTATTATTATTATTATTATTATTATTATTATTATTATTATTATTATTATTGTTGTTGCTGTTGTGCCATCAACTGCTATTGATCTTATAGAAGGCTTGCCTCCTGAACCTCGGTTTGGATCTTCTGCCTTCCCAATCACCTGTTCATAGTTGTTATGATTGATTTCACCCATCACATTACTGGCTGTCCTCTTCGACCATCAAACTTTGTGAGCATGCTGTGACTAAAAACTATAAATATATAGCTGGACGGCTTTTTTAAGAGTATGAAAATGGCAAATTTGGGCTTTTCAACAAATAACAGAAATGCTTAGAGTTTAACAGGTATGCTATAAGATTAGGAATCAGGTTGTGTGTTTGATTTACAGAATATCTTTATTCATACCTCTATCATTAAGCCAAATTATGACAGAATGGCCCCTGGAAGGAACGTTGCAGAGACAGCTGTAAAAATGATATACTGCTGTTTGATTGAAACAGCGTTGAATTTTTGGCTTGTTTAGACATAGCAACCCGCACACAGAATGTAAATCGTGTCTGTCGATATTCTAGCTGTTTAAGACTGAATGTCCAGCCAGTACAACCAGAGCTGCCATCTCTCCTCTCTGAAAGCCACTGGGCCTCATCGCCAGTGGTCCGGGCCAGCTCCCGTCAGAGTCTCGCCTCCTCGCGTCACCCCAGCTACTAATAATCTCACACAAGATGCCGTCTCTGTGATGGAAGTGATCTTAGCCACAGCAGAGAGTGTTAGGATAGGCTGTGAAGGATGCTGGAAATAAAAGAAAAAATGACCCTTACCCAATTCCCTCAGTCAGAAATTTATCAACAATTTCATTTGCTCGTTTCAAAATTTAACAACATCAACGTGATGTGATGTTATTAATATAAATATAATTGTCCTGTAATACTGTATGTTTTCAGCATTTTGGGGTGAGCTCTAGGCCTGCCCCGACCCTGCATCAGATTAGCGGCTCTGGGAAAAAAACGAAAGTGATTTTTTTATCAGATGTCGGGTTCGCAGAATTATTTGTGCACGGCTGCAAAATAATTATTGTGCCTGAGTGCGAAAACTAGCAGTGGGCAGGACGCAAATTGATGTCACATCCTTCGCGAGCCGCGTCCCTCTCTCAGCAGCCTCTCACCCCACTCATGAAAGCTGGCATGTGCTAATCTATCCAGGCAACGAACACAAACTGTGATGTCATCGACAATATCAGTAAGAAGCGGCGAGGCGGCCCAGCTCTAGCTGAATCGATAGCTTTGTGCTCCGTGACGCCCCCAAGATCAAATGTGATCATATTCATTTTTTCTTTTGTGACAGAATAGGCTGGTTAAATAGTACTCGGGTTACAAATTTGGTACAAATTAAGGTAATTCAGGTCCTGGGAAGTTGCGGGGGTGCACCTTGGTCAGCTAATTCTGCTGGGGTATACCGGCCGAGCGGGGGGGGGGGGGCCGCCCCCCCCCCCCGCCCCCCCCCGGCCCCCCCCGGGCGGCGCGGGGGGGGGGCCGGCGGGGGGGGGGGGGGGGGGGGGGGCGGGAGGGGCGGCCGCA
>JAODLD010000040.1:13445454-13463187 GCA_026781065.1 Mormyrops boulengeri | reverse complement strand
AATACATGGGGTCTGGGGGATAAGGCCGGCTTTCTGAGGGTTCTCCATTAGGGGAACAACCTCCCCATTGTAGCCATGAAAGCGATGAGGCTGAAAATGGAATCCGGGTGAAGGACAGAAAAAAACTGAGGGAGTCTCTCTGTGCAACCCGAGTCTGGGGCAGGTGCCCCGTCTGGACACTTTAATCGATCTCATTTGTCACTCATACTCTCCCCCTCCCTCCCGCCAAAGTGAAGCTGCCCCGTCACCAGAGGCCTTGGGTGTGTCACGGGCCAGGGGGGCTAGATAGGCGTAGGAGGAAGGCAAGGGGAGGCTGGAGATGGTAGATTCCACTGCAAGCTCCACCTCCCATGTGTCTCCATCACTGACTCGGGCTCCTGAAACTGGACGCCTGCAAATATCCCAATTACACCTGCACTTCGTGTCCCTTTGTAACTGGGCTTCTCTGTTTTCCCCAGAGGGCACAAAGTGTACAATTGTCCAGTGTGGAGGCTGGAGATCTCGCTTAAACAGGCATGTGGGGAGACAATCCTGAAAGGTTCTTCGTTAAAGGATCATACCGACTCACAAAAGCGTATTGTCGTATTTCCGTTCATGAGCAGTGATACGGCGAAACTCTTTGTTTTGTTATTTAAAGAGCCAGTGTTTCCCAGCATGTCATATATTATTACTTTCAATTTTATCGTACAACCCCCCCTGTCATGCAGGGTCTTCCGTCTGTGGTTTTCACTTTCCCTGGGGGTGACTTGTTCTCCTTTGGCCTCCCTTCCTGACTTACTGAATCGTACCTACTTCTACGTCTGTGCTTGATAGCTGGTGTTGACAAGATACACCCACATTTCTCAAGGTTCCTGACGTGTGTTTTAATGCCGTTGCTTCCTGGATTGCCCACTGTAGCGCAGAGTGAATTGAGTGCATTAGCTACTCACTCAATGTATATAAAAAAGTAACTCTGTACCCACTTCTGTCAAAGCAGTTAAGAGACAAGAGCTAGAAAACACTAATAAAGTTGGCAAATTACGATTGAAACTGGGGAGCTTTGAATCTCTTCCAAGTCAACTAGGGGAGTCCCACAATGCTGGCTGGCTAACCAAGGAGATGCAAGTTTGTTGACCACTTTCAAAGTTGGCCTGATTTCTTTTTTTTGCGGGGGTGGGGGGTGGATGCCAAAGGTCTCAGGAGAGCAGAAGAAAGAAGGGTTGTACGCACATGCTCCCCCCCCACCCCCCCATGAAAACCTTTAGTGTCTAAAAACCAGGAAGAAGCCTCATCTCCAGCAAGCTGCCAGAAATGTGTTGCACTTTTCAGCTGGCTGGAGCTGATGGCGGGCGTTCCATCCTCTCCTAGGCTCTCAAATTCTTCTGGATCTTGGAAATCGAGGCACATTTTTACTTGCCCCCCGCCCCAGCTATCCGTCCTCTGCCAATTCTGCTGGAAGTCAGAGAACTTCCAATAAATATCCCGAGACTGGCATGATCGCAGCCTGTTTCAGGCATATGGCAACTTGTGAGGACATGTTTTTGTCGGCTGCAGAGGAGATCAGTAGGGAATCTCATACATGGGCTTTTCTTCTGCAGGCCTGACAGGTCTCGAGACCTCGCCTGCATCCAGGTCCTGAAACTGTGAGAGATTGCCCAGTGACATTATCTCAGACAATAGGGGCACTTGTCTCTTTAGGTTATCCTTTAAACTGTCTCGTTCTCCGTAGAACAGGCTTGGAGATCTACACTTCCTTTGGGGTGTTAATTAAGAACCGCATCCAGAATTAATCAGAAGATTCAGTAGGGCAAACGAGGATCTGTCTGAATTCAAAGTGTTCTCACACCAGGGACAAAAGGAGCCTTTGGCTGTGGACATAAGGATAATCATGCGCACAGACGGCGGCCTCTCACAAAAACTCATGCACGGCTAATGTCTAACGCTCATTCTCCTTCTTGGCTTGTCAAACTGAATGTGGAATATTCACTTCTTATAAATACTTGCTTATGATGGCCACAGAAATCAAAGCAGGTCGGTCCTCGTTGTAACAGTTGTGCTGAGTTCCGGAATCTGCCTGACGATAGTAGTAAGGTGACAGTCGCTGCGGTTTGTCCACTCAGAATATGGAGCAACAGTAACTGGTCTTTATTATGCCCAGGCAGACACTCATCAAATTATCTGTGACGTTTTGGAATAAAAATATATACAAATTATGAATTACGTTATAAACACATTATTCAATAATTAACAATATACAGAGATTATAAAAATCTGTGAATATAATAACATGTTTACAGGTGACTAACATGATCATGACCAAAACGGGGCTCAATCTACAATGAAGCATGCATTCTGAATATGTTTATTCCGATTCAATAAATACCACAGAATAAAATATATGCCGCTGACTGGCTCCTATAGTCCTTTTTAACAGTATCATTGTTGGGGTGGGAGGTGGGAGACAAATGCCAAGGAAGATGGAGAAGGAAGCCCTGAATAATAAACATAAAGCTCATGGAGCCGGCAGCACAGCAGACAGATTGCCTGAAGAGTTCTGGTAGCACCTCGAGAGCCCAAAAATTTTCATTTGCTTTTATGCGACCCACATTGTGTACCTCAGTGTTTGTCAAAGATTTCTGAAGTACGGTTAGCATATAATTCGAGAAGTGGCGGTTTGGTCATTGTAGGCTCTGTGTTTGTGGACTTTTCATTTACCTTCCTGTGCTTAAGTGGCTTTTCGCCAGTTTCTCTGCCGCTTCCTTCCCAGGGTCCAAAGAAACGTTTCTCTCTGGTAGAGTATTATCTCTGACTTGCCAGTATTGTGTGCTTTATGTACAAGTGTGTATTTTCAGTGGTGCTCCCTGCCTCATGCTCTGTGCTTCCTGAGATATGAAATTATGCTAGATTTGACATAATTATAATTTATTATAATAATAATATTATCCATTATATTATAGTAATTTATTATATTACTTATAATACTATTATAATATTTTACCCTCACAAAAAAAGGGTGGTACGATTTATTATAATAACAGGCACTAATACAGACAGCAGGGGTCTCGATGTTTGTCTACAGCTGGGTGGTTTAATTCCCTGGAAGGGGCCCTTCTGCTGTACCCTTGCACAACACAAATTGCGGCCATGAAATATGCAGAGATGTAAATGGGAAATAAGGTGAGTTGTCTATCTGCTTAGGATGTAAATGGGCTTGGCCCCCTGCATGTATATGAGGTGCACCAACACACACACACACACACACACATATATGTGACACATATATGTGTGATATGAGACAGATAGCATTTAAAAAAATCCTCTGTGCATTTATGATGTTGACTTCAATATGAGTCAATGGATGTTGTAGGGCAGTGTTTTGCAATCTGGTACTTAGAAACCTTCAGACAGTCCATGTTTAATGCTGGGAGGGAGCAAAAATGTGCACTGTCTGGCAGGGAACTGGGTGGGAGTAAAAATGTGGACCGACTGTGGGTCCCAGAGGACCGGATTGGGAAACACTGCTGTAGGGCATGTAGGTGATGCCTGCGGGTCTGGTAAGTTCTATTAATTCCACGTCATGTGGGCTCTTAAACACCACACCCCAATTGCAAAGTCAGGATGGGTCTGAATGTGAACACACGAAAGAGTCCAGATGGTGTAAAGTGATGATTTTCCACATCAAGATGGAATGACTAGAGCAGTACCACTACTACTGCTGTTCTACCACTGTAAGTTGTTTACAGGTAACCCCATCGCACTGCCCTAGTTAAAAGTTACATTATTTTGCACATTCATTCATTCGTTTGCTTGTTTGCTCATTCATTCATTCATTCATTCATCATCGTCCTATGTGTTTATGTTATCTTAAACATGAAGCAGTTTTTAGCACACACGCTTTTTCCTTTCATTGTGTGCCTGAAAAACAATTTGACTTGACTTGGGCATAAAGCAGAGCCTCTTCCTTGACTTGCCTGTAGGTGGTGCTGATACTCATTATTTTTCCTTGGTATGTGGAATTTTGTTGTTTTGACTTGGCAGTGTAAACAGCTCAGGAAACTTTTGCCTAATCCAGTGAATCTAAGGGTACACACTTCAAGAAAACCAAGACTGCTGGGACGCCATTTAAGACAACACCCTTAAGACCAGAGAATCCGACTCATGGATTAAACCCCGAATTAATTAAGCCCTGGATCCAAAGAGACCGTGTCGGGATATGTAGAGAAATCTCTTGGTCAGTTGCCTCCTTTCTGTGTCCCCTGTCACCCCGCATTGGAAGTAGATGTTGACTGAGTATGGGACTGATGGTCGTCTGAAAAAGTGGGAAGAGCAGTTTTATCCAAGCGTTTCTGGACATTTAAACTGTAGCCGAGCGCCTGAAGATAAAATGCATAATGAGACAGGTTTTATTTACATACATAATAGATAAGACCAGGACTGATGGCATGTTGGCTCGTTTTGTAATTTATAAAAAGAGGGATTCGAATAAAAACAGCACACCACCCCCAAAAAATTTATGAAAAAAGGACAAAAATTGACTATTGAACCTTTTTTTTGGCTTCAAAAATGACTAAAACACTCAGTCGGAATGTAAATGTTAATGCTGCCCTTGCTCCGTCGAGACGTGGAGAGTTTTTTCCTCCCATTTACACGCGTTCGAAATGTGCGACCATAAAGTGTCGAGTTGCGTCATGTTTTAAATAGATATGGTGATCTACATATTGTGGATGGGAGAGTGGCTACAGTGCAGCTTACGTCCTGCTGTGCCGCAATGTGTCCGGACCCATTCAGCATAATGAAGTGCCGTCAGTCCTCGGGAGAGCTGAATGAATTACCTGCCGTCTTTTTGTGGGGGGTCAACAGAACAGGACGAGCCATGCGTGTCTTTCGGCCCAGGTTTCACTTTGCCCGTCGGCCTTTCGGGCCCCGGCGCCATTGTAAATCGCCGGGTGCGAGCCAGGGCGCTCTCGAAGTTTGCCTTATCGGGATATTATTCCGTAGGTCCCATCTTTATGGACCTCATGGCACGCCTCGCCTAATTTTGCTTCCGTAAAGGCTTGTAATTGAGACATATTCTTTACGTGTAGCATTAAATAGTACATACAAATAGAGTTTTTAACGAGAAATATTGCCGGAATAATGCCGGTCTCAGAGGGGCCGTTTCCCATGTAAAGAGTATAATTACTAACCATACAGCTCTTGTGCGAGTGTCTGACAAAGGCCCTTGGGATGGATCCAGAGGGCTGAGTTAGCAGAATGAATCTGCAGTCTTTCAAAGGTCTTCACAACATCCTGACTGGCCTTCTGTCGTCTCTTTCTGCTGGCAGCATCAGACGGCTCCGGTGCGGCATCCTCTCCATGGAGGCCCAGACCAGATAGCTGTTACCCCTCATTCACAGACACGATATGGTCTTCATTCACAGTCACGGATTCTCCACAGATGCCCCATTTGAGGTTTTAGGGTCCACAAGGGAAAATCACTGACACAAAACTATGAGCATTGTGCCGGAATTACCTGACTTTACCTATTTTAAAATATATATATTTTTTGGTAAAGTTTCACTTTTGACTGTGTCAGAATTCAAATTGTTATAACTGTATAACTTCACTGTATGTAATAAGCTGAGCTTTTAATATCATATTATATGTCATATTAAAGATTCATTGTCTGTGGAAAAAAATGAATTGTTGCAATGCAGGGAGCTATTCTCAAACTTATTTAAATTATAATTTCTTTAAATTGTTGTTAGTATTTACCTCTCGATATTTAGAAAATAAAACAAAAGCAAAAAGTAATGTAATCAGTATTACTGTTTAAGAAATATTAATCAAAGGTGGATTTAAGAAAGAAGGATATTTTGATGCAAATGGAAATAATTTTTTATCAGTATTTTTTATCAGTATTAACAAGATTATTAGCCGGTATTATTTTTGTTTATAATTCATTTTTCCACATATGGATTTTGTGCAATATTTAAAAGAAATAATTCAGCATTACTACTCAGGCACATATGTAACTTGATTTACACTATCATACTTACTCTAAAACTTGTGTGCTGACTTGAAAACACAGCATGATGACAGTCAGAGGAGTTTTTTTGGGTGTTAAATGGACAGTCGCTCGACTAAGCAGATTTACATCAAAGCCTTGAGCTTTTCAGAACAGTACAGAGCAGAATATAAGACTGCATTTAAAACCATCTCATGAATCAAAGTTTGTTCTCAATATAACAGGAATTTTTTGTTAGGCAAAAGCCCTGTCACTCCTAAGGAAGAAAAAAAAATCTGAGGAGAGCAAGTTTGTGTTAGCAGGGAAGTGTTAATTAGTGAAAGACAAATCTTTGCCAATTAAGGACACTTTTTTTATTCTCCATTTTGCTTCCTTTCTTCATTCTGCTAATCACGGGTCTGGTGAGGGAGTACTGGACGTCAGGATCTCACAAAAATAAAAGACAAAAAATGGAGGGGGGGAGTAATCTGTTTAATTTGGAGCTGTGCCCCTCTCAGCAGGTGAGGTTCAGGAGTTGTTACTGCTTTTCGGAGCTTTGGTGGGTGGGGGGAGGGAGTGCTGGGCTCCGCTATGGCCGAAGGGCATCGCCAGGCATGTGAGGCATTGGGGAGCAGCTAGCAGGGCGCTATGCCCCCCCATGCTGTCTGTATCTGCAGGGCCTCGACGTGAGCCGTAAAGGGCACCCCCACTCAAAAAAAGAAAAAAAAAAATCAGGCCTCTAATTATCTCTGAATAGCAATTTTATTGAATCCTAATTTGTGGTAATAGACTGTGATACAGTGTGCAGAGACAGAGTGTGAGGAAGAGGCAAAAGTACCAGGGGGGCTTTGTTTCATCACAAATGTGTCTCACAGGAAGTCCATGAGGAGGTATGAGAAAGAGGAAGCAGGGTGAAAGCGAGGTCACTTCCTGTTACTGACACTGAGAAAAACAACAGATTATCCAGGCAATAAATATGTGACAAAACCTTTGAAAAATATCAAGGCAGACCTTCAGCGTCTTGCAAGCGGTGTAGAGGCAGGCCTCAGCCAAAAAAGCCCGACTCGGCATATGGTTTTGGCAGCTGCATCGCTTGGTCCTTGGAATTTCCAGAATTAGTTAGTTCCAGAAATAACTACCCAAGTCCAGAAACATCAGGAAACAGCATTTCTGTTTAATGTAAATGATGCCGGTGTCTTAAAGTGCATTATTTAAAAATTTAGAAATAATGTATAATAATCTGAGAAATTATATTAACCACAAAAGACTTCTTTGTTTAACATATCAAAAATGAATATATAAACGATAAGATACAAAATTTAACTTTGGAAATGAGTATAATAAGGCATTTAGCAAATTCAAGCAAGTCCATTTTAAATAAAAATGAAATTAACATATTAGTAATATAATTTGTTGACCCCCCCCACCCCACCCTTTGAGGTTAGCATTTTGACGTTCTTTCTCAACTCATCCTTGTAGTCCTTTCTGAAGTTTCCCCGCTCACCATCTTTATGTGAGAATACCAGACTTAGAAATTGTGAGAGAAATTGTATGTCCACTGTAACCACAATCTTGAAGCCCCCCCCAAAAAATATCCCAGCCCCCAACTCTGTACCAGATGGTTGGTGCAGTGGTAATAATGTACAGCTTTGTGGGCCCGAAGTACCTGATTACAATTCACTGATAAAAATTTCTGATACAATTCAAGTATGACACCCCGGCTTAGCAATAAGGCCTGGTTAACAAAGTCATTTATTTTCTTCATGTATTTTTTTTATCTGGGTCTTGCAAGGCTGGACAGCCTCAAAACCCTGACAAAGCAAATATAATAACCAAAGGCCTTCGAATTAAGCCTCTCATTTATCATGACTTTAGACTTTCCACTTCAAAAAGTGAACATTCATCGAAACATTTATATATTTAAACTAATAACACTTGACCCTCCTTTAAAATATAAATATTCCAGTTTTCAACATGTTGATAAAATATGCATAAATAGGTAACACAAATGAAGAATACAGATTATTAGAAGAATATATTAATAATAATCATTAGTAGTCTACTGTTTATGCAAATTTAGACTGAGGTTTAGCAAATACGACAATGACATATTAAACCCTTAGTCTCAATGTGTACAAGAGTAATTTATTAAAATTTTACAAATATATTCATTTGCAAATTAAAGTGTGATGTCATAGCGCTTTGTTTACTTGTAACTATATTAAATATACAATAATGGATTCTGTACATATTTGCATTTCTGATGTGAAGGCAATGTTTTGTCCTGAAGCAAATACATTGTGAACTAATAACATAAAAGCATTTGTAAGCAAACGGGATGCGTATTTTACATATTGTATTTCGAAATCAGAAAATTACTTTCAAAGCTGACAAGTTACATGCCCACACTTGCACACATAAACACAACTATGACAGACAGGTAAACAGGTAATGAAATGTGCTTAATAAATAAGACCCACCAAAAACAATACTGTAAAAATGATAATTTTATCCCTTAAATTTAAGTTTAATTTGTTCAAACTAGCTAAATACTAAATCCATAAAAATTATGGGAGATTCTACAATGAAACAGAGATACCTCTTTTGAGCAAGTAAAATACCATAAGAACAACTTAATGATTGTCAACAATGGGTCCATTTAGTCATTAATAACTGAAATAATTCATCTTCTGTCTGTATTGCTGGATGGGCGCAAGTGTCTTGAGTCCTGAACATACAAATATACTATCATATTGCAGTGATTCGCGTTTCTTGCCAGTGGCGCTGATTAAGATGGCCTTAGTGTTTGTTCACCTTCAGAAAGATCGCCATGACAATGGTGTTGCGCTGTAACTAATCTGAGGGCTTCCGATTTAATATCTATATTTTTAAATACATTTGCATTGTAATTTTACAGTGACAGTACTGTAGTTCTAGTTTAGTCTTTGCATGTGGAAAACTCGCACTGGTTGCAGTTAACTTGAAAGTTTCACATGACTGGGCCTCAAGTAGCCCAACCACGGCCCTAACTGTGCTACACAAACAGCAAATCAATATAAAAAAGTACGAAAAATCTGCAGCAAAACTAGGGCTAGCCGTAAACAGCGGTAGAAAGTGACAGAGCGAGTAAGGCAGTCGACTGGCAGACCCTGAATCTCCTCAGACCCGTTCAAGGCCTCCACACAGCAGGCCATCTTTGGCACAACAGCCTGCGCACATCCCAATCACCTTAATTAGCATTTCAGCTCTTTATTTTTGTTTGGTTTTCCCTCTGGCTGTTAATTAATGCTTAATCGAAACTGCTGAAGTGAGCTTGCACAGAACTCATGAATATTAAAATTAGCCCCAACAATTTTGGGGGTCTGATGTCATGTGTATTTGTATCTGTCAGGAGTTAGAGATGCAGAGAAGTTCTTTTGAATTCTGATTTATGCAATAACTGTATAAAGTGCATTTTAACCAAGAACAAAAGGAGAGAAAGGCCACAAAAAGCGGCTGATAATGAGAGTTTCTCTTGGTGATCCTTACAAATAATCTGTGATAATTGTTGCTCATCCCTGGTTGAAAAGAGACTTTCTTATATTGATATATGAAACGTTATTTGGTTTCTGAAGCACTTCAGGGAAAAAACAGATAAGTGTTGCTGGCCTTTCTCATTCTATGAATGACTGTGATAATTCTACAAGACATAAACTAGAAAGAATAAAGTACGATTTTTTTCACCGATGTCTTATATAACTTTAATATTCATTCAATATATTTTCATCCAGAAATGATCAGATCTTTTACAGATAAAGAGATATAGTGGGGCCGCATTATCTGTACATAGCTGACATTAAACACTTTTTTTGTTTACTAATGGAATGTGATTAGTAATGACTAGCAATATTATGATCACGTCCTTGCATTTAAACTTGTCATGTTTCTTAGTGGGGAACAAGTTAGTGGGTGGAAAATAATTTAAAAATATACACTAACCACTGCTGTTTACCATATTTTATTAAAACTAAAAAATTGAAATGTATTTATTCAAATGGCAAACGTTATGTTATTATTCAGAAAGTTGCGCCACGATTACTTATGCAACCTGACCTAATTTAAATAACATTTATGACAAAACAATCATGCACACTTTTTTAACAAAATAAAGAAATAAACACCTATTTTTACATCAGCTAAATCAAAAGTGACAGAGGCGGTGCAGAAATCTTGATGACAACTCCTCTGAAGTTATTCAAATACTGTTTTGGCTTCTGACAAGAGTACGTAATTTACGAAACAGAACATGCCTATTAGTGCAATCCGCATTTACATAACGAGAACTCCTTCGTTTATGTGATGACTCTGACATCCCAACTCGGTTCAATCGAAAGCACGTGGGAAAAAAAAAGCGATTAATAAAACGGCTAGACCATCTGTCTAGAAAGTATTAGAAACAAAAACAAGATAAACAAACCAGAAATGACCTTAATGTAGCATTTTCTGAAACTGACAAGGCGAGAATTCATGATTGCGGAAAATGGCGTACTTTCAGTAGAACAGGACCCTGTAGGGTAGAGCTTTTGTGGTGAGAGATAGAACAGCAGACCAACATCATATTAGGTGATTTCATGCTTCCGTTTGACTGTCATTGTTTATTCACATTGTTGACTTGATGAAACTGGCAGACAGTTTTTTTTTTACGGTCGTGGGCTGAGGCTGAGGTGTTGTGATGGCCTGTCACAGAAGTGTGGGCAAATATGAATATTTTCATGCAAATGCATTCTTAATTTCTTGCGTCTGATTTGTCAGTTCCTCCCCCATTAAGCTTCCAGTCTAAGGGCAGGATGATACCTTTCTGGCCCATTAAAAAGTGTTTGTTTTTTGGCCTGGGGCCTTCGAGTAAAGTCTGAATACTTGGACAATGCATTATGACATTTCTGATTGACATGCAAAATAGGCACCAGAACATGACATAAAACAGTGACATTTTATTTTATATTTTGATTTCATGATTAAATAATAAAACTAATTTCATAAGTCTTCGACAGTTTAGTTGCAATATCGGCTTTGGGCAAATGTGTTGAAAGGTGGGAAAAATTGACACATTAGAAATTATTTGAAAAATTATGAAATTTGAATCTTTTAAAACTTCAAAACAATATGGTTTATTCACAGTCTGAAATTTTCCCTAAAATTGTTATAAATTGCTTTTTCTTTTCAAGAAAAGCACATTATATGATTTAACTTAATTAAAAATTAATTTAGTTTACATGAATATACTACATCACTGGCTAATCTCACTAGTACTAGCATTAACTGAATTATATACAACATCAACAGATGAATGACTACTATTTAATTTATGCTTTGATGTTACAAGTTTGTATGAAATGCCAGACGTATGTAGCCGAAACGTGAAAGAACTATTTCCAATTTCTCAGCTAAATTTCATGCAAAACTTTGATATGAAACAATGCCGGCAAGGTTAAACATCTAATGATTTATCAAATACTGCTGCGGCAAAGAAAGAAAAAAATTAAATGTATTTGAAAGAGAGACAGTCACCTCCACTGTATGGGGAACACCAGAAAAACTGCTCCTGGTGCAACAGCATTTTAAAATATATTCCAAAAGTTTGGCGTCATCCCAATAACCCCATGCAGGCCATAGGAACAGAAGAGCTTATCAAAGCATTTAATAATGGCTGCGGACTTCTGGCATGAAACCTTCAGATCTTTGCTATAGTTTGTTCTGCTTCCTGTTATCTTCAGCGCTTCTGCAGTTGAACTTACAGATCACACATGATGCTGTACGTAGCTGAAACGTGCCACATAAACGTTTCGTACTTTACTACTGGAAAAATCTCCAAATTTGAAATGTATTATTTTCTATCCAAATAGTCCATGAATATGGTATTATACGTGGATTATATTTGTTCCTTTTCCCATTTAATTCATTTATACATTGAGGTTGCTAATGTGTTGGTTTTCACTTCATGTTACATGAAATTATATGTATAGTCAGTTAAATTAAGTAATTATTCATTTTACTATTGTTTTAGAACAGCTATCCTTTATAAATAAATGAAAATCATATTTTAAATAAGGATATTGCAGATAATTTTCTAAGCAATGCTTCTTAAATGGTTCTCCCTAGAATATCTAAAGAGAGACTACTTGTGAAAATGAACCTCTACAATTACTAGTCGGATTACATGTGTAAGTATGCTTCTTCTAGAATCCATCCAGGAAGGTTACTTGTGTAAGGTTCTTATTCTACAACCCCTACAGAACATTTATTTGCACTGTATTTATTTTAGAATTTCTGGCATAATATGAATTTGGTATGGTTATTTTTTCCAGAATTTTTGCAAGACATTACTTCAATTTTTTAATCATTATCATTGCTGGTGTTCTATTGGGTCTTTTTCTTAGAAACTTCGCAAAAGAAACTTTAATGTGGAAAAAAAATTTGCCTGACATCACATCCTCTGAAAGTGGGACAAAAGCAATAAACGTTACACAGGTCACCGGAGAGCGACTGTTTACGGCACTTTCTTTCACTTTTGATAAATAAACATTATTCAAAACATCTGTCAAGGCTTGTTAGATATCTCCTTTATGGTTCACTTACCCTGAGTACCCGGGGCAAGGAATATTTAATTATTGTAGTAAGTGAATAATCAAAAAGTTAATTTCCAAACTGCCGCTTGCATGCAAAAAGACAATTGCATTTTAAAATTTCTTTCCCACCCCAACCCCCCCCCAGCTCCAGCTCACCAAGAAGAAAAATGAATAGCAAAATATGGAACCACCACTAAAATAAACTGTCCTGACCACTCTTCAGTACCGTTTAAGTGCTTGCGTAGTTAATGAGGGTCATTTTAGCTACCTGTTATGAACATGACGATATATAGTACAACTTGAACTACACAAATGCGTCAATAACCTTCATTGATCTCACTTTGCTGGAGTTGTCGATAAAAATTAATTAGTCAATGATTGATTATTAGTCTGATGTGAACAGTCATGAGACGTAGTGACACTGACCCCTGTTCTCTGGCAGATTAGCTATGATTTCCTCTGAACCTTCAGGTCAGTAGAGACCTCTTGGGATGCATTGGACTGAACCGCTATGAAACCCTCAAAGACTGCTAAGCTTCAACTTTACGGGTTGAGTAAATGTATACTTATATGATTCATTTTGTACTATACAGTTATCATAAACCGCAATATCAATACTAACCGTATACATTTTTACACCTGTTATTTCTATAGGTAGGCAATTGTAATGTTAACAGCAACAATTTTAACATTGGCTGATTAAACTGTTTAAAGTATGTACTCTGTTCATGTTGCATTATGCTGTGCTTTCGCCTGAATTCAGCATTATTTTAATGTGTGCTACCATTATCATATTCATATTGTTATGAATAATGTTATTATCATATTTATACAGACTTCGTAAACAAAATATTATTGATAAGATTAATTACATTCCAAAGTCAGTCTCAGGGCAATAAATGTGCTGATTGGAACAACACTTGATAGCAAAAGGTTACTTTTGGAACATCAAGATCAAATTGAAAAGTTAATAATATGTAATTAAAATGTTGTGTTCACATAGGCCGAAATTCCATGTTGTGCTGTAAGTATTAGTTATCCTGAAACTGGTTTGTTATTCTTGGTCACCCTTAATATATTGGAACTGCTGAATAATATATTTAATAAGCCGGGATGTTTATAATAAAAAAGTACTTTGATTTGATTAATACTTTCAGGATACCAAAACCAACTTATGCATATAACGGAATAGGAAAGAGATACAGCAAGATAACACACAAATGAGATGTCATGCACAGATAACAGCAAATACTTTTTTGCTATGTCTCGAATTGAACATATTCGCATAATATTTAAAAAATAATACCCATGCTTTTTATTTGCGTGAAATATTACTTTAACACAACAATATTAATATATTTTTTCATTTCACTTCTACCCAGAATATTCGACAAAGAAGCATTTGGACGAAGAATGAATGGATGGATGGACGATTATTAACGTTAAACCTGCTCGGGGACACGCAGCAATATCCCGTGAATGGACGCCGCGGTTCTTTTGTGCCACTAGATGGCGATGTAGGTTAATAGACTCAGAAAGTTGCAGGGATGCTGTTGCCGGATTAGTTCTGCAGACGGCCGCTGTGTTTTGTACTTCTTCCATGTTGTTACAGTATATTCGCTTGGTCAGTTGAGCAGACAGACGAAATGTTTCGTGTACGGAGGACGTACCTTTAGGGTTTGAACTGTATGCACAAAAACACACATTTAAAAATTTCTGTTTCTATCTCGATTAAGCAAATAAGATAGGCAAAATAAAAACAAATAAATAAGGCAAAATAAAAGTACCTTTAAAACAGAAAAAAACGCCCAAAAATGGCATGCGAGACCTGAATTGATGACAGGACAGTGTCTCCCCAAGACAGAGCCGCAGTCATGTTCACGGGGGGAAATTTATTTCCTAAAAAAACTGGTGCAGGGAAGGGCTAACCACTGACAAGCAAAGTCCACAGAACTTGATAGAAGTGATAAGCAAGGAACCCCCCTCCCCCACCTTGATCAATATTTTCCTTTTTTTCAACCAATTCATTCAATTTGTATCTTCCTCCTCCTCCTCTCCATCTTACGCGGTCTCACCCCTCCCCCCCTTCCGTCATGCCATTATCATTCCCACCTTGCTTGCCGGCTGTTTACATGAAATGCGGTTCAGGAGGTGTAATGCCAAGGGAAACTGATTCTAACGAATAGCTTAAAAAGGCACCCGAGCCGCATCAGGCTGACGGGATTCTGGCTTAGCTCTCGACTTTCCGAGCTGATTTTTGACAAAACACCACACTGCCTTCCCGGGCATAGAGTGTTCGGTTTGCTGTGCTGTCATTTTAATTGCAGCCAATGGCTGAACCCGATTGTGCAGTTTGAATATAAAGAAGCAATTCGGATTGATATGCAGAGCAGACGCGGTTTCCCATTGTGTTTAGTCAATATAATAATAATAATAATAATAATAATAATAATAATAATAATAATGATGACGATGATGATGATGATGATGACAGTAGCAAAGTATCCTCGAATGGAAATGTGTTTTATTTTTTTTAATGGATAGGCTTTTAAAATGTCATCAGTAGGCAATGCCTATAAAACATCCCTTCGAAAGGACGTAGGCCTACGTACTGCAGGTGCCCTACAAGTCCCATTACATTCAGCCATAATTGGACATCGGATATTAGTTATAAAGACAATTTTTGTTCTGGAAGGGAGGAGGGTTTGTAGTGACTGCCTAACAGGTAGCGATGATGAGGAGGATAATTGCCGGGAGGAGCATTTTCCGGAGACCGCTCCCCGGCGTTATTGATCCGCCACCCGGCACCGCCCGACCGAGGGTATTAGCATGCGGTGCCGCCGGAGCCGAGGCGGCCGGGTTTTGCTGTTATTACCGCCGGTACCGCAGGGGTCCACCGATGGCAAGGAGCAGCGGCGCTCCGCTTTTCCGCACCAGCGACTTTTAGCTGTCTCATCGCGTCTAAAAAAATGGAATACCAGTGATGGATGGACAGTCAGTACAACAACAAAAACAACAATAATTATGACGATGATGATGATGTATAAGGCTAAAAATTAAAGGAAATAAATGGGGTGAACAGCAACGCCACCATATAGCCTACCACTCACAGCAAGTTATTGTTACCACGCAAAAAATGAAATTGCTAAATTTAATTCGGTATTTATTTGACAAGACGCATTTTTACAGTTCACTGTACACTTGTGAATTTGTTTTAAAAAGCATTTTTAAATATTTACCAATTAAATTTACCAATGAAGGACATTTCAGTGGACCTTATGAGAAAAACTGAAATGTTTGCACTTTTGTCGGGTCCCTGCTCTGTGCCTTGTGTAAGAGGCATTTGTGTCGTATTAGATGCAGTTACAAATTGTATTTCATTCTCAGGGGGTCTGTAGGAAAGGCTGGTGGAGTTTATAAGCGCAATGATAAGTGTTGGTTAGGAATGTATTTCGCTTGGTTTTATCCTGGCCACTATTCAATTGTTGCTCCAGTTAACACACAGGTAACGCAGCTCCCTGTGGACTGTACCTGTCTTGGTATTAAGTAACGGCCAGATTGAGAGGTCAACATAAATGCTGGTGTTCTTCATTAGAATGTTGGAGTCTTTGACAAACACATAATCAGGTCATTCAGATTTGTATTGTTTTTTTCCTACCTCTTTATACCATGTAATGACAGCTTAAACTGATAATCACTTCTTACAAACATATTGCTTAATGTAGAATTTTTTCCCTGACTTTTTCCTAGTATACCCTCTATACCATTTTTGAAAATACTGTTGAAAAAGCAACTTTCTTTGTCTCTGATGTCTCACCCTGAAGTTTTGCCTTTATAAGAGAAATAGGCCCACATTAAGGCTCACTGTTATTCCGGAATATTCCTGAGTGCTTCTCAGCAGGGAAATAGTGCATTTAGCAAAATGTCTCTACGACCCATGAATTTTAATGGCTGGTCGTCACTGGATGTAAAACAGAGCTATCCTGAGAGCCTGGTGTGGTGGTGACGGCGTGGGCTGCACACGCACCACGGTAAATCTACGTCTCACACGGTCACTGGAACGTGTCATTTCAGCAATCGTTTCAGGGATTAAGGGGACACAGGCGGAAGTCCATACGGTCTTCAGTGTCTTCAGTTCAATTTATTCACTTAAGTGCGAATAAAAAAATGAACCAGGCTTGTGTCTCTTGTATTTTTTAAATTGGTTTTTCAATTACAGATTTGCAATTAGGGAATTCTGAATACAACACATGTAGTTTATATTATTAAATTCCAGCTTCGGATTATTAAATGTTTTTTTTTTACATTAAAATTATGTTTATAGGAATAAAAATCATGTTTATATAGTAGATTTAGTTTATACGTCATTTTAAAGTGACCTTCATATAACACATGTATATGCTGTGTATATATACCTGTATGCCTGTTGTGTTCATGTTTTATATATCCATAATACGTGTATCAATTCTTTTCCCCTCATCTGGCTTCCGTCAACCCCTCTTAACGCAGCAGAGAGGATCATGGGTAATGAATCATGACACTTCTGCTTATTAACCTTTCCTAATTAGATGGCAGAGAGACCATTGTTCCTCTAATGAACCTTGGGTGGATGGGTAGGGTCCGCTCTCTTTTCTTTGCCATCAGCGTTAAAGGAAATCTCCATCCCTACCCCCGTCACCCCACCTCTCGGAATAATTCAAGCCTTTTCCTTGGGTTGAGACACCGTGTGGGACTGTTTTGCTGTGTGAACCCGCAGTTTGTTTTCTAGAGTGGGGGGGAGGACGAAGCCCACATCATGTGGGTTTGTGTATGGAGCCCAGGGCAGCATTACCCATCATTAGCCCCCCAGCATGGATCCAATTCGCTAATTACTCGAGCTGCAGTGGTTCACTGAGATTTAAGTACCAGTTCAATCCCATTATCTCCACTCCCTGACGCTTGGCAGAGCCATCCAGCACTTGTGGTTAAAGGAGGGCCATTGAGGTAGGCGATGATGGAACCCAAAAAGTCCGGTTCTCTCTGGGGTCCCGCCAGGCCCCGTTTGTTGGCTTGGTCGCGACAAAGGCTAGGGGGGAGGGGGAGGAATTGCGTGTAGAAAGATGGAGGCCTGTTGTGTTTGTTCAGGACTCCCCAGTGTTTTAGGGGTGGGGAGGGGCTGAGGTG
>JAODLD010000040.1:13432608-13444846 GCA_026781065.1 Mormyrops boulengeri | reverse complement strand
CGGGCCGCCCCCCACTGGCCGCGGGGTGGATAGGGCCCGCGGGTGGCGTCTTCTGCCTGAACCGCCGGCCGCCGCCCGGAGTGAGACATTACACCCCCCCCCCCCCCGCCTCCCCAGTCTCTCTCACTCCTCAATCGGCCCCCGTCCTTGCCGCTTTTTTTTCCGTCCCTTCACACTTCCGCTTGTATTTGTGTCCGATGAGTCGGCGAGTGGCTCTTCCGAGTCTGTTTTCTTCCCTATCTCAGGACCCAGACGCGATTCCCGGGGTCCCGTTTACCCAGTTTCGGATCAGACACCTCACCCCGTTCCCGGTCCTCTTCATCTTCTTGCAAAACACCATTAACGAACCATGGAACCCACACTTACGGGGGGGGGGGCATGGGGTGGGAGGTGGACACCACTGGAGTTGTGCAGCTGGATTAATACAAAGGGACCTCCACACATCTCAGGTGGTGTCCCAATGTGCCCCCAACCTCTTTGCCCTAGAAGCTGTGAGAGACTGAATCAAATAATCAGTAGGATGAGAAAAACTCTTATCTGCAAAAAGCTTATCTTTTAAATTCAAGCTTTATCAGTCCCATTTTAAACTAAGTTTTATAAAGAAGGGTATACATGCATAGATACATATATAAAACATTAATACATAGAAAATATCATAAAATTCTATAATATAAAATGGGGACTTAAGCTTTGTATAAATAAACTTCCTAATCTTCACCTTTGATTCATAGCAGGATGTGACTCAGGTGTGAAGCATGAACATCTTCATCGATGATCCCTGCGTCGCTTTCCTGGACTGCTCTTTCCCCTGGGCTGCCGAGATGATTGATAAGCGCGCTAACGAACTGTGGCTCCAGTCCCGCGGTACTTTACCTGCGCTGAAAATGTCAGCTGGTGACAAGCTCCTCTCATCTACAGAGTTCTCAGAGAGTCACGGCCGATGTTTAAAAAGGGAAATCAGGCAAAGATACATCGGCGAGTTGGGAGAGGTCCCGCGGCGTTTGTGGGACGGTGCATACACTGATGCATTCACTGAAATGTGTGATTTTATGGAAGTGATCTGCTTAAAAAATATTTAAAACAGAAAATTTATATAAAAGAGGATGATTAAGTGTATCTGTAATAAACATCTTAGTAATTTAAATAAGCATTACAAGATCCAGAAAACGAACGTAAATTCAAGTGGATCCTGCTGGACTCTTAAAAATCAAATTTTACACCTGGGGTTTCTAATTTTATTACATGTATTGTTTTCCAGAATCGGGATTAGGGGGATTGACTAACTGTGTGGCTGAAGTTTGCTGCTTAGCATGTAGTTTGTGTATTTTTTTTAACTATCAACTTTTATGGAAAGGTCTACGGAGGAAAGGTGGAAGGTCGACTAGTTACTGTTACCTACAGAAACTGGTGACACATTGGAAACATGTTCTGGTTTCATCCAGTTTATTTGTTGGATTTTTATTAATGGAAAGGCCATGAATAATTCTATTAATTCTACTAAGAAATTTTGTCTTCAGGTACTTGGCGAAATCGAAATGAGCATTTTGTCCTGGGAGATATGGCAGCCAGAGACTGGCGATGTTCTCTCACCATCAGCTGAGTGGAGTCAGAGGGGGAGAGAGCGAGGGAAAGGTCAGACACTTCTCACCCGCATCTCTGAGCGGTCGTCACTGCTCTGAGATGGTGGTGGGGGGGTACAGTTCTGGATAAGTGCTGCCCCAGACCAGCCACCCCACTGTTCTCGAAGCAGACCCCCTCCCTGGCCCGTCCTGCTCGACCCTCCTGACCCCATCAGCCCCTCAGGGGGGAGTCCGAACAAGCGCCGGCGCGATCACCTGACCAAGTGCCCCCTCTCCAACCCTGACACACATGTGGGTGTCTGATGGAGAAGAAGCCCCCCCCCCGCCCCCCCAGCACACGTGTTTGCCAGGCCTGGATCCAGCGAAGCAGAAAGATCTGCCCTTTATCTGAAGAAGGCAGCTCAGCACACAGGTGCCTGCTAATGCCGCCGGTGCCTGAATCTGGTCCTTCCAGATCCTTCCATCCTATGCCGGCAAAGTGCTCCCCCGCTAAGGATTTTAGCCAAAGGTAGATTAAGCAGAAATGGAAAACTTGTGAAATCCCTGTGTGAGATATACTCAGGTCTGGTCGTTAAACTGGTTAAACTGGTAGTTCTCAGCTCGTGCCTTGCTCTTTCTCACCCGCAGTGCATTTGCCCCCGCAACAGTGCTCTGCTGGGAGGACTGTATCATTCTTCATGACTGTGTGCCCCCCCACTTCCTCCCCAGGGTAGCTCTCATTACCAGCGATTAGCAGATGATTTAACCCTATTCAGTACCCCCCCCCCCGCCCAGCGGACCTTACTCTTCAGGTTCAGGTTCCCATTCAGGCTGCGATTTTTTCCGGAGACGTCAGGTGACGCGGCTCTTGGCTCAGACTATCACCACAGCTGCATTTGCATACATTCCCCTCACCGCTCAGCACGGAGATTAACACCACCAATCCCCAAACCCGTCAAGGACTGGATTTCTCTCCGAGTCCCACACATTAAGTTCTCATCTTCCCTGAACTGATTTTTAGGTCCAGCTGACCTTAACATCAAAACGTTTACTTCAGTGAGTTACATTCAACCACATTGGGTGTATAGTAGTAAATTGTGGCATGTTTTAAATGTTCTGTTATTGTTTTTTTTTTGTTTGCTAATTTAATTTACAATAATATATCTTAGATTAATCATTTTATGAATGATTCCGAACCAAATGAAAGTTTCTAGGCTTCGGTGAGAAAAGCAGCCCCTGGAAAACTATCTTACTATATGGTAATTCATTTTTTCCTTTCTACTGGACATGAGGCACTTTCCTCAAAGGACCTCGAATTCTCCTTGTAGTCCAAAGCAAGCCTGAGCTGGGGGCTTGCAGGCAGGGGAGAGAGGGCACTGAGTGCTGTGACTCACCGCGTGTCAGCAGGTGACTAACTGGAGAGGCTGAGCGGCCGGGCAGCACTTCTGTATGTGACGCCGCGTGGATCATGTCACTCTGCTTTCATTTCAGTTTCATTTTTGCTTAAGGTCAATTCAAGCGTTTTTGAAAGGAATTATCCTGACCATGTATTTGTTTATACGTTATGTTATACAGAATATATTAAACATATCATTTTATATATATATATATATATTACACCCCATCTGTACCAGAATCAGCACCACTACCCTAATGTTCCCTAAATGTTCTTCGCGTTGCACATTTTGCTCGTTGAATAGTTGTCTTATTACTGTGACTTTGGAAGACGTTGTGTGGCTCTTAAATTATTCTAAGAATATGCAGGTATGGTCATGAATCGTTACATGTACTCCATATACTGTACGTTCTTTTAAACATCTACAGACACAGCGAAACAGCTGAATTGAACTAAGTTGTTGAAATACTGCAAATACTCCGTAGGTGGACTATCCAAATAAAGTGCTACCGTACGTGTAAGTGGGCAGTCATTGGAAGCTCAGCCTATAGCTGCCCTTATGACAAGACAAATCCTCGACAGCATGGACGGTAAGTTTGTAATGTATCATTTGCCTCATTCACAATTGCCGATGTTGCTTTGGACAAAAGCGTCTGCTAAACAAAAATAAATGTAAGTTTAATTAAATAGCTGACAGAAATAAAGATCATATCTTCTACATATATATACACACACACAGACACACACACGCAGTGTATGACGTGCTCACGGAGGGTCCCAGCCCAGGGCTGACGAGTCTCAGAAGACAATGGGCCACGTTTAATCCTTTCGTCGGTATCGCTAACAAACGAAAAAAAAGAGACTCCTTCACAGAACAAATGGAGAGAGTGAATAAGAAAACAGCCTTTTATGTGCATTAATAATAACCCCCCCCCCCCACATCCTCTTTCTGTTGCCCCTGGTGACAAAGCCTCGTCAAGCAGCCGGTAATGGGTCACACCTGAGCCTGACCGTCTAATGAGCCCCCGTTTGGTGGAGGGGCCCGTGGGGAGCAGAGGGTTCCGGCCTCATGGCCCAGCTGACCCCGCGTTCCCAGACACGCTCCACAGAGGGTTGTGTGTTCGCTTGCTTTCATTCCAGCCCCCCCCCCACGGGCCGATCCAATTAGCAACTTTTGGCCCCCCTTACTCTAGATTAAGTCTGATAAAACCAGGAGTTTGTTACGTGCGGAGCGGCTGGAAAATGCTTGTTGCCATTGGACAACTGAGTGTAAAATATCAGATTCATCCTGCTAATTGATCAATTAAGATGAGTGCTTATAGACACAGGTAATAACTGTCCGTTAAAATATTTGTGTATAATGATATATAATTTTCTGCACGCTTAGACATTTGTATGAGGTTACACTGCCTGTCTAAACAACGCGGATCAATTCTGTCCGTGTCACAGGACAGCCGAGGGCTGGCGTTTAAAAAAAAAGCTGCCTTTTGACAGGGACGGGGTGATGCAGATGGCCATTCATTCTCCCCAAGCACCGTGACAGATGAGCGGTGTCAAAAGAAATAAATTCAATGAAAAAGAATGAAAAGTGGGGAAAAAAAGCCAAAAATAAAAGGGTATGAAAACAGACAAACAAAACCATGCTTTCGGCAATTAGTGCTCTCAGACATAGGCTGGGATTCATTCTACACCCATGACCAGCCAGCCCCAAAAGTTAGAGTTCGGCCTTCCAAACTGACCCAGTGGCAGATTATTTCCCGTCAATAATTTAACCATTACGATAAAACCTACACTGGCAGTACTTAATACATCATTTTAAAATTCTTAATGTACAAAGACGTTTTTAAACAAACAGAAGATGAAACAAACACAAAATTGGAACCTTCCCCCAACAGTGACAATTCAATTACATTATTTTTTTGGATGAAATAGACGCTGCATCCCAACAACCACCAGTTCTTAGGCCCTTGGACCCACAAAGTTACCCAGCAGGTGTTTGAGATGAAAGCAGTCGGCTCATAGTCAGAAATTCTGGGCCCGCTTACAAAATGTCAGATTGGTCCCCTTGCTTGGGTTGGCACGTTCAACTTTCAACCTGAAGAAATATGGGTCCCATGTAAAAAGAATTTCCTAAGCAGGGTGGTCCCCTTTGAAAGAGTTTTTTGGGGTTCTGCTGTCCCTGTTCTGGACCCCCAGAATCTACCAGGGTACCCATGCCCCTCTGACACCCATGGAAACCAGTAAGGAAGAAACAAACCAAACACCATATTTCTTAATACTGTCAATGTGCATATATTTCGAATAAATAAAATCACCTACGCATCCAGTTGGGCACTCTGAACCCGTTAGAATAATTTAATCAGTTTATATGTGTGTTTTGCTGAGTTTGTTTGGTCCACATCTGTGACAGTCAGGAGTTTGTGGTTATGTGCGAGTAAAATTGTCTTTAAAGATTCTCCAAGCTTGTGATTGTCCCAGATAAAGCGACTGTACCCAATTAAGCCCAATTTAACGGACGTATGCTCCATTACGGCCGGTTTATGCAACATGTTCATGAAAATCCATGATACTCAAGGATGGTAAGATGCACCAGAGTTAAACCCTCACGTCACAGGCTGATACAAGCAAATCTGCAGAAAGAGCACATTGCTCACTTCTGAAACGTGAGGCCCAGGTGAACCACGGAGGCTCAGATGAAGGCCTTTCTCCAAGTCGGGCTTTGCAGTCTGGCTTGTGGGCGTGCATTAATAAGCGAGGAAGCTGCAGAGTGTTTGAAGGACCCAGTGAAAGCTCGACGGAGGAAACATAGAAGCTTGATTCTGTCCCTGAGTTTTATGTGAACTGACAGGTTTTCAGGTTGCACCAGTTAAATAAGAATGCCTGAGGCCACAGGGAACAGGGAAAGTGGC
Source organism: Mormyrops boulengeri (assembly GCA_026781065.1). NCBI lineage: Eukaryota > Metazoa > Chordata > Actinopteri > Osteoglossiformes > Mormyridae > Mormyrops > Mormyrops boulengeri. The sequence goes on along the minus strand of JAODLD010000040.1, from coordinate 13,438,982 downwards.
CTTTGGTCTTGGGTTACGCTTGGCAATCTTGAGGTATTAATGATTGCTACCAGCTGAATCTCCAGTCGTTCGTTTGCTGTCTGGGACTGGGGCTCTGGGATGCAGTATCGACATGTATCAGACACTCAGAATCAATGTAACGGGATTCATCTTTGAGATCAGCATCTTTCGAAATGAAGCAGTGAGTGTCAGTGTTGCTTGAAGCACTCCCGATGCTGCACTCTGTGCTGGGTGGTACAAATTCAGCCAAACGAAGGTGATGAGTATTTACTGTTTAGTGGTCACATGCCGGCAGGTGGGGGCTAGCTAGTTCTGGGTTAGGTCAAGGGTTGCTTAGCATTCATGGAGGGGTTTCTGATGGCAGACTGACCTGGCAATGTGGTTACTCAAGCCTGATGCTTACTACAAGGGATGAGGAACTTTAACTGAAGTTGTCAACCTTTAGAGCCCCTAGAATAAAGCTGATAGAAATGTCTCTTCCTGTCCAGGGGCATGAGAAGGTCTCTGTGTGCTCAGAATAAAAGACCTCACCACCATCATCTCCAACCCAGGTTCCTGTGATTTTTTTCACTCATGTGGTATGTAGCTGCTCAAAGTAGTAATTGGTCCAAAAATTTTGAGAACCACTGTCTTAACCTAACCTAACCTAACCTAACCTCGCAATGTTTGCAATGCTGTCCTTTTAAGATGAAGTAGCAACAGAGTCTCGTTAAATACAGCAAATCTAATTATGCATTTTCAGATACATCATAAGGAAGAATACCGAAAAACTGCAAGGCTTACTCAGACGAAGAATGCACCGATGCCTGTGCTCCGTGTACAGTATGTATATTTTAATGTTTATTAAAAGATTGGATCGGGACTCGGAATCGGCATATTGAATGTATCAGATTGGATCGGGACTTGGAATCGGCATATTGAATGTATCAGATTGGATCAGGACTCAGAATTGGCATATTGAATGTATCAGATTAGATCGAGGGTACCAATAATGTGGATCAGGACATTGCTAGTTACAATCTAGCAGAATAGTCACCCCATTCCTGGCCACAGCTGGTCCCACAGCTCAGCGTGGTTAACTGGAGCTTGCTGGCTGGACAGCAGAGCCATGTAATTTGTCGTGTTCCTGTACATGGACCTCACGTGCCTCCATCTAGCTGCCTGGAACATCGACTTCCACGTATTATCTGCAAGGCCCTGTCGTGTTGAGGTAATGGAAATAATCTGTCTGGTCATGGGGTCACATGGCCATGGGAGCCAACTGAGGGACGGGGGAAGGATTTTAACAGGAGAGGAGTGGGGGTCTTGCAGCAGACCAGACATGTGGCAGAAGATGAAGGAAGCACGTCCTGCTGGGTGTACAGAACTCCAACTGTGGAGATATGGAGATATGGGAAGCTGTCTGCAGAAACCTCTTCACCCCTGTAACACGCGTGCACACACACACCCACACGCACGCTCACGCTGGGACCTGTCACAGAAGTTTATGTTCTGCAAAGGCTCACGTTTTGACACCAACGGGCCCGGTAGCGTCCTGCTCAGTGTGATGTCTCGGAGCCCCTTTATTCTCACCAACACAGATCCCCATATACCACCTTGTGGGACCATAATGAGAACATGGGTAAGTGGTTTTATGTGCAAAAAGGCATCATGGACCTGGGTTTTTAAGGAGGACCTAGAAACATGACTGTAGTTTAGTACTAATGTCCATTTTTGTTCAAACGAAGCTCCTTTAGCCACATTTTATACTTTTGTATACAAGATACTGCACTGCGACCGAAGCACTTCTGGATAGCTGAATTTTCCAGATAGCTGAATGTTGATTGATGACATCACATTTTAAACTGACATATTGAATCTATGTAATTCTTTTCGGTGATATTTTTTGCTGTTTTTAGTGTAATAATTTAAAATAATTTTTAGTGACCCTTGTCCGGTGATGGACTGGCATCCCGTCCAGGGTGTCCCCTGCCTTGTGCCCTGTGAGGGACTGGCATCCTGTCCAGGGTGTACCCCTGCCCTGTGGCCTGTGATAGACTGGCATCCCTACCAGGGTGTCCCCTGTCTTGTGCCCTGTGATGGACTGGCATCCCACCAAGGTGTTCCCTGCCTTGTTTTGTGTCCCTGGCTCACTGGGATCCCTCACTGGATTATAGCAGATGGATGGATGGCTAGATGATGCATAATAAAAATTGCGAAAATTGCAGGTTGCGTGCACAACATGCGTGTCTGCCTGTTGCTGGGCAAAAAGTGTTAAACGAGTGTGAAACAAAGGACAGGGCTTCTGTGCTGCCTGTTCTTGAGTTTTTACACTGCTTTTTCTAAAGCAAGATGGTATGAAGGTTGTACCTGTGCTCTGCTGTGATCCAAGATGCTCCCGCCGCTGACTGTCAGCGAGCAGATTTCTCCTTTGGTAATTAGTGTCCCTATCTGCCCCCCCCCCAGCTCCCCGAGGGGCTTCGTTTGGCGTATACTGGGCATCCTTTACCTTCTGAAGACCGCGGGAGGGTAATCACTAAGGGTGCCAGCGAGACATACTCCAGGGGAATAACAGCAGGCAGGGGCATCTTAGACCTCCTCTGGAGGCATCCATTTTCTCTGGAATAAGACCAAATGCAGCTCCAATCGAAAGGAAAATTTCCAAAACTCCGAATGTTTATAAATAAGTACCATTTCTGTGGACTTTGCTGGATTACACAAGGACCAGTGAGTTTTGTTTCCCAGTACTGTCAGGAAGCCTGACATTGCCAGTCTCATCTCACAATCACCAAAAAATGGACTGAGCTTGGGAAATTGGCTCTTTCATGCCAGTAGTGGTTGAGGTCTGGAAAGTACCGTTACCGGCCCAAGTGCCTTTGGCTGAATTACTCAGTCTCTTCTTCCTCACCTTCTCCTCTTCCCCCTAAAAGAAGAAGCCTTATAAAAAAAAAGAAAAAAAAAACAGAAAAGGACTGGGACAAACAGCAGGGGGAATAAAGCGAGGATGTCGCAAATTACCCCCGACGCCCCACAACTCAACGAACTTCCATTTCTCTCCCCATTAGGCGCGTCTCGCTCGGAATGGGGTGAGCAGAGGCCTCGGCATACTCATGGGGGGCAGACACCCCCCACCCCCCCTGCCTGGCTGCTGAAATAAAACAGAATTCACCAGACTCCCTCCAGCACGCTCTGATGGTCCAGGGGCCACCAGGCCAGGAGAGACAATGCGACCCATGGGTGGAGGCATAGCTTGGCCCCATCTGGCCCGGGTTGGTCTGTAGCTACACACTCAAAGGGCCGTTACTGCACCCTATTTCTCTCCATTCACCCACAGAGGATGCAGCAGTGGGGGTGCCCTGGCTATGACATGTTATCTCCTGGGGGGAGGGGGTAGCGTACGTCACATGTCACTCAGAGGTATCCCCTTTACCTGGCGTTGGAGGGTCTCCCTGCTGGGTCGTATGCTGTGGGGACTTCCACTTTGAACCTCTGAATGCCCCCAGTCCCCCCCGCCCCCGTGTGCCTGACTGTCCTATCCTGCTGGCTATAGCTATTCTCCTGTCCGCCCCCACACTATCTGCAGCCAGGTGGGATTTCCTTAATGCAGGTGTAAGCCAATATCTGTGCCTTTCTCTGCCCCTGAAAGGGCGGGTATCAGGTTAAGCAGAGAGCAAACGGCCGCACATGGTCGAGGGGCCTTTTTTCATAGCCTAGCGGACAGATAAGCACGCTGGACGCTCTCATCTTCGGGGGGCGCTGCTCCCCATCATGGCCTTGGACAATGATGGCGGGGAGATCATGAGTTCAGTCCCTATCTGAGGTTAACTCTCCCTATACGGGTATGGTGTGGCAGGCATTTGGGACCCAGGGCTGTCGCAAAACTACTGTTTAGCCGAGGCTTTCGGTCATTGCCGGGGAAAGTGCAGGCTGATAGGGCTGCTGCCTGTTATACCAGACAAAGCTGCTCAGCAACGACGGAAGATAAGCGCCTAGTAACAGAATCCAGCCGCTGTGTCGCCGTGGTCACGGCTAACGGCGCAAACCCAACGCCCGACATTTAAAAGTGCTGCACGGTTGTACTTTTAATGTGGTATTTTCGCATTTCGCAGCGCGGTACCTCACACGGGTCCGAAAAAAACGATAAAGAAATTTGAATCCCCTTAGCAATCCACAGAAAATTAGCTCTGGAATTGCAGGCAATTTATGCAGCACTAAGAGTAACGAAAAAGCATTTATTACTATGCTGGAGGACTGTTCTTACTGCCTAAAAATGTCCTAATGATAAAACTTGCTAATTATAATTAAAATATTAATGGAAGGAATAATAGCTGAATCTTGCCCGTACATTTTGCCCATCCCAGAGGTGCGGGAGTGGAGACGGACCATCCTGGAAATGTTTGGAAGGGTTGTACTATAATAGTACTGTGAAGTTAAAGCACAAGAACTCAGCATCTCCACTTCGTGGTCCTCAGCTCGAACGCCAGACCAGTAGCTTCCCTGACTGAGAAGAGGAGGAAGCCTGGTTAGCTTGAGCAAAAGCTATCGTTTACCGGAAATGGAATCTTCTCCCATAATGCATTGCATCGTGAGTATGTATTTTCCTATGTAGCGTAGCATAGCATAGCTTTAGCTCGCAGAACATGCAACTCCCCCATGCTCTGGGAGACATTGCCCGCTGACATTTCGTTAGTCTGCTGCTGCCTGTCCTGTTTTACATTTCCCGGTAGCGCCTCTGCCCCTCTCATTTGTCGCAAAGTGCTCTCTCTGCTGTTCGCCCCAAGCTTCACTGCTCGTCCAGGGCCTGACAAGAACATATTAGACTGCCCCTGACAAACTGTGCAGAAGGCTGGAGATCCTCAGAGGGAGTCTCTGTTTGAGCTCAGTGCAGCCATCGTGACTCTCGCTGTTTCCGGATGACATTTGGAGAAGCTTAACAACTAGTTTGCTGTTGCTCCTTCCTCAGAATCATCCGTCGTCCATAACTGCTTATCCAGTAGGGGGTCTCGGTGTCTCTGGTGGTGTGTACCAGGCAGGGAACACCCTGGCGGGGAGCTAGTGCGTCACAGGGCACAGACAGATAGACTGACACACACACACACACACACACACACACAGACACACACACACAGTTACTCCTTCCTCCTGTGTTACTCTCTGGTCTAACCCGCGTGAATCATCAGCTTTGTCCACATTAGCGGTTTCTGAAGAAGACAGACGGAGGATTCCCCTACACCCCAGAGCCCCACCCTCACAGCCGGTTAACGAGGCGGCCACGCTTGGCATCCTGGAGGTCAGCATTCTAACGCTTCACATTCACTTCAATTTGAGTATTTTAAAGGAGGTACAACAAGCAGGGTGGGGTGGCAGGATGGCTCAGTGAGTAGCTCTCTCACCTCAAACCTCCATGCTGGGGGTACAAATCCCACCTATGCGTTTGGAGCTTGCATGTTCTCCCCGTGTTGCAAGGGGTTCTGAAAACATGCAGTTGAGCTAAATGGCACCTCTAAATTGCGTATAGTGTAAAATTGGCATGTATGTATCCTGTGAGGTGCTAGTGTCCCATCTAGAATGTGCTCTGTGCTCCACCCCTGCGATCCTGGCCAGGATATGTGGTTAGAAGATAGATGGATGTGGACTGATAAAATTAGGGCTGAAAGAGCATTTGTATAAAATGGTCAGATCTGGATAAAGGGGTACTTGTGTATTTTTTAAATTGTGCTTAACATGCTGCATTTTAGGTGGCATAAAATGCGTCTGCCATCGCCTATGCAGTATGTAGTTGTTACCATGACATTGAGGTGATCATGTAGCAAAGTGCACCCCCCCCCCCAACCCCCCCTTCCCGCTGACATGGCTCCCCCTGGGGTGGCAGTCTGTCTAGCCTGACACAGGGGAGGTTCAGAGAAATGGCGGCGGGGAGGGAGGGGGCACGCTGTGGGCCCAGCTGGGACACGGCCGTCGCTCCGGCAGGACGGGGCGAGCCGGGACGGGTGTGGGGGGCACCGGCCTTTCACACACCCCCCCTTGCCAGCTGTCCCGCCGTGCTCGCCGTTGAATGGGCCTGTCACTTCAGCGGGGAGATTTACTTGGTTGGGGTGAGGAAGGAGCGAGAGAGAAAGAAGGAAAAGAGGAAGGGAAAAAAAAACGTTTTAAATGTAAAAGCACAGCAGCTCGGCGAGCCGGTGAAAGGGATTATGGAAGCGTGGGGTCCACATGTGCGCGGGACCCGCCAAACCCCCCGGATTGCGGGTGGCCCGGCTGCCGGGGCCGCCCGGCCCCCCCCCGGGGCGGGGCCGGGGGGGGGGGGGTTGCGTGCTTACTGCAGCACGTGCACAAGGGCTCCACACAGGGGGGTAAAGGTAGGGTGATTCCAAGGGCCTGTGCGTGACAGGGGT
>JAODLD010000040.1:13408766-13432508 GCA_026781065.1 Mormyrops boulengeri | reverse complement strand
TATTAACGCATTGTTCCTGCTATTTATCACCCTTTGCACAGCGCTCTCTGCATTTCGGCTCATGACTTTCCAGGGTCGTGTCTTTGCTGATGGAGGACGATGATCTTATGTAGAAATGGTAGGGTGATGTGAGGTATGTCCAGACCCTGCAAGCGTTAAAAAAAGGTTGAAAGTGTGTATTTAGGCGTCTGCTAAAGAAAAAAGCTATTCTCCCTTTTGTGAGTCTGATCTCCAGAAATTTAAATTTGCTTTATTGCAGGTATTATTAAAACTTACACAAAGAATATTACATGTGATCAGATAATAGCACCTCCGCACCCTAGAAAAGTTTGACTGGCCGAAGAGGCCCCCATAATCTATGCCGCAACCTTTCTCCAAACTTTGTGGGTGCCCTGTGGGATTCGGGGCGCAGGACGGGGCGTGTGGACACAGCACGCTGGGAGCAGGTGACACAGTTTTTGTGGGGGCCCTGTGAGATGGGAATAAATTATGCGGGAGCTGTCACTGTGTCTTCAAAGAGGGGCAGGAAAGTCAATGATGGCGAGTGCAGGGAGAGCTGGATGGGCCTCACCATCAGGGTCATTTTTAACCAGAATAAATATTCAAATATTTCACTTCATAGCACAAAAGCTTCTTTTACCATGAGTCAAAAGTAGCACTGAATGTAAGTGCTTCCCCCCTCCTGCCTATAGGGGTCAGTAGTACTTCACTGAATGGCAGGAAGTTTGTCAGTAATAAGAGGGGGTTCTGAGTCACTTTTCGACACACGCACACAAATGCGTACACACACGAGCGCACACGCACGCACAAAGCGCAGGGAGTGCTCCCCGCACACTGTAAACATCGCTGAGCGGGTTTGTCACATCGCCTGCTCCCCCACGCCCCCCACCCCCACCTGGCATCCCTACACTGCGCGGGCTGATCAGCAGAAAGCGCGCGGACGTCGTTCACCCCTCGTGCCAGTGTGCAAGTTGGGACCCGTCCCCTGCCAGCGGCCCGGAGCGGAGACAGCCCTGGAGAGAGAGTGAGGTCATGCAAATGAGAGCCGTCAACCCGAGCTGTAAGGCAGCGGCGGGAATGGGGGACGGTGGGGGGGGCAGCGTATGGCTGAGCAGCAGGACAGTTCTTCCTCTCTCCGTAATCAGCCCCCCCCACCACCCGGATACACAAACCATGCGCAGACCTAGAGCGCGACTGATGACTTATGTCATACTTACAATTAATGAGGTCAGAGACACCAGATTCAATATTACGGTGATAGCTACATATTAATACTGAATCTTAAATTTATTATGTGGGTGGTGCGTAAAAGTGACCCTCGGAACCACAACAAGTACAGCAGCCCATCGTGTCACCACAAAAAGCATGATGCTTGCTGTGGTGCGTAGCCAGAGGTCACACCCCGATCGTATCACTCGTGTCGCCCAGCGACTGTGACTAGCCTAGCATTTCTCCGAAATTGGGTTGTTGCATGCTGCCTGTTCTGCACCGTACTATCAGCCTATTTCTCTGGGGGTGCGGGGTGCAGTTTTAAAGTACAATTCAGAGTTTTATACTTATATTTCTTTATACCCCTCCCCCGATCTCTGGTCCGTCATCAAATAATGCGCAAACTTTAATCAATGTATTAAGTCACTTAACCACGAATATCTTGCGTGTTATAACACAACAGGCGTGCCATTTAATTAACAACGTTGAGATGTCGAGTAGCAGTTCCCACTTATTACAATAAATATGCAAACAAAATTATAGCCCTGTGGATGTCTCTCAGTGGCAACCCCTTATAGCCGCTCTTTGATTTAGTGCAATGTAACTAAAAAATGTGAATCTATTTGCCGTTGTTAATTTGTTTTAAAGTAGCAACCAAAATAGCATCGCTGGGCTTTTGCCTGTTTGTCCCAGAACAAAATTAATAACATCACAGCACAAAATGCAGATGAAATAAAATTATCAACGTATCATTTTACGATTTACACATGTAACATGAAGTAAATCGTGCAGATGTATGTATGTGTAGGTAATGTAAACACCATTAGCCGGGGGAGGATATTAACTTCTTCACTATATTTATAAACTGAATATCATCTAATAATAGCTAGAAAATGTTAATTCAATAGTTTAATGGTTTTATTGCTCCTAATAAGACATAATCAAGAATAGTAATTCTTTTTAATTAATTGTCAATATAAGGGATCTATAGACAATTTCCCCGTAGGGATCAATGAAATGTCACTATTCTATTCTATTCTATTCTATCCTGTGTGCTTAAAAAACATAACATATAACAGCATATTCAACAATCACATAGGAAAAAAATGTGTGTATATCTCAGAGACATTAGAGATGTGAAAAGTGGCTGCTAGCTGCCTCATAGCCTAACGGGTCACATGTAAAATTCCAGGATCCTCATTATGCCCCCTGTTTAAGGCTTGTAGTGTTAAAATCGGTGTACCTGTTCCAGGCTGCGACGGCCCAGTGAGGAGGAAGCTCGCTCCTTCACCCACAGCTCCCTGATTAAAATTTCCCGTGTTCTTGTGAAACTGTGAGCCTTGTCCTCCTGTTATGTCAGCTTGAAATTCAGGATCTCTCTCTCTCTCTCTCCCTCTCTCTCTCTCTATCTCTGTCTCTCTCGCTTTCCCTCTCACTGTCTCTATTTCTACTAATATTACGGTGCTATCATTGCTGGTGGAGTCCTCTTCAAAAATGACTGAATACAGCCATAATATATTATCAAAAACATGAAACAGGGAACATAAAAATGAAATACATCTTTTATCTGTTGTCCTTTGTCCCAACTTAAAAAATAAATACAAAAAAACGCAAAAGATATAAAAATAAAATAAAAGAAAATCAATGCTAAATATGTTACTTTATTATATTATTGTAAGTATTTAGATTATACATCGTTGTATTCTTTTAATAATTAGTTTTCTTACTGATTTAAAATTTTTTTCATTAATGCAAAAACATTTTTGCAAATGACCATTTCTTTCGCTGCACAAGTTCATCACGAAATGAAAATATGAATAAATATTAATGATGGTGAAAAATGAAGCTGGTGTTACACCGCTTAACCTTTAATGTTTATTTTGCCCCTTTTTCAGCACCTTCCTCCTTTTGCTTCGCTGACCAGTTGAGATATTATCCTTCAATAATTTATAATTCAATAAAAATAATTTTTCATTGTCTGAATTTTTCTTTTCTTATTTTTTTTGTATAAAAAGGGGCGTCTTTGTAAGTGAACTTTGCTCAACGGAAGGGTCTCTCCCAATGAAACATCTGCCTGGTGCTTTCTGTATTATTTATTTTATTAATTAATTATTTTAATTATAATTTTTTTTTAATATTCACTATTATTCCTGTACATTTATAACACGTGCACACTGTCGTGCTTCTGGGATTATTACGTAGTTTATTTGTACAGCGCGCTCTGTTAAAAACGGTCAGTTTGACAATTATACACCTTCCAGAGGTAGCTACAGTATGGAATGTCGGGTTCCACTGTTGGGGTCGCCATCAACGTGTGGAATGTGAACGACGTGAACCAAATGAGGCCGAGGATTCCGTTTTAGCGCTCGTGTGGTGCGCAAGTGGTTGCGGTTTTTCAGATTTCCTTCTTCCGAGAAGTGTAGGTTTGCGAATGGCGCATCAGAAACGCCTCCCTACATCAGCCGGCCGTCTGGGCACTACTGGTGGAGCCCAAGCGGACTCGAGGCCCGACTGTCTCTGCAAACGTCTCACGGATGCATCAGAGAAGTGCCTGCCAATTCCTTCAGCAGAGGATGGATAGCTTGCACTCCAGGCTTTTTTTTTCTCTTTACACTCAGCTCCCAATACTATGTAGACCCCTTAAACTTCTGGATAGTTCCAAACCTGCCCTTATAGTTTAACCATTGGGGGATTGAATTTTGCAGGGGTTGAGGTCTGACAGATACACATTAAGTAGCTAGTGAAGGGACAAGAAGTGCAACCCAAGATTAATGACCTGAACTGCCCTAACGGTGTCTTTATGTTGCTGTACACATTTTTATTTCAAGGTACCCGCCAAACACTTTTCCAATTACATAATCTACAGATTAATACAATACAAAGTAATATACAGAGCACATCTCACTCAACATTAAATATACAAAATGGATTTCTCAATGTTCTCAATGGTCCCTCAATACAACAGAAACTAACACCCATGCCATATAGCGTTGTCTATAGGTTCGACAGCTTTGGAGAAGATTTACCCACATCAAGATCTTCAATTCTGGATTCTAGCATTCCACTATCTCCAAAGCTCTGCCTACTCGGAGATCTAAGAACTCTTGACCCACCACGTTATGACTCAAAGTTACTATTAGTCACCTTGGCTGTTACGAAGAAAACCACACTCACGAACTGTAACACGAAACATAGCCTCAGTACATTACAATGGACTCAATTAATTACAGAACACATATTACATAAAAAATGACAGCCTCTTTAAAAGTATTCGATTGGAATACTTTTCTACAAACATGCCAACCTGTTATCTCTTTTCTAAATCTACCTGTGAGTTAATGCCACTTCTGTTTTTTCTTTCACTCTTTATTTTCACAGCCCCCATTATTACTATTACTGACATGTCTATTTCTCTATATAATTATTGACGCAACCCCCCCCATTGAGTGTAAATATGATTTAATCTCGACTTGGTCGCTGTTCATTATTAGCTGCCTAGGCTCGTTGTGAAAATAGGTGCATGTATGTATCTATGTTTTGGTCAATTAATCTAATTAAAATAACTATAATTTTACTGACCAGTGCAGGAACTAAGAGGTGCACTATTACCATATGGGCTTTTTGACCTAAAATTGAAATCTGAGAATAGGTCATGAAAAAGCAGGCCATGCTGCTGAATACAGATCATTTGCAGCGACTGTTTTGGGTAAAACATACTGAACTGAAGTTGCCCTCCATGCTGGGACCCAGTAAGTCCTCTCAGTTTCTGAAAGGAGCGGCCATCTTCTCATGCAGAGAATCATGGGAAGGGCCAGTATGATGCATTGTTTCCTGGGCCCATCCATTTGAAAAACACCGGCTAAGAAACACAGTGATGGGCACACTTTCACTCGTGTGTTTTGAGAATACCATGCACTGCAGGAGAATATCGCCAAAAGGGAAAGAGCGAGATGGGGGGAAAAAATAACAATAAGGAATGAAAAGAGGAGATGTGAGACAACAAAAATGCTGCTTCTGGAGGCATTTGTGTCAGACCAATGAGAACGCAGCTTTTCACCTCTGTGTTGTAGAGGTCAGACTTTGCTGGGGGCAGAGTCAAATGAAGCTCAGTAGAAAAATTTCATGTGCCGTCTTGGGGGAAGAAGAAAACAAACAGGAAAAAAATGCAAGGATTTAAAACCTTAGCAACCGGGGTGATAATGACAGCGTCTACCAGTCACCGGTAAACTCATTATTGCCGATCAGTCCCTTGTACTTCCTATAAACCCTCACGCATCTTTATTAAAGACGACACTTATCGTCGTCGAAGGAAACGACTAAACGTTTCCATGACACTGTACGGCCATCCCAGACCCGTGCTGTTTACAAACACATCGGTCCGGACAGAAGGACGGATCTAGGTCTGAGCGAAGGCCTCGGGCTCTGAGAAGGATAGTCGAGCGCTGAGCTACCTGAGGTCTTTGCAGATGAATAGACATGAAGCAGGGAGAGAGTGAGGGAAAAAGGGAGGGGGGCAGTGGATTAATTATTGTGAGGCTGCTAGGTGCTGGTTAAGCTTTTCGCTTCAGTGGGCCGGCACACAGGTCCTGCCTGCGGCCGTGTCGATGGGGCTCATTACAGAGCCTCCCGGGGCCTGACAGGAGCTGTTAGGGGGATGCAATGGCCGGCTCCAGCACCCGCACCCCCGTCCACCCCTTCGCTCATCTGGACAGGAAAGAGGAGTCCCTCATCTCCTTACGAGAACCCTAACAAGGCCGCCCATGCAGCACCTGTGATAAAAGCGCTCGGAAGAGTGCCCCAGGAGTGCACTGGGGCTGGGTTTGATTAGAGCACCAGGATCGGAGTAAGGAGACGGATGTATAATTGATGCATGTGCACAATTACTAGCCTCCAGACACCTTCGAATTGTTGCGCAAGCATGACTCAAGGATACGCTCGTTTTAACAGGCGCAGCAGAAATATCAAGGCTATCCCGCTTTCACGTCTGATGAAGCCGACCGATGCTCCGGAATATGGAATTCATATAAACAGATTTGTGATGCCCTGTCTTTTTTGTTTTTAATTTCTGTGGTTTAAAATTGATCTTTTCCCTTCAGGTCGGTCTTTCGGATGGACAAAAGAGAAATCCAACCACATTCCTGCAAGGACGTTCGCTTGATGAGATGTCTAAGATTTGATGATGTTTTATGCATCATATATTTATAAGTATCCTTTTTTTAAGCCATTTGGTTTTATATTTTGAAAAGTGTATTTTCCTGCTGTTAACTTTGGGGGGTTATCTTCTAAGCACAAATGCCATAAAACGAATGCAGAACCGCAAACAGACAGGAAGGAGCGGCAGATCGCGGGATGAGCGTAACTCTGCATGTGCTGTGACTGGCTCTCAGTTTTAGGAAATGTGCACATGCATCTTATCAAAATCACGGGCCGGGGAGGGACCAACCGAAAACAAAATGTGCTAAAGCTTCAGAGAATAATCACAAAATTATGAAACTGTGCCTGGCTGACATTTGGAAAGGTCACTCATTTATCGTTTCCCGGCATTGTGCTTCGAATGCGAGCGGTCGGCGAGCCCTGTTTTGTTCTTTCTAGCTGCTGTGGCTGCCTCTGCTTCTCCTCTCTCCCGTTACTATAAGGGTATATATTCTGAAAAGCCGTTTTAATGACATTTCTGGGAGAAGACCCACGTTTCTCCTATAAACAGAGAGGCCGGAGTGTTTTCATCAGGATGATGCATCTGTACTTTACTGTCATCACAAACTTGGGGTGTGTTCCTTTGATACATTTCCAAATCTGATGCACTTTAACGTTACAAGGTGGCACACTATCAATGGATTCTTATTGAAAAACAGGGATGATAGGATGGGAAGAGCAAACTCCCCCCCTCTCAAGCCAACCCCAGAGTCCTGGAGCCTGGGGAGAGCGAGGTCATTTTCAGGGGAACCATTTTACCTTTAAGTTTCTCAGCAGAATGGCTTAATTATGCAGGGATGTAAAGGGTGGCTGATAACAGCGTCTTCACATGGGAATTCAGCTTAAATTCGGCCACTTGCCGAAATGACGGGTTTAAACTGTAGATTTAAATAAAGCCTCTGTTCAGAAGAGGGAAAAGACAGGAAGGGGGGAACCCCAAAATGCACACCTTACTCCACAATCCAGACAATTTAACAATCGTCATTGATACTAAGCCTGAAACCAAAGTACAGCGGCACTCATGTACGCAAAAAATAAACAGTTTAGTGACCTCTGACCCTGATGCTGAGCTAACAGGTTTATTGTAAATGAGATGTAATTTTTTTTTAAATCCTTTTTTTTGTAAGTCAAATTAATGATTGCAGTTCATCTCACATTATACCCTCTTAATCACATCCCTTTGTAATAAAATGCAATAAAATTAATTATTAACGTGAAATCATATTGGGATGATTAACACTAAATACAATACACACTTTTGTAAACAATAATAACATGCAGGTTAATCTCATAATTTTCTCATTTAAATAATGAATTCCACTCTGTGGTTAACCTTAAGCAGTGAGATACAAATATATTTTATTTTTTATTATAGAAACTTACAGAACATTCTCTTTTTCCTTTTATGAAATTTTATTATTCAGCCATGTGACCCAACTAATGGAGGAAGGGGATGAAGAAAGAATGTTTTTTATGAAGACCTGATGTGTGTGTGTGTGTGTGTGTGTGTGTGTGGGGATTACTTATATATTACATTGTGGGGACCATTTTCAGGTCCCCACAAAGATCTGAGAATGCAAACGAAAAACTAAAAAAGCCAAAAATCTCCACAAAGATATAATTACAAACCTGTGAGTGTGTGCATATATTTATAAGAGTGAAACAGGGGAAACAGGGAAACACTCCCCCACTGGTGTCTCACATTTTCACCCGTGGGTGTCAACAGGTGAGAACGGGTGATAAATGCGATTGGTGATGCCAGATTTAATTTTAAACAACCAGTTTTTATTTCTTCTCCTAGACCTCTTGGCAGACTTCAAAGCCCCCCCCCCCCTCCGTGTGCCCCTTTAATCCAGTGCGGTGGAGCCCTCCAGTTCAAAGCACCTGTCCTTCTCAGACCCCATCTTGAAAAAAATGCAACCTAAACTTTTTCTTTCCTCCTTCTTTCAGAGAGTAGCAATTACAGCCCCTCCAGTGTGGTGACCAGCTCCTGCTACTAATTAATCCCACAAAGAGGACTCGTTTCCCGGCTTCGGGGATTGACATAAGACTCAAGAACAGAGAGCGCCTTTCAAAGCCGCCCCGGCCCTGACCAACGGATGGAGAGCACGGGACATAAAGGGGACGGAGAGGGAGGATTTTCTCCGCAAACACGCTGGGGGGCAGACAGCACGTTTGATACCGCTCTCCAAGGAAGTGACCAGATTCCGGCTGGGTGGTCTTCGCTGTGAATTAACAACAACAACAACAGCTATAATAATCAAAATACCCACGTAACGGACTATCATCCCATCCAGGGTGTACCGCAGCCTGGTACCCTGTGCAGCCTGGGATAGGCTCTAGACCCCTTGTTTAGGCTGAGCTTCCAGTGAATGCCCAGGTACAAGTGTAAGCGGGACTGGAGCAGCAGCTTCGCAACAACTCCTAACAAAGCAAGAACCTAATAAGATTATTCAAGGACCAGAAGTGCAACATAAGAATATTAAGAACATTCAGGGAACTTATAAAACCCTAGAATCATTGAGGGGTCAGGGGTCAAAGAACCAGCAGGATAATATGGTCATTAACAAAAAAGCACACAGACGATCACTCACAGACCTAATCACACAAACATCATCAGGATTGTTTTGTGGACCTTTTTCTCCCCCATCAACAAAATTTTTCATATTTACTTTGTCATTCATGCATGTGGGTGACACTACTGTCCACATGCATTCATAGCAACATAAAGACAAAAATTTCACATGTCACTGTGCACAGGGACAGTAACTAGGAAGCAATGCAAACATGATGGTAGCATAAAAGTAAAATGAGTAGAAATGTGACAAATACAAAACAGATAAAATGAATATCCCAGAAGAAATCCCAGACATTATATAAGCTGATATGAGAACAAAATTACTTCATTTAGAATAAGGCTAAGCTGTTACTGCACGTGGTGGCCCATCGTCAGCGGGGGGCACTCAGATCTCCAGCACCGACGTCACAGAACCTACCCACCTGTGCTATGGTGAAACAGACTAGACGCCAAGCGCTTACAGCACAGCTAATGCAGAGTCTGCTGCTTAATCTGATAAAATCACTGTTCCCACCCTGTTAATCAATTGTTCAAACCCCATAGGGCAGACCAGGGAAATTCTTTTAAATTTTTGTCATACTGCAGCAAACAAACAGACAGGCTTTATTTTCGCCTCATTCATTTGCTTGTTTTTGCTTTGCTTGAGGTCAGGGCTGAGCCGGATTATCTATCACGTGTAAAAGGTAATTCTCTCCATATTATAACACTGACAGGGTCGTAATGAACTGAGCGGTAAAACAGTACAACTAAAGGAGGAAAGACAAATAATTTGTGTGCTATAAAACAGGGTTACAAAACATTAGAAACATGAGTCTGCTTTCGAGCTAAACAAGACAGTGAGTCTTCAGCTTTGCATTGTGGTATTTCATACCGGAGCTGCTTCCTGGGCTCTTTACCTTGCGGCCGTCAGCTAACGCGTTGGTGAAGATGCTAACTCAGGCTGGGAGCAGAGTCAGGCGGATAGCCACCAGCTCAGACTGCGGGGGCTTAGGGAGACCGTCCATCTGGATTCGTTTATTTAAATCGTTTCACTCTCTAATATTTGAGTGGCAGACAAGTCTGATTCAGTCCTTATCATCAAATAAAAAAAAAAAAGTTATTGCACTGGTAATAGCTTATCATTTTGAAGGTAGCTAAATTCTGAAATGATTCCAATATAATTAAAGGTACTATAACTTATAATAAAATTTATTAAATAAATAAAAGTTGAAGGTTCTGCTTTTCGGTTTGGGTGCATTGTTGCTGTGGGAGAGGGCAAAATAAAAACAGAACGGAATGTTTCGGTCATCCAAACGGCCGGAGCCCGATCTTCCCAGGCGGCAAGGGAGGGTGACGGAGGCGACGTGGGGTGGGCTAGCGGGAACGACGGGTGAAAGGTGGAGGAGAGGAGCGGCAGACATTCAGTCTGGTACACCGGCTGTGCAGGTCCTCTCTCTCCCCTTCAACCGTACAGTATTTACAATTCAATGAGGTGCGGAGAGCAGCAAGAAGAAGAGGTGCAGATGCTGCGTAACTAGAGCAGTCATTCTCTTGTTAAAAAAAGAAAAAGAAAGAAAAATTCATGCTCTTTTGTTGCCTTTGAATGATTTGGGAAAGAACACATAAATGTGAGGCGCTTTCGATGAAAAAAAGAAAAACAATTGCAAAAAAAAAGGCCCTCAACAATTCATTCATGCCTG
This sequence comes from Mormyrops boulengeri, assembly GCA_026781065.1. NCBI lineage: Eukaryota > Metazoa > Chordata > Actinopteri > Osteoglossiformes > Mormyridae > Mormyrops > Mormyrops boulengeri. The sequence goes on along the minus strand of JAODLD010000040.1, from coordinate 13,421,849 downwards.
AAACGGCTTTGCATTGAAATCCTGAAAAATGAAAGAGATTATTTGAGGTGTTCTGTGAATGTCTGAGTTTATGATGCGGTTGTATTATCATTTTATAATGATTCATTAATATTTAGCCTATTTATTATAGCCGCATTGTTTTCGTCATCGCTCCAGCTAACATGTACATCGGTGTTCAGACACATGTGTCATTGCCATGACCGTATGAGGCGCCGTGCTGCTTCCTGCCCGGGCCGAAACATTGGACACGGCAGTCAGAAAAGCAGTCAGGTCCTGCTACAGAAGGAAGAAGCCCCCCGCTCGCCCCCAGCTCAGCCTCGTCAACGGCTAACGCGCCCCCCCCGCCCCCCAGCCGCAGTAATACGGGCTAGATGCACTGGGGCACGTCCGTGTTTTCTCCATGCCCGCCACATTAATGAGCGGACAGAGAGCAGCGGCAGGCGTGGAAGTTCGACTCCGAGCATTACAAAGCTCTTTGGAGGAGCCTGAAACTCAGCGGAGGGGGATAAAAGAGAAAAACAAATACATCTGATCATTTAAACCTCTTCACCGGGCTGCAGGCCTAATGAAATCCCTCATCTGTTTACTTTTTATACAACCAGATACAGGCATATCCACAATAGGGACGCAAATTCTTGCTTCGTTTTCTTCCTCTTCATCACCAGCATTAACAAAGCCTGGTTTACATGGTCAGTTTACTTCCATTGTGTCGATAAATTAAACACGAGCTAAAAGTGTGCCGGCAGTACCTAGTTTATTGTGATTTCCACTTCAAGGTTATGTATGGCCATCGCAATGTAGTTTTACTATCAATATGTCAAGCATTAATTAGTTTTTCTTAACAATATATCCATTTGAATTTTTCTAAATTAAATACCTAGCTCCACAATAGGCTTTTTGTTTTGAGAATGCTAAATAGTGAAGGCCCGAGATTCACGTCCCCAGTTGCCATATTATTGTTGGCCCAAATGAGAGCAGGATGTTTTACTGGTGGGTAATTTGGTTCCTCTGGGACTTCTTGGGATCCATTAACAAACTTTTCACCTTTGATCCTAGGCCGCGATCCTACACAAACTCAACACTTCAAAAAAATAAAAAAGCTAGTTGCTAGTTTTGATCTGTTTGGTCAACCTGATTAGTAGAATGCAAATTCACTTTCCTGTTGCAATTAATCAAAATTACATCTATATTCTTGATGCAAGCGTGGACCATTTCTCAAAGAAATAGCACGAAAGTTTAATATGTGATTAGCCTGTTTGGTCAGATCGCGTCACATGACCAAACAGTGAGCACATTTTTTACATAGACTGAACACGAAGCATATATCAAAGCTTTAAAGGTAGAACTGTGTTGGAAATGGTTACTGAAAAAGATAATGACAAGAGTCTCTCTCTCTCTGTGGAGTAAAATAGGCTTTACCCTTTTTAAATTTCTAGCCAAAGAAGGCCACAAGGACACATGTAAGCTAATCCAGCACACATGATCTAGTCGTTAGCATGAGGGTTTCCGGCTATAGTACCAGGAAAGGGCTCAGAATTGTAGCTCCAAACTATCTGAGAAACGGAACATGCCTGTAAGATGCCCAGGGGTAAAATATCTAACTGCACTACATACTGTATGCAACACAGGGGGAAAATGTTTATTTTCTGTTTCATATTTTCCCCTTGAAAGACATGGTTTACTCTTTCTTCTCTATACTACCCCTTCTCATAACGCATAACAGCTACTTTACTGAGATACCGGCTAGTGTTGATATAATTATCCTGCATAAATATGGGTCTCTGTGCTACGTCGTTGACACACTGTACCGCTAATGCTACTTTCTTTTGTCTGCCACCGAACAGACACAGAGTGGAGCCCAGCCAAGGGAGAGGACTTAATCCGTTTGCTTTGTGATTTGAAAGGTTTGAATGGAAATCTACTCTTAAGTAAATTCTCGTTGCGGTTCTGTCCTTAGAGCGTCATGCATGTTAAGACCCATGCATTAGACGCTGTAGCCTGGGATGAAACTGATGTAACTGACCCCAAGAGAAACAGCCATTCATGTCAAGGACAAACCCAGTGTGCACTCATCCAAGCTTTTACAGCCAAATTTCACACCCATTGACTGTCAAAATTCTAAAATTAGGTAATGCTTGTTTCTGTTAATTACTAATTTGAGCACTTAGCCCAGTATAAGGTAAAATATTGTGGACCAATTTATATATAGCGTTTTCCCATACATGTAACACGCAACAATGTTACAAGATTTTCCTATAAAATGTTACAGTGTTACAGGTTTCCCCGCAACATGTTACAATGTTGCAGGTTTTCCCATAACACATTACAGCTTCATAGGTTTTCCCACAACATTTTACAGCGTCGCAGGTTTTCCCCATAACATGTTGTGATGTCATAGGTTTTCCCATGGTGTCTTGTTGCCGTTGCAAGGTGAAGGAGATGCTGGCCTGTGCTGCTCAGAATGTCAGTAACTTAGAAAGTGATTCAGCACCTGAAAAAATAAATTGAAAATAAAAAGTTCATCAGGTATAGTGTCTGATTAGCATTCAAAGAAACCTAAAAGGGTTAGGAAGACAAGAGGATTATGGGTGCGCAAGTTGGCCTTAATGAAAAAAATAATAACGACAGCCTCCTACTCTGAGTGAACGAATCTGCCACTAAACCAAGCAAATAAATGCAGGAAAATGTGGCTAAGCTGAAGTGAGGCCAGCGTCCCTGAGAGGATTCCCCTGTCGATTTAAGGGTATTTTGTCAACATTGTTGTCGTAATCTTCAGCCAGGTATGACAGCTGCACACGCCATACAGATTGCCTGTGTATGTCTGTATTCAGCATTCTGCTGTCAACCGGCCAAAACATTACCTCCACAAAACACTAAGAATTCCTTTTAAAAATAATTTTACTTGCACACATAGAAAATTAAGTGTTTTAAATTGAGCGACTCCTCGAGATCAGAACTGTTTTAAAGGTCTCTTCGGTCTCAGTATTTTTTCTTTGCACTAATTAAATATGTTCAATGTTATGCTGTCGCTAGACGCACGCTGCCAACTATTTAATCTCATTTCCATTCTCACCACCTCATCCTGCAAGTAAACAGAATATACATTAAGTATGCATTTAATATCAACCAAAACACAAGGTACAAAGGCTAAATCAATTCTGATGATTGATTTTTATTATTCCGTGCATGCATCCTTATCCCAGGAGTCATGAGACACATGGCAGGGAAACAACCCGTGTTGGGCAGAGTTAAATTTTACTCAACTGAAAGATTTTCATTCTCTGCAACAAGCCTAATTCAGTGAAATTTCTGCCTCAATCTTGCAAGTGCCAAAGGGGGTGGGCACATCTGTATAAACAGGAACTCGACAATCCTTGATTGACAACAATATTAACCAATAACATGCCAAAACGTACAAAATCAACTAAGAGACTGGGTGGTTATTCAAGCAAATCTACAAAAATTAATTACACTGCAGACAGATTAAGATCAATACAACAGAACTAGAATACATGCTGCTTATGGGGTCTACTTGCCATTTAGCCGTTTTTAACATCCTGGATGGGATGCCAGTCCATTGGAGGTACACCCACACACATAAACACACGTTAAGGCTGATTCGGAGACTCCCTGGGCTGGACAGCATGTTTTCAGACTGCTGGGGGAACCAGAATATGGGCAGGAAAATTGTTGAGTGTGGGGGGGGGGTATGCAGACACACAGAGCCAGGCAGAAGAAAAGATATCACAATCCTGGAGGTGTTACGCAGCAACCCATGGATTTTATGCAGTGATCTTTATTAAAGCAGCTCAAATCTGATTTTTTTTTCCACACTCTTCCTTCCTTTTGCTAAACAGATTATAAGCTCCTGCTTAAAGCTTGGTTGATTACAGGCTTATGAAAGGATACTCAGTGTTTCACTGCTAGTTTGTAGATGTATTAATGATGAGAAGGCATCCTCTCTAAGTTTAGCATCTCTTATAGCACACAACCCTAAGCTGGAAACAAACAGGACTCAAAACAGGGGTATTTCATTATTTCAATGTGTCCAATAAAAACAGTTTTTTTGGCAGAATAGTAGTACTTCCAAATCTCTCAAAATATTAGCATGGATTACTGTTTTATATAAATACATTTATTTGACTAATATCATTCCATAATACAGAGCACACGTATACACCAGGGAAAATTGAAACACACCAGCTTATTTAAATCTCTTTTCTTTGGGTCTGTGGGAGGAGACACACACAAACCACACACACACAGTAAGAGCCAAGCCCACATGGCTGGAGGTGTGAGGTCATCGTGCTGCCCACACTGAGGGATCAATTCCTTAAGAGAAACCAACAACAAACTCTTGAATTAGTCTGCTGGCCTCTTAGCAAACTATTTTCAAATTGCTACCCGACACAAGCAGCTGAAACACGTTATAAAAGAAGCTAAATTCCTGACTACATCCTTCACTGTCACTGCGGACCTCTTTAGTTCTCACATTAAAAAAGGGCTGCACAAATCATACAGTGTCCACCTTAACAGCACAGTGATATTCCCTGCAGTAGCTAAATAAAAAGGTAGTATCAGCAGCAATTGCACTAGCAGCAGTACCGATAGTTTTGACTGGGGAAAAAAGCAGAAAATAACATTAAGGTGGCTTATTCCCAACATGTAATGAGCACCTATAAGACTGCAGGAACTGAAACGGTAAATAATGTATGAGGTGTTAATGTGATCAAACTGAATGAGGCCTTTTTCGCTTATCTAGGCCAAAATCATTCACTTCAGTTCACTGAAACTCAGCTTCTTGAGTTCTTATGATTATGAGAGAATAATATTTTATTTATTTTTGAAATATGATCATAAAAACATATTATTGTAGCTAGTTGCAGTGTGAGAGGTTATCCACACAAAAAATGATAAAGTAAACCAGACATGGGGGCTATTTCACTGTTAAAGATAGTAGCCAATGTTATTTAGTTTTGTTAGCATCAAGTAGAGTCTTACGTAGCTGTGCAATGTACGATGGGAGGTCCGGAAGCCACTCCTTCACCTGGAAACAGCACTGTTTACTTGCATGGCTCTGTCACAGGGCTAATTGTCCCGGAGACTCTTCACAAACTGGCCTGGTTGTGAGCAACAGCCTCAACACCTGCCCACCATCACGATAATAGTGATTGTTGCCTTTCCCCACCCGAGTGAGAATCATGGGAGTTATCGAGTTTGGGGGGGAGGCCTCATGCCCTGGTGGGGCCCCGACGCGGACAGGTGACGGATGTTGGCGTGGATCGACGGGAACCTGCCTGGGATCTGTGGCCAAAAGACATAAAAAAGCAAAAAAAAATAATAAAAAATCAGAGGCCTGCGATGAATATTCAGCTGCAGCTGTGATGGGACTTGACATGTTTTCCTGGCACCGTGTGCAAACCACGCGGCCGATCTGTTGGGGAATGAGAAAGGCCATGTCAAATCACATTACCGAGTGTTGGTTTACTTAATTGGATTCAATAATCATTCTCTGTTTTTCCGCCCATTTTGTTCCCTGTCGTTTCACACACTTCCTGCCTTGTGTCCCTCTCTGAAATGATGAGACAGAGGGCACCCCCCCTTCATGATTCATACCCGGGTCTGCTGTCCGCGAGTCCGGCATGGCGTCCATATGGAACCGGGCGATCATGAGAGTTTCAAGCCTATGGTGATGGAGAAAATTGTGACTTGGGCGTGGAGGTAACAGGGCACCCACTCAGAAGACACCATCCTGGGCAATTGTCCATTTGTTCTTGCCAGGACCCACCACTGTGTGGCATCGCTGAGCAGAACCAAGGCCTGATGCATAGTGATGTTCACCTCACACTTATGAGATGTTCATCATCATCATTATTGAGTTTGTTTTCTCTGCGTGGTGCAGTCCAAAGAAAGTGTGAGTGTGTGTTCTCTGTGGTAGATGGGTATCCTGGTCATGGTGCATCCCATTGTGCTACCTGGGAGGGCCCCCCAGAATCAGGAGGGCCGTGGAGGGATGGTGGGGGGGTGATTGTAGCATGTTTGTGTTGTGAGAGGGATGTGCTGTGTTTGGGATCCTAAGGCCTACGGACTGAGGGTGGCACCTGCAAACGTATCCTGGCATTCAAGCCTAATGGCTCCCTGGCTGCCACCACACAAGCTCCAGGTTGGGCAGGTGTCCTGGCTTTCGTGTACTTCTTGAAGGCCACTGGGCACCCTGCTAGGTTGGCAGACTCGAAACAGGTGGGTTGGTGAATCAGATGACAAGCAACAGGGGAAAGATGGAGAGGAAGTTTCCAGAAAAAAGAAACAGACGACAAGGATGTTTCGCGTCTGTGCTGCACTCAGATCATGTAGTCAGATTTCTCTCAGCTCCACGATGCGAGAGACCCTGACTCAGCCTAAAAATTCAAAGTATGTTACACTGATTTCATTCAGTTTTTTTCATTTCCTCACAGCATTTAGCTAACCCCAAAGGACTAAAAAAACATGAGTTATAAATGATGCAATTGAATTGGAGTAATTTTCAGATAATCTTTTAAACCCGAAAAGTGCTTTTATGGTTATCTAGCTGCCAATAAAATTAGACTATCTTCTTTTAATCACCGCCATTGAGTTATCCTATCAGAAATTTGTTAATCTAGATTTCTTACCCAGAATCCTCAGTGAATGAGGAGCATACCGTGGAAGAACTCATACAACCACAGACTATAAAGCAATCATGTGACAGACTCCTGTGCTCATGCATGGCTTGTAAGTAGCCTGTCTACGGAGCCCTTCTTCAACACATTAAGGTCTCTGGTGCTGCGGTGGGGGTTGATCGGGGGAGGGAGGTCACAGACCCTGTCACGGATCTCCAGAGGAGCTTCTTTGAATTTCATGGGCTTGGTGGCCTCACGCTGGATGAAAGAGCTGCACGTCAGTGTGTGTGGACAGATGAAGCGTTGGGGAGGGAGGACGAGGACTTCCTGAACCTTTCACGTTCAACCCTTTAGCTATGAATCGAGGAGCCCTCAACCTGAGAGACGCCTCACTGTTTATTTATGTAATGTGGATGTATGAAGAAGACGCCACAGATAAGAAAAATATCAATGTGACATAAAACGCCGCCCCCCCCCCCAAAACCAAGAGGATAACACGTCCCTGCTGGAGTGGGCGGGGCTTCGCGCCTTACCTGTCCTCCTGTAGTCTGGGTGAGCATGTGAGTCTGCAGCGACTCCCTTTTAATCATCACGACCCCCCTGCCCCCCCCGCCCCGTACTCCTTCCTTTCACACTGCTCCTCTCTCCCCCATGACAGCGTGGCACTTTGAAGGGCTCTGGCCTCTTTGAAATGCATATTCTCCTGCATGAGACCGCACCATTGTGCACGGCGCCGCCCGGTAATTGTGGGGTCTGAATGTTTAATTACAGCAGAGGGGCAGAGCGGTCCTGCCGGAGGGGCTGACGGAGACCGGCGCCGCATCCGGGAGCGATAATCAGAGACGAGCCGAGAGCAGGGGCGAGTGGGCGGGGCCTGCGTCGCGTGTTTAATGTCGCACTGTGGGGACTTTGGTGGGGGCCCGCGGGCCCATTTTTTGTGTTTGGTTTGGCTCCTGGTCGCGCACCCCCCCCCCCCCCCGGGACTCTCAAACTCGTGTGATTTTGCTGAGTCCGCTGCCAGTCCTGAGATAACTTTCATTGGTGCATCAGGGTCACCTGACCCTACTCATCAACACCAGTATGAAAGGGCCTGTTTGTAGTCGCCCAAACCCCCCCCCCCCAGGTCACACACCAGACCAGAATGCCTTAACTAAGAGCCCCATTTGGCTCAGCTAAAAATCCAGAAGCCGGATGCCTGTTTATGTTTGTTGAAGGACACTTCCGTCAAGACTTCGAAGGGGCTACCAGATCCCACGACGCTCTGGCTAATGGACTGCAGCTTTTCCTGGGGAGAGAGGGCGGGGGCTCGACCCCCGGGGCACGCGAGTCTGAGGCAGGAAGCGCCCGATCGCCGGGAAACTTGAGCACCTGTGGCGGGTCAATGGCGACCCATCATGCTCAGCTAATTTTAAGGGTGGCCTCTGACCTGCATTCCCACGGTGCACCACGGCTTGGCCACAGCGGCCGATGTCTCCACTGCCCCTCACACACCTGGTTCTAATTAGCGAGACCGAGCTTAACTTGTTATCTGATTAACCCTCTTCTCGCCAGCGAATCGTCGCCCATTCTTGTTTTTTTATATCATTAAAATGAGCGACCCCATTACTGATACATTGCAGATTCCCCACTCTAAATGAATTTAAATCACCCTGGCTTTAACAAACAAAATGAACCATTAGCCCATAATTGTCACACCCCCCCCCCAGGAACGCGATGTCATCAGGGACTCTTTGAACCGCAGTAGCTGATCAGTTAACACCACGGCCCCCTTCCTTTGGATCCTTAATCATGACTCGGCTGCTGCAGGGGTTGCCAGATGCTCCTCGTGTCAGAGTTCAAACCTTTCATTTCAAGGAGAAAACTTCTCAGCACTGAAACTGGGAGAAACTCAAGGAGCCGTGTGAGCCTTGCTTCACTGCCTTACATGATCTTCCTCCTCATATCTCTTAATGCTTCCTCTTCTCCATTGCGTTCATGGCCACATGGACAGGACCGGCTGAACCGTAACACGAGGTGACTGCAGTGCCCCCTCCACATCAAATGAAGAAAGAGATAGCAGAGGGTCCGAAAAGGTGCTTTAAGTCAATCAACCTGGTTAATGTCTGTGAGCACAAACACTTTGGGAGAGGGGAGATTTAGCTAGGTAGTGTTCAGTTTGTTTTCGGTGATAAGCAAGGGGATAGGTTGGCAGTGCTGTCCTGAAGCGGGCGCTATTTTGTGCCACTGTATACCTGAATATGGATAGTATGAAAATACAGCACTTGAAACCTCTCCCTTGTTTACCAGCAATTACTGGAATCACTGTACGTTTTCAGCGTTGTAGCGTTGATGGAGCGTTTCACGGATTCAGGCTGACGTTGAAGTGAAATTAGCGTCACATCAGGTCTGTGACACAGCAGGAGAAGATCTCAGTGAAGCTGGTGCCATTATGTGATTAATTATGCTCTAAATCTTTTTTTTTCAGGGGGGGGGACACACATGAGAATCAAAACAAAATGAATATGCAGCATAATGACTGTCTGTTATGGCTTAGCGTGAGGGTCCAGAACTCCCCCCACAGGGGGGCGCTGTCAGAAATGGAGAACCAGAGTCTGATCCAGTCCTGCTGTGAGCAAAGAAGGGTCTTACTGAAATACTCAACAACAGTTTCTGCAGTAAAATCTGCCTCTGGATAGAGTAGGAACTGTAGAGGGGGGAACGTTAGGATGATCTGAAGGGCCCCTGAGTGGCACAGTTCCTAAAAAATATGGATTGGGGGTCAAATACGATGGTTTAATTCGGCTCAAAATCTCTAGAGATGTCCCTTAATAGAAGCCCCTCATCTAGCTTGCCAGGCTAACAGCAAACTAAATGAAGGCTTTTAACTTCTCCTGTTCAGCTTCATAGAGAAGCTGAACCCCCTGGGCGTGACCAGAGGTGAAAAGCTCAGGTCCAGAAAGTAAAAATCCAGACCAAAATTTTGTTTCAACCAACCAGTTGAGTATAAAGAGTCACAGTCACAGAGACTCAACTGGTTGGTTGAAACAAAACCTTGGTTTGGATTTGTACTCTCTGGACACCGTGACACCATTACTCGGGACAGCTTTGGGGACACGGACTGCCACGACGGCATTCATACACGTCTAAAGCCAGTTCTGCATTTGTTCATCTATCAATCCGAACCGTACAAAGGTAGATGTGAATACGCATGCAAATATATGTATTTATTAATTTATTCCCCACCATAATGAAGCTTACTCTTTCCTCATTTAGCATTCATCAATCCTGACAGCCAATCATCCACCTCCTAAATGACAGGGTTTGACTTTCGGGACCTTGGAGAGCCTTCAGCTTCTCCGTCTCTCTTGGTCAGCTTCCAGGACAGATGTAAATGGGTATTATTGTGGAACGAGCCAATCATGCGACCCGCGGCGCCGTTCCCAGCCTGCCGCCTCCGATCGTCCGAGGGCTTCCCATCGGATGAGAGCTGCTCCGATAAAATTGAAAATTGCTGCAGTAAAACTGTCACAGTTGGGTAAACACACGGGATAATTCAGTCCTTTTGTCCAGGGGATCAACTGGCTCTTAATGGAGGCTGAGCAGTTTAGGCCTCGAGTCGTCTGTCTCGTTCAGTCACAGTCACTTGCAGGGAACAAAACTTATGGACACAGTAGAAGAACGGACCCGAGGATACAAGGGCTGCTTTTCCTGTTCTACGTCTGACTCATTTCACACTGAAATACAGCAGGACGTGGCCCAATGCCCGGGGGGGGGGCTAGAGCATGTGTAAATGGGTGCCGTGGAGGGCAGGGTCACATGCGGATCCTAAGGATTATCGGCTGTTATACCCTCAAGAAAACTGTATAAATGATAAATGTGACAGTTCCTTTGGGTAAATGTATCACTTAAAAATCTTTAAAAATACTAAAATTACATATTTTAGTGTAAACAAACCCCTGGAGCATCAGAACTGAGAGAAGCTCAAACAAAAATCAAGAGGCTTATCTGGACCAAAAACTCTATAAATATATGAATGAATACATAAATGGAAAAGGGACCTGTACCTTTAAGAGGGGGTTGCCAGATTTGGAGAGACTCCACCACTAGCTCGAACTGGGAAACGTTTATAGCGCGATGATGGAAATTCAGCTCGGCTGGCATTAAAGGACTGTCTCTCAGCTGAAGGCGAGCCTTCAAGGCAGGTCCTGACTGACCCTCTGATTTCCCATGTGTTGCAAGGAGAGGCGGTCTGAGAGGGGTCACCGGTCCTGCTGGACCCGTGGCTAGAACATGACCCGAAGGCGGGACCCTGCGTTGGGCCTGGTCCGATTCCCTGCAGTTCAAAGCATTTCTGCTAGTTCACCTTTGGCTGTCACCGCACAGTAACTTTAACCCCCATGGAAAACAAGCATCTGTGGGTTTTTGTTTTCCAGCCCCCCCCCGCCCCCCCCATCCCCCGCTCCACCTTCCCCAATTTATTTCACTGTCACCCTTTCTGACTGGACGGTAGAGTGAAAGGGTGCTGCGAGGAAGACTTTCCATCTGACGTAACTCGTTAAAAGGCAGGCAATTAGGGGACGCTCATGGGGGGGGGGGGGGGGGGAGGGTGGGGCCCACCCCGTAAAATATAACCCAAAACCCAGCGGAGCCCTGACGAAAAGCCGGGGGCCCCACCTCGCGTTTGCTGGTGCCATGGTGAGGGCACATTGTCAGGCACGGCATGCTACTGGGTCCGGTCCGCTGGAGCGGAGCTGCACACGCGAAGTGCACCTCTTTTCTGGAGCGTTCCAAAAAATAAATAAAGAAAGGAAAAATAAGTAAAAAAAAATAAAAAATCAGAGACTCCACTCCGCAGTCAATCTGTCAAAGAGGAAGCCATCTGAAAGCAGGATGACCCCCCCAGCGTCCCCCCGCCCCCTGGTTCATTCTTTAGTGTCAATGGCTGTCCATTACCATTACAAATCCCCACCAACTGCATGACTTCATTCACAAAATCATCTCGGCGGGAATCGGTGGGATGGTGATCCAAAGTGATTCGGGGGAGTGAAAGCCAAGTTCTCTAACTCTGTCCACTGGACCCAGAACAGATGCCCAGGGCATTTGGGTTTCCATGGCAGAGGGTGGTGAATCACAGCTCAGTTTTAGACATGAGAATGTGAAAAAATGTCTCCTAGGAGAATGAACAGATGAATGACCCCCAACCTATTTCAGCTGCTTAGGCAAAAGGGCTCTTCCCCCCTGTATTTTAGCAGGGTGGAGTCAGGAAATACATGCTGACTGTTCTAAGAATCACAGTTTAAGATCACAGCAAGGTGACCTACGTCCCGATGCTCAGAATGGGTCAGGTGACTGGCATGTTACTCTGATGTGCATGTGGGATGCGGCCTTCGTGAACCATGGCTGATATTGAACATGTAGGACCAAAGGCTGTTAGTGACTGTGCTGCAGGTCATGTGCTGCTTCATGCTGGTTTGTATTCTGAACTTTCATTTGGTCAAAATGTCAGCCTGTCGATGTTTGTGTCAGTCTGCCAGTGTGTGTCAGTCTTTCTGTCTGTGTAAGAGTGTGTCAGTGTTTTTGTTAGTGTGTCAGAGTGTGTGTATGAGTCTTTCTGTTAGTGTGTCAGAGTGTGTGTATCAGTCTTTCTGTTAGTGTGTCAGAGTGTGTATATCAGTCTGTCTGTCAGTGTGTGTATCGGTCTTTCTGTCAGTCTGTCAGAGTGTGTGCATCGGTCTTTCTGTCAGTCTGTCAGAGTGTGTGCATCGGTCTTTTTGTCCGTGTGTCAGAGTGTATGTGTCAGTCTTTGGACCTTTACACAGCTGTGTGACTGTGTGCTTCTGCATGCACCTCTCCGCCTCATGGTCTTCTGCCGCCATGTCAAACGTGCAGTCGCTGCTTCAGCCGCGTCCCCGCGTCACCACTCACACCGCTGACTCGGCAGAGCTGGCCCAGAGTCCTCTGAGTCCCTTCGCATGCCTGCACACCCTCTCATATCGTTTAAAGGCATTTTCATTTTCTTACACAGACATACCATAGGCTTCGTTGTCAGAGAGCCAATATACCCCCTATCCATGGATTCATAACCCAATTTCCTCAGCAGGGGGGTGCACTGTCACCCCACACAAAATCACCCCCCAATGCCAACTTTCGGTGTCGTCGGTCAAAGCCCAGCGCCCCCTCTCTATTCCTGGCTCTTGCCCTTGGCATAAGTCTGATCAGAAAAGCTCAGAAACGCATTTCAGCCTCAGTGTTCTGCATCAGACAGCAGCCTGGGACCTGTGTCATGATGCACTTAGGTTTTCTTTCTCTCTCCCCACCCTGCCCTGACACCCCCCACCCCAAGCAAGTCCTCCGATCTGCATTCGATAGCTAAGGCTCATCTTAAGCTGCGCCGGATTTAGGCGGGGGGGGGGGGGGGGGGGGGGCGGGGCGGGGGCGGGGGGGGGGGGGGGGGGGGGGGGGGGCG
>JAODLD010000040.1:13386229-13405189 GCA_026781065.1 Mormyrops boulengeri | reverse complement strand
CAGACCTGCAGGAGCCTGGGAAGCACGAGCTGGGAAAATGGAGCCGGATCCAGTCAGTATAATCATGGAATGCCAAAAACAATGCGGTCTGTGATGGAAAATCTCAGCCATATTTAGGGCTAACCATGTCATTCACCTTTCCACAATTCACCCTGCTGGTTTTGCATAGTAGATTTGGCACTACAATTCATTTACACAACTTTAAAAATAATAAATTTTATTCAGTTAGTATTTAAAAACTATTTACTGCAAAACTGGTGTATTTTTCAATGCCTTTTCATGCTACGCGGCTCACCGAATGCGCAACAGTTCTCATTTTTGGTTTTACATTTTATTGTCTATGTGGAACTGATATTCCCATGTTGTGTAATGAAAAAAGTCTGATGACATGTTATCAAATCAGCACTTTTTACCATGCGATGTGAGGAGGCCTATGGGCCGACGGCTCTGCTGCAAGAAGTGCAGTCCAACAGGAAGTGGGAGCACTTGTCCAGTGTACTGCTGGGCCATCACGCTTAACTAATTGTGAAGTTGACCTTTGACCCTCCCCATACCGCAGTGCACCACAGCCCAGATACAGAGGCCATTTTCTACTGTGTAAGACACCTGGTCCTAATTTGCTAGGCTAGGTCAGACTCGTTATCTGATTAACCCATCTTCTTGCAGCGGAATCGTTAGTGTTTCTCATTTATAGTTGGAACAATTAGTCCTATTACCATCGCAACATGATCCGTGACTTTTATCTAATACAGATTTTACATTAACATTTGCACTTTTATGTTTATGTTTTATTTTTCCCTCTGCACAATGAAAATAAGCTTTAGCTACAAGCCAGTGGAGGTTCATAACTACTTTCATCCCATTTGTGGGCCTCGTGTTCCCAATTTCTTACATGAAAAGAACATTCTGGTAGACAACATTGCATGGTTGCCAGTTCTCACGCATCTGTCGTGGCACTCCTGCTTTCTGACTCTCATGCTCATGCAAGAAATCTTACAGCAAATCTATATTATTTCATTATAAACCTACAAGTAACTACATCAAAAGCGTTGGGGTAGTTTGCAAACCCTACAAACTATTTACAAAGTAATAAACTCTTACAAACATGTAATTGTGTGTGTAGACTTGTCTCGAGTTGAAAATCTCACTCCAGCCAGCTGACCGAACTTGGCAACCCTGACATTGAGAATGTTTTAGGTTTTGTTTTAGTTGACCAAATGATCAAATAAACCAAAGTCAAACAGATTACCTTTTTTTATTTCTTATATAAATTTGTATATAATCAGCCACAGGAAGTGAACTTCAAATTGATCAGATGTATTGAGGAATGTCCTTGCCAGATGACTCTGGAGATACATTTTCTGTAATACACCACCCACCCCCCCCCCATCCACCCATCTGCCTCTCTCCCTTCCTGAAAGTTTAACATCATCGAGCACCTGTTGCTGTAGGCCAGTATTTGATATGTTAGCTTTGCTGGTAGCTCAGAAGTGACACTAACGTGCCTTAGCAGTGCCGGCTAAGGGAAGCAAGGACAAGATTTGGAAATGTGGATCCTATTACAAAGACACTGCAGGAGTGAGAAACCCATAAATGCAGATTATGCACCTACCCGTGCACCTAACTTCTTTAACAAAGCAAGTATGATTCTGCAGCATCATAACAAGGAGCAGCATGTGTGGTGTCTGCTTTGACCCTAAATGATTTCTTCCAATAGAATGAGCCAGCTACTGCAAATTTCCCCCCACCAATTTAAAATGGAATAGTTCAGTGTGCATGTTTTAGAGCTAACAGTAAAAGAATGGTGAATAAATTATATTTCATTAATTATATTTAATTACATCAGATTCACATTTTTTCCTATTTTAATTGTCTATTTTTTTCAATTTCATTTTGCTGTCTGGTGAAGGGCCCTTCTCATGAGGACTTGATGTGACGGTATCGGCATAAGAACCGGGGCATTTCACAAGCACCGTTTTAAATGTGTCCGCTAAAGCGCTAAACATTAAATAACTTGACATCGGCAGAGTTATTGTAATACAAATCGCACAAGTCTTTTGTCAGGATGCAGCCCGGCCCTCTTCTCCAGGTTTTTGTCTTCCTGCCAGGGTAACACCGTCTAATAGAATTTGGCTTCATGTTTGTTGTTGCCATGGCAAAGAATATTATCAGGCATGTCATGTTCGTGGATCCTGGGTGATGGAGTGGATCTGCAGATGCAAACATGCTCCTATCCTGCTGCTTGCTGAAACAAAAAAAAATAAAAAAAATAGAACAGGCAATGGATTTTCTCCACTGTTAGTCTGGCAAAGAGGAAGTCATTTTTGGTAAAGGATGGCTATTAGCCTTTTCCACTGTCACATTCTTTTTTTCCAATAAATATGCTATTAACATTATAAAGATATTTGATATGCCCCAGTAACATTTAAAAAGGAGGGAGTACAGAGCTACATTCCAAGGAATAATATACTCTTTGAAAGAGAAATTTTGGATTCTCAAAATTTCCAATTCAATTTTTCCACAATCTACTGTACACATGATTTACCCGAAAAGAAAGACAGTGACAAGACGGAACAAATTGAGAATACTGGAAAGAGTGAAATTTACCTGTAACGGTGATGATTGAGAAGTATTTGTGGAGGATACCACGATAAACATTATATATACTGCATGAATATTTAGTGTCTACCGGAGATGAGTGTTGGTGGAAAATTTCTTTGGAAATTCACTTTGTGCCAGTGTAGAAGGGCTGCCCGGATATTTCTGAAGGCCATTAGTGACCAGATCGCAAAAGCAAAACATTGTCTTTTTATTTCAGCTCTGCTGAGCATTTTTACATTAAGGTCACATGACCTCATTTAGCTAGCTAGCTTGAGCTTCATTTGCATCATACCAGTCGATAATAAATTTCCGCTGTAAACAGTTGATCATCTTTCACTAATTAGTTGCAGATACAGACAGAGTCCTGGCACAGTACATGCCGATTGCAGCTGTAGTCTTCAACTCCAAGGTGTCTGATATTGCCGTGGCTTTTTACTTAAAAAAAATTATTTCCCTGGGAGAATCTGTCCAGAGATAATGGGAAACAGTACATTCTGTATGAATCCCTTTATACATGGTAATACTACAGAATCTGCAGTATTTTTTTCTGTAGCAGTAATAATCTAAAATTAATGCCCCCGTAAATGAAACAGGCACGATGCTCAGGAATATAAGCTCCTGAGGTCTCCGAGGTAGACCCAGCAAGCCTGAGGGGCATGTGGAGATAAAAGAGCATAATACTAGCTAGTGGAAAAGTTTTCCCACGCATAACGGCGACAGTTTGAGCGTGCTAAAGACTTAGCCTAGAGCTACCGTGGCAGGATAAACGTTTAGCCGATGGAAGGTGAGGAAGATCAACGAATATAAGGGAAGCAGTGGTCGAAGGGAAATCTTACGAATCCAGACATGAAAACATTATATAAAAACCTTGTGCAAAAGTTCTGCTCTTTTTTATGATCCTCCAGTACACAATATTTAGCATGCTTATCAGTTCATAACAATTAAAACATTGTTTGTTGAGGAATTTTCTGTTTTAAGGTTAAAATTGGGTCATTTTGTCTTTGTTTTTACTTTTTATTCAATTAAGCAGGTTTAAATGAATGTATTAGAAGGATTTTTGTTTATTCACAAATGGCTGGATTAAATTCATTCTAGTAAGTGATATCAGTTGTTCTTCAAAAATGTGTAGTTCATTTGGATCTTAGAAGCGTCAAAGATGTTAATGGACAATGAAAATCAGTTGTCGCTTGAATCCAGAGGGTTTCTGGCAATGTGAAGTGTATTCGTACCTCTGGACCTTTTCAGTAGGATACCCAGAATTCTTGGCTTTTTGAAAGCTGCGCCACTTGAAATGAAAATTACATGAAATTTTATGTCATGTCATTTCCTTTCATTTCATTTCATTTCATTCCATGTCATACTTAGCTTTTCTAAAACTGGGAACTCTTTCACTGACAGTTTTTGCAATACGCGCTCTAGCTTTTCTATATCACATATTACTATATCGGAGCTTGCGCCGCGGAATAAGGAGCCTGTTTTCATCTGCAGGAAAGCAGCAGCAGTGACTGGCAAACACAGCAATACAGCAGGTTCGCAGAGCTCAGGTCATGAAAACACGTGCAAGGCAAATTTGTCTGCTGTAAACTAATGTAAGACGAGGACCTGCTGCAATGTTATGTATTTCGCTCTGTCAAACACAGGAGAATGATGTTCAGCCCACTCTAAAAGGCCTGCAGGTCACACAATGCCCACCATCAGAGCCATGTAGATTTCGCAGTTCCTCCCCAGTCTTCCTCCTTTCATCCCTTCCCCCTTCCTTTGGAGATGGTCAGATTCCATTACGTTTGACGGGCTGCCTTTTGGCCCCCCCCCCCCATCTGGGCTGGGTCTTCGAGAGGATGTCCACGGTTGGAGATATTGAGTCAGACGGGCGGCTTGCTCGCTCCTTGAGCGGCCCGTTTGTTGATTTCGGCGCGGCAGACGTGGCCCCTGGGCTCCCCGCCGTAGTGATCCGCGGCGCTTTCACTGCTAACAGGCAAATCCGCTCCTGGAGCTATCCTGTGTGTATTCTGTGTCAGGACGGATTTCAGCAGAGGTTTACTGACAGGGTCAGGACTGCGCATTCAGCAGGCCGGGCCACGGCATGGCACCAGTACTGCCTTGCTGTACGACTTACATTATGGCCCCCTTAAGTACATCCGAACACGCGGCGGCTTACGGGTCACATGCTCCCGGAGCTTTATGTGATTAAAGGATAGAACGTTACTCTCTTTTTATATTCATGTTTATTTCTGAGAAATCAGCTCATAGGCTTTTTATTTGTTTGGTTTCATATCTTCTATATAGTTTCCATCTATTCATGATCTTCACATTAGATCTGATGGAAGAACAGCAATTCAGCTGTTGTGTGCTTGGGGATTCTAGGATGAAAGCTCGCTATACTTTTTGAATCTGTGTGTGTTCAGGGAGAAAATGAGAAAACAAAATTAGACAACATTAACAAACGAAAACAACATACTGGAAGACTAAAAGATCGTAGTAAGTCTATAAAAGAAAAAAATACACGCACACACACACACAGTCATATAATCATATCTTTTTGGGGACCACTCATTCATTTCTATGGGAAAAATGCTAATGCTAACTATGACAAGCTTAACCCCTACCCAGCACTAACCATAACCATAAGTAACCAAACTGGTCCCCATAAGGTAAAAAAAAGGGTATTCACCACATTGTGGGGACATTTGGTCCCCACAAGATAAAGTATACCTGGACCACACACACACATATGAAGGGAGCATAAGGAGAATTAGCCAGTCCCTGGAGCCATTGGGTTTAAGGGCTTTGTTCATGGGCCCAAAGGTGGGATCACTATGCCAACCCTGGGATTTGAACTAGCAACCTTCTGAATCCTTGTTGTGTGTGTTGTGTGTCTGTCTGTCTTGGCCAAACGCTTATCCTGATCAGGGTTGCAGGGGCGCCTGGAGTCTTGTCCAAGCAGCACAGGGCTCACAGCTAGGGAATCCTCCGTACAGAATGCCCATCCCAGTCCATCACATGGCACATGCACAGCCTCACATACATCATCACACTCTATGAGCAAGTCAGATACAGCGATTAACTTTGTCTTGGTTGTTGTGTATTTATCTTTATCTGTATGTAATAGCACTTGTCCCAGAGAGCTTGGAGTCTAGGCAGCTTAGGGCACAGGGCAGGGAAACACCTTGGACCAGATGCTACTGCATCTCAGGGCACACACTCAAACACCCTCTGGGCAGTTTAGAGCAAATCAGCCGAACGGCATGTCTTTGGACTGCGGGGGGAAACCAGAGAACATGCGAACACCATACACAAAGTGGAGGGGTGGAATTTAACCCCCCAGCCATGGAGGTGTGAGACAGCAGTGTTACCCACTGAGCCTTGATGCCACCCTAGTATATTTATTTATTATGATCAGACAGCTGAAGGAGCGACATCTTTAATACTCACCATAAACACTGAAGCTAGACAGCATTTAACAAGAATCATGCTTCCTGTTTATCAGTTAAACTTTGGTTTCTTGTTAATTAGATATGTTCAGTTATTTATAATGACATTTGAAATGTGGACTATATTCAGTATGCTTTGTTAGCGCAAATTTCACTATGTATTGAAGTAACTGAGATAATGAAGCAATTCCGCCTTTCCCAAGAAATGCCTAACTGCTCCCATTTGTCAGCCATTAAAAACTAAAACTTTCACTGCATTTTCTTCTGTAACAGGTTGCATTAGCCGGATATTCAAAGACATGCAGGTATGGCCACTTGCTTTATTTTTATTTTCCTTGTATAGGGGGTTAAACTTTTTTGTTTTAACACAACAGCTGAATTAGTACACAAAAACAAATGTATTCATTAATGAAAAATCATTAATAATCTATCTCTAAAAAACTATGTATATATGAAACACGGTATCTGTACTGTTTTGAAAGGGCGATCTAAAAAGCAGATCCATGCAGGGTTTGAGAGCAGTCCTGATTTCCTCGATTCCAAATATCTGCAGGCATACTGCCATTCATCTGCATCTGGTGACCTCCATTGTTCACACCTCTGAGTGTAAAATCTCTATTTTTGCTCATACGATTTGTCAGTATCTTATTCTCTTTTTTTATGCTGATTTTTTTTCCTCTCATAACTTAATAGAACTATTCAGATAACAGAGATACAGACTCAATGAGACAGACAATATTTTGCATGAGTAATTTAAATACAGCCCCAGTATTAGAACATTTTCTCTGGACTTTGAAAGTTCAACAAAAATTTTAATTATGTAGTAATTGGAAAAAAAAATTGAAAGCACATGCTTTCTATGTATGATATTTTAAATGTCCTTTAGAAAATGCATTGTTCAGAGACACAGAAAGGTGCATCCTTTTCTTGTTATATTATTTGTCTCATTCTGCACATGTTGGATTTCCTGGAGTCTGACTTTAAAATGCCTTTGTTGAACCAGATTCTACCAACCCTTTCCTGCATACATTGTCTCCAGGAAGGCTTAATAATTTTTATATGTCAATATGATGGATTATTCTGATGTTAGATCATAACTTCTGACAAGCAAAGCAGAAAAAAATGGACTCAAAAAAAGGAAGTAGCTTTTGTTGCAGGGGCCATTGCAGACCCTTTGCTGATAGACAATAAATCTTCTGGATGCATATTTAGCGCTGTGTCAATGTGTGATGTTTCCTCAAGGTTAACCAATTTTACAATAAAATTTGCTATTCAAATACCAGTACCTGCTTGCATTAGTCCTTATTCAGGGTTCGACTCCATTAATCTGAAAGTGGAAGGAGAAGAAATGTTTTATATATATATATATATATATATATTAAAGAAAAGAAGATGGTGTCTTCTGAAGTCTTACACTTTTCAGAGCATTGATTTCGCTTCTACCCTACGCTGGACTGCATCTCGCAAGAAAGTCAAGGTAACACTTTGCTTAAAGCTGTCATGTATAACGCATTATAGATACCTTCATAATGCATTATAATTCATTTATAAATGATTATAAACACAACTGTAGCTATTTGTAAAAAAGGTATAACACATTACAGCCATGTTTATTATGCATTTCAAATGATTTATGAAGTTCTTATCTATAATGCATTATAGATACCTTCATAGTGCAGTACAAAGTATCCTTAATTCTTATACTGACCATTATAATGCATTATATGGGTATGTATAGTGCATTATAGATGAGAGCTCCATAGAGCATTCATAATGCATAATAAACATGGCTATAATGTGTTATGCCTTTTTATAAATAGTTATAGCCATGTTTAGAATACTTTATGAATGCATAACAATGCATTATGAAGGTATCTATAATGCATTATGATGATTGCTTTAAGTAAAGTGTTACCAAAGTCATTACACATTTTGGGGTACGCTGAAGGTTAGAATGCTGTTGCTGTGGCTGTATGGTTGCTGGTTCAAATCCCATGCTTGGCAGAGTGATTTCACTGGTGTACCCATGAGCAAGACCCTTAACGCCTTACTGCTTTAGGGACTGCCAGACCCGGTTTCCACAACTGTATGCCTTTTGGATAAAAGCATTTGATGGATAAATAAATATAAATGCTACAAGTCCTGGAAAACCTATAATGCAGTATTGCCTAATATGGCAAACACAGCTGAGTTCTCTGTGATTGTGACTCTTTATACTCGGTTGGTTGGTTGAAACCAAACCTTGGTCTGGATTTGTATTTTCTGGACCTGAACTTTCCACCTCAGTTTGTAATGGATTACTTTTGTGACTAACTTCCCCAACATAGATCATGCAGGTATATAAAATGGATTAGTGGAATATCCAGTAATACCTGAGAGGATCAGTAAATTTAAGAGACGCAAAGAAACTGAAAAATGAAGTATGAGCAGAGATCTAAGGTGCTATGGATAGCATAACAAATGCTACCCATTGTCAGCCGGTCTTCTGTGTTAACTTTGCTGCCTGAGTGCAGTCCTGCTGCTAGCATAAATAATAAATGATTTTTGGTAAACTTCGCCCTTTGAGAACGAGCGAATGGAGAGAGAGCAATTAAAAGGTGCTTGCAGATGCATATTTTGAGGTTGGATTCAGGATCCGTGGGAGGCGGTGAGAAAGCCAGACCCAGATGGTGAGATGAGCCGCCGGTATGCTGGCAGATCCTGACCCGGAGCCACGCAGCTGAGATGGTGCGCGCTGGAAGCAAGCCAGCGGGTCGCATTTCGCGGGCAACCCACTGCTCTCCTCTGTCCGTCAAACTCTCAGCTCGCCGTGGCAATATCTCTGTGCAATCCTGCCTCCTCCCATTGGTGGGATATGGTTACAGATCAGTAAGAATCTGAAATATGAAACCGGCACACATAAATATTCCATATTAACAACAGCAAACTTTCATAACTTTTAAAATTCCAGATGTTGAAACATAGATTTGGTTTGTGAACAACAGGAGTTCCTGACTCCCAGTCCGCAGAATGCGGGGGGGGGGTTGGAGAATTGGTTAGTTAATTTCCAAAAATAGACAATGTATTTTCAGATCATCTGTAAAAAAATGGAATCAGATAAACCTATGAAATCACTAATCAATCCACCGGCATCCCCCTCCTCCTTCCCCAACGGGTAAGAGATTCTACTGGTCCAGGAAATTTTTGCCCGGTGCCCTGTCATTCACGTATCCAAAACATATTATTGGCTAAAGGTTAGGTTGACCCCAGAATATATATTACAGCTGCTCTTATGCCCCCCCCCCCCCCTTAAAAAAACCCCAAGTCTCCTTCAGGCTCACTTTGACCCTACACTGGATGGATGACTGATTTTCTATAGAGGAAATCTCTTCCTTTAAATCTTCCTGAAACAACCCTATGTGTATTTCAGGGAAAGGAGAATTAAATGTAAAAAAACCACTACATGTATAGAGTTAAGGATGAATCTCCAGAACAGAAAATTATATACAGTATGTGAACAAGAAATTAAAAACGATTTGATTTATTCCCTCTGCAATATCGGTATTCCGAAAGCGCTTTGTTCAACTACCTGTGTATAATCCAAGTCATGCAGAGACCACTTCAAATGGACATGATACTTGCAGCTTCCAGACGCTGCAGAAGAGTGTTACATAAGGTCAGGGGGTTTGATTGCAAACTAAAATAAATCCCCCGTCTCACATGAATGGCAGTTTTGTGGAGACTCAGTAGTAGCTGCCATGGGCATTAATGACTAGTCTGGTGTAGTTACCCTGAACAGAAGCAAGGCTCTCATCTCCAGCTTCTGTGACCTTCATTAACGTGGCGTTGGCCAGGCACAAATGTCCCATAGGTATTCAGCGGGCTTGGAATTTATCTTAACTGTTACTGGGCAGTAATACGAAGGGAAGAGCAGCACCACATGGTCACCTGAGTGGGATGGAGATGAGGAAAAGTCGATACAGGACTGATGAAGGACATTCAGAGCAGGGCTGAGAGCTGAATAGCCTCTGCTCATATCACTGCCCACACACCCTTTCTCCAAGCTACAGATTTACACACAACAAAGATATAACCTCAGCTGTTAGCCTTCTAGCTAGCCTAGGAAGGCTGCTCACTATTTACATCCATTACTTATCGTTTAGCGGCTCCCTCTTATAATCGGAAAGATTGAAAGCGTTTCCCTATTTCCAAGACACAAGTGCTGGAATAAATACGAGAAGAAAGAAGAGGGATGAGAACTGTACGTGTCCGGTCAATAAGCTAGCATCTCATTAATGCACAGAGACCCTGGGGGCGGAGGCTTATCAGAATAGGCAACCAATGAATTTACTGGCTCGCTCAGCATCGCCCAGTAAATTTACTCTGATGTGTTGGATTGCAGATTGTAAACATGCCTGTTGTGCAAATCGGACCCTGTTTATATAACCCGTGGTGACCTGTGCCATGTGTTAGAGTTTTGCAGTACATTAGTGACAAAAATATGTCTCTATCCACACGCATTTCCAGGCTGGACCTAAATGCTAAATAATAGTCCCTCTCTTAGAAGAGGATGATTTGTAATATTTCAATATGTCTTCATTTTCGGTCGTTATTACCTCCATCAGCTTATACTAGCAGGCCAGTGTCATACCCTTAGCAATCTGAGTGCTTTATATACTCAGTTGTTTTTCATGTATCAGATCCATGAAACGAAACCTAACTATCCTATGAGCAAAAAGGGTCCATAACTTAGGCAATCATGTCAGTCTATGTTACCCAGTCTAGTTACTGGGTAATTAATACATTAAGTAAGGCTGTACTACTACATATTCTGTGCCCCCTCGAGTGCTACAAAAAATACTAATCAGAACAAACTGGTAAGTCTTGTTTTGTTTGGCTTTGCATAAATGAATACACTTAAATTACCGTTTGTCAACTGATCAATTTAAACTGTGCGAAGAGAATCGTTTGCTTTTCAGAAAATTTGTCAGATACTGTAAGTTGAAATATTGATATCCAATAACCCTGCTCAGGATAAACAATTGGAAGATGGGTGTGTATATATCAAAAATGACCCATTAATTAAAGTGAACGCCCAGTTTTGTAACCTGGACTCACAATGTGTGTTAGGTAATATTTTGGTGATGTCATTATTAAGGCCAAGTCAGTTACTTAATTAACATTGTTTTTTTCAGTTTTGCCATATACAGTAACTTATTTGTTCAGGATCCTAGAATGACCTTGTAAGCTAGATAATAATGACTCTCCATCCTTAAATCACATACACAGTACAGGGTCATGGTAAGTCTGGAGTCTATCCCAGGAAATGCAGAGCACACAGCAGGGCGGCACCCTGTATGGGATTCCAGTGCATTACAGGGCAGACACTGTCAGCAATTTAGCTGCCAATTAGCTTAGCTGCATGTCTTTGGACTGTGGGAGGAACCCAGAGAACCCAACGGAAAGCCGCGGAACACGGGAAGAACATGCAGAGTGAGGTGTGAGATGGTATAAGTACCCACTGAGCCATTAGGACAGCCTAATACTAACTAAATATCCAGAACCGGTATCATGGAAATACCTCATTTAAGTGATTAACTAAGCAGAGATGGACACGATTTGTTGGGCTCTATGGACAATAAAACAATGAAATTATGTGAGAACCTGAAGTTGCCAGTACTCGTCAGATTTTATCCGACATGTTAGCAGTGCCACAACCCATTTTACGCAAAAACAATACAGATAATTCTGAAGGCTTTCCAAAAGTTCCTTCCAGCTTGTATTTAGGCCGTGTGAGGGCAAGCAGCCTTAGGGGTTACAGGCCACAGCGATTAGAACCTGGATGGAGCTTGACTTTGGTGGATGCCCAGTAAGAAGGGAAAAACGTTTCTAAGTTATATGATGACACTAGATTAAGTGTGGGTTAGGGTGCACAATTAGCCGACACTAACTGCCCTGCAATTACAGTAAAATGTGCTAATGTAGAGACCATTTTCTGAGCTTAAACACAAAACATCATCTTTCTTTGCATCCATTCATCTTCTATCCACTTACCCTGGTCAGGGTTTTGGGGGGGGTGGAGCCTGTCCCAGGCAGCATAGGGCACACCCAGGATGGGATACCATGATTTTAGACAGAGGGGGGATTCTGGAGTGCTCAAGAATCCCGTGCGACACAGATAGAACTAGACAAAAACAGGGTGGAGGTGGGATTTGAAGCCCCTAAACCTGGAGGTGTTTTCGGCAACAGCACTACCCACTGAGGCATCCATTTTATTTAATTAAAAAGCAAAGAATGAATGCAAATGTGGCACAGAATGATGGTCCTTTATTCATGCCTGCAGGGAAGTAGAGAAATTCTCTTTTGTGCCTGCCCCATCTTGCACTCCAAGACACACACATCCAGGTGAGACCGAGGTGGGGGGGGGGGGGGCACAGAGCTGGGTCAGCCAGCGTGCAGAGCCCCAGTAGTTGGGGGGTGGGGGGGGGCTTAGGGATCCATACTGACAACCTTCCGATCAGGGACAAGTTATAACCCACTGAGCTGTATGCCGCCATAACCTTTACAAACCTTTACAGACCATATGCTTTAAAATGTTTCAACATGAATAGGGTAATCGAACCAATTTTAGGAATTTATGATGTTACAGGCATTTATATGTTTTATTGATTGATTTTTCCTTTTAAATAATTTTAGCTTTGAAGCCCAACTTATTCACTAAATAATCAATTCTGAACGGTCTGCCATCGTTCATTCAGTAACCGTTCATTGTGGTCTGTCTGGAGCGCAGAACATCAATCATATCAATAAGAGCATCTTCCATAGTTTTGAGAATTAATTGAATGGATCTTAAGGGAAGTCTGTAAGGTGTGGCCCGGCAGATCAGCCAAGGGCGCTTTCACCTCACAGCCCTAGCACTGGGGGGTCTGAATCTCAGCCTCCATGTGTATGAGCTTGATGTTCCCCTTCTGTCATGCAGGATCCTTCTGGGCATTCTGGCTTCTTCCTGAGATCCAAATGCATACAGTTATGGATCTTTAAACTGCCCATAATGGGTGCCCTGTGATCTACTGCAATCCCTTTGGGGTGTGGCCTATTTTTCCTGGGATTGGTTCCCGGTTTTCCACGACCCTGTATTGGATAAGTTTCTGAAAGATGGATGGATGGAATGGATGGATAGAAGAGATATGACCCTCTTCCATATCTATCTATATATAATTTCATATCTAGACCAATACTTTGTAACAGTCTAATCCTGCAGGATTATTTAACAAATTTGTCATAACAAAAACAGATAATCAGGTAGTTCTGCCTTTAAGTCAAATTTGTAAGTAAGCCGTAACACGATCACACAGTTCTTATGTAGTGTCAGTTACTCAAATGTATCTCTTAGTATATAGCATATATTTTACCATTATACACATATAAAACACTGAAGAAACACTTCCAAATACACTAAAACATCTTAAACATAATAACACAGAACATAATAACGATAATTATACTGTAATAATAAATGTAACAACATACGGTATTGTACTCTACCTCGAGCTGACCAACCACTGCAGCTTAATGGCAGTCTGTTCATAAGTACAATTTGTCCGTATGTCGGACATTCTTGACCCAGGGACTGCCTGTACACATTAGGTCTCGAGGGCCAAAAATGATAAAAACTGTAAAAACACTGTACAGTATGTCAAAGTACTATATGAATAACTGTATTATCACAAAGTTTTTTTTTTATTAAAATCCTCTTCAAAAGTCAGAAATGAGTGTAACTGTCACCTTCATATATAAAACCCTTAATTTTTTGTCATACATTTATATTCTGTAATGTTTTGTTGAGTCTAATTTTTAGTGAACGTGAAGAGGATTAGTAATAGATACTGATGGGCATGAAGGCCTTGGAAATGCACTTAATCAAACATGAGTAACATTGTACCACAACGAGCTCCCCATCACCTAATGATCCAGCAATTCGGATCAGAGTCCCAGGTCTACAAAGACAGCCAGTCCCCAGGGCTAATCACATTAGCCAGTCGTGGCTCTGTCTTTCTGCTCTCTGCATGATCTTCCAGGGTTCTCCGCTTGCCCATATCAAGCTGGATTCATACTAATGCATTTTTTTCAGGCTCCCAAATTACCGTCGAGTTCTACACTTACCA
Organism: Mormyrops boulengeri; assembly: GCA_026781065.1. Taxonomy (NCBI): domain Eukaryota; kingdom Metazoa; phylum Chordata; class Actinopteri; order Osteoglossiformes; family Mormyridae; genus Mormyrops; species Mormyrops boulengeri. The sequence goes on along the minus strand of JAODLD010000040.1, from coordinate 13,391,013 downwards.
ATTAGGGTAATTACAGTGGTTTCTGTGAATTTTGCATTTAGGCGGTAATAACAGTGTCTGATCATCTCCTTGCTTGTTTGGAAAGGCAGTGCTTCCATTGTATTATGACACGTCTTTTGAATCTGTTTTCAGTCAAGTAACATGATCTTATGTGATGCTATTCGGCGCAGTAACAGGGGCAGCAGGTGGAACACCATCCAGTAGCAGCCATGAGCATTTAGCTGCATGGTTCTTAACTGCAACTGTTACCGTAAATCAGTAGTTCTCAGTCCTGTTCCTTGCCTTATTCATTATTAGCCTATTAAGGACCATATAAGACAGATTAAAGTAGGGTTGGAATGAAAACATTCAGGAACAGGATCAAGACCCACTGCCATAAATGAGACTGGTCTGTCAATGGGGAAATCTATAAGCTTTTAAGGATGAAACTGGCGGCCAAATACGCAAGAAGAAAGCACAAGGTAAGGGAATCTGCGTTCCCAGCTTTATGCCACAATGCCACTTTGAAGACGACATGATGTAAGCACATATCACCACAGTATAATTCTTCTCTTCGGGAAAGGGGCTTCACTTCAAAGCATGCTCATCTCATAATAGCAGTCTTTCCAGGGGTCTACAGAAGAGCCCAGAGCCAAGAACACGACTTCGCCCCTTAACTCTCACGCTAAGCTGAGTGTGCCAGGAAAGGTAGCTGAATGGGTTCTTCAGGTAGGCAAAAAAAGAGAAACAGATCTTCCCAACATGTTCCTTCTGTACGCCTGCCCCACAACACTGCAAAAACCACAACAGGTTTTATTTACAAGATTAGAGAGATCTCAGCGCGAGCGCTCCTTTCAACGCGGAGAGGGAAATTATCCACTAATGGACCTGCGAGCTCTAATATTTAGCCCCCCCCCCCTCGCATAATTGCTATAAAGTGCCTCGGCTTGTTCTAAAAGAGAGAGTTCCGAGCGATTCCGCTTCCCGCCTATTAAAGCAATAAAAACGACTGCCAGGGAAAAGGATCCTGGTTCCTTTGAAATGCTCCCCTGTCAAATTTCCCAGACATCATTAACGTCCCCCCACCTTCATATCGCCCGCGACACGGAAGTGACCGTGCGCGTAGCCACCCGGCCGCCGCCAGTCGCTTGATTAATTCCTTGCGAGCCGCGTTGGGTTTGAAAGGTGCTTTGTTTGCATTAGCATTCATAATTGCTTAATGACAAATCAGATCTGGTTCATTGCGAGCAAGTAGACGAGCAAGTCATCTGAAGCATGTTTTAATTAGAAATATACGAAAACATTCCCCCCATGACCACCCTATGTAAACTATTATTCTCTTTATATTACTATTAGATTTTCACGTGCTTGGTGGTCAGACAGCCCTCTCTTCCTGAAGAGATTTTCAGAAAGCCTGTAATAATTGCTGGAATATCAGACAATCTAGTAGTTTATTTTATAGCTATAAATATTTTTTTTGCTGAAATCATGATATCTAACTTTAGGTCTGCATGTATGCCCATCCAGATGTTGAAAAACCAAGGCATACACTGTAACCCATACTCAATGACTTTCCTTGACCTGTATTATTAAATATAATATATAATACAATGCATAATATATATTTTTATATAAATCCTTTTGTTTACACCCTAAAGGTCTAGTGTAGGCTAAGCAAATCTTAAATTCATGTGGAATCAGTTTAAAACAACTTTGCATCTGTTTAACTCCCACATCTCGATATTTCTGAGCAAAACATGTAGTCAGCACTGAATGCACATAATTTTCCTTGCAGCCAAAGCTACTGCCTCTTGCTACTGTTCTTAAGCTATTTCTAAAACAAAGATGTCACTAGTTGATGATAAATGAATTATACGGCATTGAATTGCCTATGGGCTTCTGGCTTTAATGATCTTTTTTAATATATTATTTTTACAAGAATATAACATTTGATTTGTCCTGGTTAGAATAAAAGTGCTTCAGCAAAAATCCCAAAAGCACTCGGCACATATGACATTCATGAAATTTTATCAAGAAAAGCTTCCTTCTTTTGTCTAATGAGGTGTCTTTTTTAACCAAGTGGAGAGAAAATGCAGCAGACGCTCCCTGAAAACAGCAAACGATTAGCCACACATAGAGGTTCCCAAAGGCGCCGGTGTCACCAAAGAGGGAGCACGAGTGTCCCGGATTTCCCCGTCTTTCAAACCATTCTGCTGGTGATGCACTAATTGCAAAAGGTCACTGAGGAAATCTCGCTCCATGAGAAATGGAATATGGGCAGGAAATCAAAGCCAGTGTCAGGTACTCTGACACTAAAGCAATCACACTCTACACCTAGAGTGAAGGTCTCCAAGCGCCTCTACCAGTCCTACTTCCCGCAGACCAGGCCTCTGCTGGACCCCTCTTCTGGATAGATAGATAGATAGATAGATAGATAGATAGATGGATAGATAGATCCATCCTTCCTTCCTTATTTTTGCCTTTCTTCTTTCCTTTTCATTCCTTCATTTTTTCCTTCCTCTTTCATTTCTTCTTTCCTTTCTTCCTTCCTTCTTTCCTCCCTTCATTTTTCCTTCCTTCCTTCCTTCTTTCCTCCCTTATTTTTTTCCTTCCTTTCCTTTATGTCTTTATTGACCTCCACAAGGAAAATTCTACTTGCAATGCACTATGCACTATGCACTATCCCCACATAGCCTGTCTCACGATCAGAGGGTCACTCCTCCCAGTCACCCTCCCCCACCCCTTCTTATCGGTGGCATCCCCAGGTAGTTTTTAAACAGAAATGCTTGACAACGGTAGTGACAGTCTGAGAAAGGAGCAATTGCCAGAAATTCAAAGCAAGGCTTTTGCACGGAAGAAATGGCAAGTGACGTTGAATCTCTCATGGTGGGGGAATTCTGTCTGCCCATGTTCAGGCTCTCTTTGATAAACACAGGTGCTCAGCAGCCCCCTAGAGGGTCTCTGAACAAAGACGTGCACACGTGTTAGGGGACAAGTGCCAGCCTCATCGCAAAGTATAGAAAAGATTAGCTGCTCTGCACACGAATCAAAATACTATACCCAGCTAAAACTGTGATTTTATCATTCATGATGAAAATGAAAGTATGTACACCACAACCCTGTATTGGGTAAGCAGTACAGAAGACAGAATGCAACTAAGGTACAGGATCACAATCACAAAATTAGATATAGGAGTCTGGCGTACAGGAACGCTGTGTCTTGTCTTGCGATCTGAAAATGAGACCAAGTCCTGAGCAATGCTCACTGCTCGCTATATGTCAGACATCTACCTCCTGTTTCCCGTTCATATTTAATAACTTAATACCCCATCAACCCTGGATCAAGCAAAAATGGCAGCAGATGTGTGACATTACCCAGAATGCACTAAAATAAGTACATAATGTTTGTTTGGACAGTGTCCCTATCAGATAACCAAAAACCATTCTGTTCATTAAGGTAAAATAGGCACTGTTACTAGGATTGTCTTGTGGTTTTTTGATGAAACGAAGAGCATTTAAAATGACAACTAATTAAATAAATTAATTAAACAGGGAGCATATTTGCGTGTATGCATGTAAACATGAAATGAAGGATAAAACATGTATTAAGGCAGTACCTTTAGCCTTAAGCTCACTGCACTTATCTGGCTTTTGTCTCCCACCTCATACAAAGCGTGGGGAAAAAAAAAACAGAAAGGAAGATATATGGTAATGTGCTGTCCAGCTGTAACAAGCCGCAGCCTGGCGCACAAAGCGCTTTCTAAAAGGGCCGTGGAGAGAGGTAAGGAGATACATCAATCAATTAACAATTAGCCCGTCGCTAATCAGCTGTCCCTGGTCTCTGCTGAGCCCCGGCTCCATAATCCTGTTGGCAGCATCAACTCAATTCTTAAGGTTGCTCTATTGAATTTCCTCGATAGCGGCGTAAACGTATGAATTAACTGTAACCAAGGGCTTAATTGCAGGCAATTGTTCTGCATGTGGTAATTTTCCTCACATCGGCAGCGTCGCGCACTCGAGGGCCAATATCATCTTATCACTCCTGGGAATGCTGGGATTGCCGCAGATGCCGAGTCGAGTGCTCGCCACTGCGTGGGCCACTCCAGTCTCGGCGACAGAGGCCAAATATAAACAAAGGAAATAATTATAAAAGCAATCTGGGAGATGACTGTAAGACTTTTATTATTTTAAGAATCTGCCAATCCATCTTTTAACTCCTTCCCAGAGGGTATTCCAGTCAGCATATGCCACAAGGTTGGGGTGCATCCTAGACGGGGCGCCAATCCATCACCAAGGCAGACACACATACAATCATACATTATGGGCTAGCAAGAGATACCAGTTAACCTAAGTGCATCTTTGGACTGTGGGAAGAGACCTGAATGACCAGAGACCAGATTCAGACCCCCAACCCTAAAGGTATGAAGGTTTCAGCAGAACTACTCACTGAGTCATCATTCTGCCTGGGTTTGTAGCATAATGGTCTGTGGTGGTCTGACCTCCCACCCAGGAGGGTGTTCCCCCCATCCTTCCGTGTATGATAGGCTTATATTTCCTATCTATCTATCTATCTATCTATCTATCTATCTATCTATCTATCTATCTATCTAGCGACCGACCGACCGACCGAACAAGGAAAAAAATGGCTAAATTAGCATACTTACTGGAGACAGGAATCATCCTTGTAACATAGACAGGAACCATAGCCACAATCTACACCAGGGGTGGGCAATCTTATCCGCAAAGGGCCGCTGTGTGTGCAGGTTTTCGCTGCAACTCCCTAATTAGGTCACTAATTAGAGGACT
>JAODLD010000040.1:13358700-13374020 GCA_026781065.1 Mormyrops boulengeri | reverse complement strand
ACATTGTATATCAGTTTCCTGTCACCCTCCCCCCCCCACCCCCCACCCAGTAAAGACTCAGCCCCCATCCATTCATCTCTAACTACACCCCTGATGTATAGTATAAGTTTACCTATGGCCCTGTAAGAGAGTTTACTGTCTAATGCACAGTAAACAGTCAGTTACACTATGCAATGACAATCTTACTCTGTATGTCCTTCCAGTCATCACATTAAAGAAACCAGAACATTAAACAAAAATCACAAGTACAAATTAGAGGATAATATACAATATATAGGCCTATCAGCACATTTTATTTGATATTTATTATGATGTTTCCTTTTGCTTGTGTATTTTATATTTTTAAAATAAGGGTTCAAAGGCTGGGTTAACATGGAAGAAAATGGTTTTAAGTTGAGCACGGAGATCTCAAAGGACCCAGCATACTTACACAGAAAAGAGGAGTTCGGTGTTTCCCTTAAAGAGTCTGAATCAACAGCCCGGTGACCTACCCACAGTGCCTCCCCTGACAGCTCGCTCCAAAGAAGGACACTTTTGCCTCTTATTTCCCTGTGGTTACACAGTCAATGAGCCCAGGAAATTGGACAGTGGTAAACGGCTCCTTTGTGCCTGACGCGAATGACTCGAATCACTCTAGGGGCTTCCTAAATGGGGGGGACACAGGCCGCTCTGATGATTATTTTTGTCAGTTTTACTTCTGCTGTTTCTTTCTTCCTACAGTGCTGTGCCTGGAAAAAGCAATTTTCTGCGATGATTAAGGTCACATTTATATATACGCGGACCATTTTAAAAATGAGATTTATTCACTAATCAGTCTCCAATTTTTCTCGCTGAAACTGGCGTTTATGCCCGAAAATGAATGAACGGTAATTACTCTGGATTTTAAATGCAATGCATCGCTCAGATGCCACTGCTTCTATCTATGGGGCAAAATCCGGTGCTCTCTTTGCAAACCTACAGTTATTTTTATAAATCAGTGTAATTAATATGAGTAAAACTATGCAAGGGACCTTTAGATAATGTATGAAGCAGTGTATAGTTCTGGGGTACTTCATATATTTAAAGTAAAAATTGCTGTAAATATAAAATTATATTTCTTTATTAAAATTCCTGAGGCAAAAAACATTTTATAAGTATATTACATTAACTTATTATGTTGAGAAGTTATTGGTTGTGTCTTTACTGTGCACTTATGAAATCTATTATACAAATGCTAAATTGACATTTTAATGCTTTCAAAATGTAACTTACAGTAATTGCCTACTAACTGCAGCTATTCGAGACAGGGATGGTCCTCACTCTGGTGCTGGGGGGTCCTTTTACTCCAGACATGATCAATAGGTCAACAGACAGCGGGTCAGATGTCAAAGGTCAGAATCTCTGTTACCAGACTCAAGGATGGAGGTGAGAGCTTTTCTGGATGATTCTAAATTTAAAGATAAATTAGTTGGTTCAATGCAATATACTAACATTTCCTTGTATCCCCCCCCCCCACAGAGGCTTATCGATCAGGATACTTGAATATTGCACATATAGCAAGACACACCTGCACCGTTGTAATTAAGGCGGGGTAGTATAATTTGCTGTGCAGGTTTTAATGGTGAAGGCAACAGAGGAACAGTGAGGGGGATTGAACCACATATAACACATGGGTGTCCAGGACATGTGAGCCAGATGGAACAGGTAGCTGTTAGTGTCCCATAAGTAAGCTGATGTCATTAAAAACTTTTTATTCCTCGGCACTTAAATGACTGTTACCAGGCTTTATTCAAAGGTTCACTCCCTGAGACGTATATCGCTAAATTTAAAATAAAAAAAACAGTCTTCCGTGACATGTGCATCACCCCCAACCCCCCCACGCTCAAGGCCTGACTATGGCAGCGGCGGCCCCCGAATGGGACGAGACAGCCATGGGACGAAACGATCCGAAACCTTTTGCCCATTTGCGGTGGGGTACAAGCTCAGCAGGGGAAGGACAGTCCATCACCCGCATCTCCCGCTTAAAAAAAATAATCATAAGGAAAAACTGCCTGGCTGAGTGTTTCAGGGAAATACGGACAAGTTCCCATTTAGATTAGGAGGCCCTGAACCATGAAGAGCACCACAGGTATCACTGCGGTGGCAGGCAGACGCAGAAGCGCCCCCCGTCCTGTAATGGTCCAGCGGCCGAGACCTATAGCTGCTAAGCTGGAACTTATTAAAAGCAAGGGAAATAAATTACTACAGCCCTGATGAGTTATGAGTTATGTCTCCCGAGCTAAATGCTCGTCATGGGAAGCCACTGTCCAGCCCCGGCATGGAGGGGCGAGTTGGCACTATTCCGCGACTGGGGCTAATTGCTGAGATATGAGCCTTGACCTCCCCCGCTCCCCGCCCCCCCCATCAATCCCCGCTGGACTCTCCCCTCGAGTCCTCCTGCATGACACATCAGTGACAGAGAGAAAAAAAATACACGACACTGAGTACTAATCAGATGGATCCTCGTGTTCGTTTGATATACAATGGGGCACGTGGCGTGTGTCTTTTTGGAAGTATTTCATGTCAACGTCCTGCTTGAGGTAAAGTTTGTGATGCATCATTCTGAGTTACTTTGCTCATGTCTATAAGTCTACACACACTACACACACACACATATATATATGAACACAAACACCACATGAAGACTTTCACTTTGAAGTTACAAAGGTCAGTCAAACCAGGCTGAATGCCAATTAGCAGTATGCATCATTTGTCAGAAACGACTGACAATCAGCACTTTGATACGGGAGTTTTCAAAGGAGCACAAGCCAGTTAGTGCAGTTCCAATGCACCGGTGCCCAAACTACGGGCGCGTCAGTCAAGAAAAATGCGGAAGTGTTTAATGTGCCCAGGGTGACACTCTCAAAAATCCATGACATGGACACACGGCGTCGCAAAGAGGAATAGCGGCCGAAGCTGTTCAACAGGGAATGTTACCAAACACCACAAAAGTATGTCATCAGGAATGAGCACAGACCTGAATCTATCTCTGACCTAATCTCAACAAAAAAAAAATCGAGCATGACTTCATCAACAACGGAACTAAGTCTATCGCCTTCTGAGGCCTCCCCAGTGAGATTTAAACATCACTGCTCTAAAGGCAAGGGCGGCTTCATTAAGGCCTTGGTACTGAGGTAAGTAGTGGGTTCACTCAGTAGCGGATGGGATGCCTTTAAGGTAATTAGGCACTAAATGGAGGCAGATTCCTTCTTCAACTATTTATTGAAATCATATCAACCAAACACTTCCTACTTCCTGATTCCCTTTTTCATTCAGAATCAAAATTCTTTAAACTTAAATGGGTAATGTTAAACCTAAATCCCGAACAGCAGATTCCGAATAATATTAAGATTTCAATAAAAAGATATCATAACTCTGTAAACTCAACAACTTCCACTGCATTACTAAACTACTAAATTTCTACTTAATTATAAACTTAAATTTTTTTGATGTTCATCCTCTTCCACTTTTACCTTTTAACTTTTTCCAACACAGTAGGTCTTTTCATAATCTAGCTCAAATCATACAAGTAAAAGTTATTGCTTAAATTGAGCAATAAGTCCATGGTTTTACTAATAATCCTTGTAGTCCAGTATCAAAGTTCAAAAGCATTCTGTCCTTCTTATTCGAGATACACTATATGGGCAAAAGTATTGGATAAACCTCCTTGGTCATTGAAATTCAGGTGTTTCATTCAGACCCATTGCCACAGGTGTATAAAATCAAGCACTGAGCCATGCAATCAGGTTTGCAAATATTCATGAAAGAATGGGTGGTTCTGAAGAGCTCAGTGAATTCAAGTGTGGTACTGTCATAGGATGCCACCTTTGCAATAAGTTAGTTCATGAAATGTCTTCCATTCTAGATATTCTACAGTCAGCTATAAGTGGTATTATTGAGAAGCATTTAGGAAGAACAGAAACTCAGCCACGAAGCGGCAGACCACGTAAAGTGCCAGAGTAGGATCGCCAAGTGCTGAGGCGCATAGTGCGTAAAAGTCGCCAACGCTCTGTTGACTCAATAATCGGAGAGTTCCAAACTTCCTCTGGCATTAACCCCTGCACAAAAAACTGTGTGAAATGGGCTTCCATAGCCGAAGAGCTGCATGCAAGCCTCACATCACCAAGCGCAATGCCAAGTGTCAGGTGAAGTGGTATAAAGCTTGCCGCCACTGAACTCTGGATTAGTGGAAACATGCTCTGGAGTGACGAATCATGCTTCTCTGTCTGGCGGATGCCAGGAGAATGTTACCTGCCTGACTGCATTGTGCCAAATGGAAAGTTTGGTGGAGGAGGGATAATGGTATGGGGTTGTTTTCCATGGGTTGGGCTAGACCCCTTAGTTCCAGTGAAGGGAACTCTTAATGCTTCTGCATAGCAATACATTTTGGGCAATTCTATGCTTCCAACTTTGTGGGAACAGTTTAGGGGAAGGCCCTTTTCTGTTTCAGCATGAAAGTGCCCCAGTGCACAAAACAAGGTCCATAAAGACATGGTTGGGTGAGTTTGGTGTGAAAGAACGTGACTGGCCCAAACAGAGTTCTGACTTCAACCCCACTGGAACACCGTTGGTAAGAACTAGAATAGAGATTGCGAGTCAATCCTTCACGTCCAACTCCAGTGCCTGACCTCACAAATGTTCTTAAAGGATGAATAGGCAAAAAATTCCCACAGACAGACTCCAAAATCATGTGGAAGGCCTTTCCGGAAGAGTGGCAGCTGTTACAGCTGCAAAGGGGGGAGAGGCAACATTGGTGCTTATGGATTTAGAATGGGGTGTCATAAAATTTCCCGCAAGTACAATGACCAGGCGTCCCAACACTTTTGTCCATATAGTGTCGGTTGAGATAGATCACATGAAATGCATGTAGTGAGATACAGGAAATACCATCACCACCCTCATCACTGTCACCGGTACTGTGTGACGGTAGAAAATACCATGTTCTGAACGATTCTGATCTTTGATATATACATATCATCTTAAATAAATATTGATTGTATATAATTATACAATTAAGCAACCCTATTGATCATTTATTTGCAATCTTCCTACACATGATAAGAAAAAATAGAAAACTGATTTTTTGCAGATCAGCAGAAAAAAAATCCATGTGCATTACAGATGTACGTCCTCACTCTATTATCGAGTTACCTTGAAGTCAAGAAAAATAGGAGGAGAGAAAATAAAGGTCAATTCAAGGAAAAAAAATCCACTTGAACGTACTGGACAGGACTTGTCCACTGGAGAGCAAACATCAGCACGGTCTCTGAACCAGAGTCAATAAAAGAGGCTTGGGCTGGTTCAATGACATCCCATGGACCGTGGACTGGTTTTAGGCATAAAAATCACAAATCCTCCAGTTTGGTGGTAATATCCCAAACAGAAAGCAGCAGACGTTGCATTAATTCAAATATTAAACCTTGGTTTAATCTTATTTTAATCTGCCTGATATTAAAAATGTATGATGCACCTTCTATGATAGATGGAAAACGAGTGACATGTTGACATATTACAGTGACCCAGTCTTCTTCTGTTATAATAGTGAAGGAGACGCGTTACAGTAATCCACACCTAACTTCATTTAAAACAGGGTGGCCATTTATTGAATTATAATAACCTCACTTAAAAAAAATATTCATATACCTACATTAATTCCTGTGCAGTGTATCAAACTTTCTGTGTGGTCTCTCTAAGTAATCTTTAGAGGCTCTTTGATGGTTACATTTAGAGAAACATTTTTCTTTTTTGCCAGTTCGATGTTTCTTACAGGGCACGTTTGCATATAATCCAGCTGTCTATTTTCATCCCATTTGTTATTCATTCTGAAAGTATTCAGAATCTCTAGAGTTTTATGACAAAAAAAGTTAAACCTGATCATCCTGTAATTGGAAGAGAACCATTTTGTGCATTGAGGTCAACACATTGTCACCTCTTGTTGTTTACTCCAGTTTTTTTAATGTAGTGACTCACAGTTCATTGGCGGTGCAGCGATTTGATTCTGGGATAAACAACAAAGTGGAGGAGTGTAAGGGAGTCACTGCAATAATCACTGTAAATACCTAGAGTCTCTGCTCACAGTCTGGCTGTTGGGTCAGATTTTGACTGTAAGTTTGACTCATTATTATTATTATTATTATTATTATTATTATTATTATTATTAATAGTAGTAGTAGTTAGTATTAGTAGTAGTAGTAACAAAGACTGGAACTGGTTATGTTGTGCCTCACAGGGTTAAGAGGCTGACTGGGGTTAATAAGTCCCAAGATCAAATCTTGTGATTGACTGAGTGATGTCACCGGTGGACTCCTGAAGAAAAGCCTCTTAACCTCCAATTCCTCCCAAGACTTTCTGACCCTGAGTCTGACCCTGCTTTACCGTATAAATGGATAAAGTGTCTGGTAAATAAGAAAATGTATAATACAAATTTTACTTATTGTTGTTATTTTATATTTAAAAATTGCAAGTTTCAGAGTGATTATTGCCTCAGCACTCCTCCTGAAAACACACTAAGCTAGTGTAAGATATGAGAGACTGAAATTAAACATTGAGAAGATGGAGGGGTTGACCTGAATGTGAGCAGACATGATGACAGCTTGTCTTTCCTAGCAGGGTGGTTTGCTGGAAGCATAACTCGTGCACACATTCAGGTTCAAGAAAACTATTCAAGCTGGAAAGATGTCAGTTACTAGGCTGTCTGCTCAAGTTCGCTGTCCGCTTCTCCAAGATTTGAAGTTATGCAGGTCAGGCTTCACTGGCACTTCGGTGGGTTAGGGGGGGTTGCTAGAAAATGTTAGTGCTGAAGAACGCTTTGATGCACCAGTAGGGGGCACTTTCAATTCCTTGCCAAACAAAGTGCCGTAATGGAACACTGTCCTGCTGAGGGCATGAACATTCTGCTTGTTTGAGCCCTCAGACAACCAATCTGCCAAATTTTTCCAGAATTTGAATCTCAAAATAATGTTTTCTCAAAATACGCATCTCTCCAAAAATCTGACGTGTGCTCAGTGAAATATCAATATCAATATGTACTCCGGGTGGAGCGCGGGGACTTTACAGCAGTCCTCCATCTGTCTCAGTTACGTGCACCTAGCTTGGCTTCTACCCATAACATCAGGATCTACTTCTTCCCCAGATCATAACTGGTTGTCCATGTTTCCTTTATCCTTGGGATTCCAGTCCATGGATGTCCATGGTGATGTTAGGAGGACGACTCCATGGGATCTGACCAGTCCATCTCCACTTCTGCTCTTTTATGAGTTCTGCACTGGGGATCTGTTTTGTTTTCCTCCAGGGCTGATAATCTGATATTACCTGCAGCATTTCTCCAAGGCACTTAGCGATAAAAACATGTAAGGCTTCCAGGTTTCTCTGCTATGTAAGAGAACTGACTTGATGTTATGCATGAATATTCAATTGGGGGAACTGATTAAGCATTAATATATATGCCATAGGTCTTATTTATATTGACTTACAAACCTTTAGATTTTGCGGTTGTATACAAGGACTATGTCTTTTCTTGTATGAGTTGTAACTGTTGTTCTGATAGACTCACATCCTCAGCAAAGTCTATTTCGCATAAGATTTTACATACACTATGGCCAAAATTTTTGAAAACACCTAGCATTTTTGGCATTACACTTTAAAAAGTACTACACAAACGATGGCAGTAATGTTCATAAACAATCAAACGGTGTTTACAAATGTCATACATTGGAAGATTAAAAATGTAACTGGAGTAACAGCTGCATAAAGGTCAAACCCTAAAAACTGGAAGCGTTTCCACAATTTTGGACACTAGTGTAGAACTGCAAGCCCCTGTTCATCTTTCCTCTTTCAACCAGGTCATAAGTATAGCATATAAAATTCACTGATTTTGACTGAAATGCTTTTACAAAAGTGCCTTAAAATTTTTCTTTCAGGTGTTGCAGTGTTTTGATGAAAACACAGCGACCTACAGTTTGTGGAATCAATTGCCATGATTACCTGTCACTGGTGAAGATGTTTATACTTGCTCAATATCACACCTTGATATGAACGGTGAGCATCCATCACACCCCTGGATCTGAACATTGAAAATCAAGCACCATGTGTAGATTTGTGTGTCAAAAGTCATGTTCTGTGTGCAGACTGGATTGTTCAAAGTCATGCCCTGCATGTGGATTTGAGTGCTGAAACAGTTCGGAGTATTCATGAGCAGCTTTCAGCTTCGGTTTTTCACTCCCATTGTTTTGCTGCTAGGATGTAAACATTTGCAACAAATGAAATGAAATTCCATGGGTTAATATGTCATTTTAGTTAAGAGAAATGACGTCTCCACCTCACAGTACAGCTCTTATATCGCTCTCTGTGTCGTTTCAGCACTTCTTTTCTCCTTGGCAGCCCAAGTGGAATTCATTAATCCAATAAGGAAAAGACTTTTCTAAGAGCTTTTGTTGGTAATTAAATATTATTCAGTGTTCTGATAAGATGCAGTGTAATTAATGTTTAGCGCGGTTTATTTTCTGCACACTTGTTGCCATTCAGCATATGTTAATGCTGCAACCGCATGAGACGAACAACGAAATAAGAAATGACTGCAAAGACGTGGCATAGTAGCTTTTTGTGATGTTGCAGGAGAAATGCGCTATCAGAGTGCTTCTCTCTGAGTTTTCCAAAAGTGACTGTCGAGGTTCGGGGGGATGTTGCTCAGCAACATTTGAAACATTATTGTACTACATATCACAAGGTTTCCTGCCAGCTCTATCAATATATTGACACAGAGGCAGAGCAAATTCTATGTGAACAGCTTTGAAATGTTACTCTAGCACATTTACCCATAATGCATCAGCACATGGGGCCTTTCGCATATATTTCACAGGTGTCTTGTGGTGGTTCCTGCAATGGCTGTGGAACTGGCAGCTGAGAGTACAGATAAGTCACATGCTCCAGTTCTGACTTGCTCTCTTGAGCAGCAGCAGGAAAATATCTCTTTTTTTTTCCTTCTGATTTTTGGATTTTTACTGTTGCTCTGAATGAGTCATCAGATAGAAGCTATGCAGACCTGTTCAAATCCAACTTCAGAAGGAACCCCACTGTTGAAAACAAGGCAAGTATCCTACACATTTTCTGCACTGTGAATCTTTCTTAGGTAATGATGAATTTTTGGTGGAAGCAAAATAGCCTCGAAAGCATCCATCTTCTAACTGCTTGTCTGATACAGCATTGCGGAGAGTCTGTTTTTAGAAGCAAGTGACACAAGGTAAGGGGATGCCCTGGATGAGATTGCAGTCCATCACAGGACACAAACAAACTGTGTACAATTTAGAGACCCTGGGTTGGGCAATTGCATGATTCTGGAACCCGAAAAAACAGCGACATAAACATAGAGGTATGCAAATTCTGCACACATAGGGAATGTGTGAGGCAACAGTGCTATCCAGTGAACCACTGTGCCACCTGACTGTAACAATTTTCATCAGTAGGTCCATTGGCACAGCATCACTCACTGCCAGTGCCAAATACTCTGCACGTGACTGATCCCAAAATTGCATCCTGAGATGGGCGGCCCCATCTCTCATGAACACGTTCGCAGATCCAAACGGGGGAGCCAGCATCTTCGGGACCCTTTTGTATGCTTGGGATGTAATTGTACAAGTCTGCTTCTACTCACAATACCCGACGGTAATGAAAGGATTGACAAAAGGCGCCTTTCATTTCCAGCCCGGGTTCTGTGTAAATTATCGCACGTTTTCGTTTAGCTGGCATGCCGTGTGGTCAGGAGAACCTTGCACAATAATTTTATACAGACTGAGATGTCAGTGATCAAAGTCAAAGGAATGTTTTAGATTCCTTGGTATTGCACATCATCCCTCTCTTATGCTTTTTGAATACACTTCACACACACACACACACACACACACGCACACGTTTGTATTCATATCTTTGAGCGGACCGTATTTGTATGGTCATAGCCCTAACAACAATGACACCCTTAACCCCTACCCAGCCCTAACCTTAACCATAAGTAACTAAATAAAATACAAGACTTCTGGCATTTTTAGTCTTTTGATTGCAGTCAGAGATTTTTATAAAATTGAGTTCCCCCTTGTGGGGACTGAAAAATGGTCCAAACAACATCAGAATAACAGATATATATCACATTGTGGGGACATTTGGTTCCTACAACACAATATATACATACCCACACACACAGATAATCTCTCTCTCTCTATATGTGTGTGTGTGTCCACAATGTGATAATATAAGCCTGTCATTTTCATGTTGTGAGGACCCTATCTATCTATCTATCTATCTATCTATCTATATATAGACAGAGAGAGAGAGAGAGAGAGAGATGGGGGGGCTTCTTCAGCATTTCTCTTGCAGCTGTTCTCTCGCCACATTCTTGCATCTGAATACCCTTCATGTCGTTTTGGGGGTGTCTCTTTAGGGTGGGTTGGGGTGGGAGATGTATGATTGATCCTAGTTATGTTTCTCATCTTGCTCTGCACATGACCGCAGAACATCGCTTTTACAACCTGAAATGGCGTAATGGTAATATTGTATCATAAGAGCAAAAACTAACATGGATGCATTAAGGTCTCCCTCTCTGGCATGGTTTGGAACCAGTTTCACTCTCTCTCAGTTTTATCGCTTTGCAGGCCATTCAAACTGTTCTGCTGTTATTGCCATGATCTTTAACACTGGTTAACAGTCTGTTTTATGGAGGTTTGTTAGTCCAGTGCAGGGCCACGGTAACCCCGGAACCTATCCCAGGAAAAGGGATGGCAGTCTACTTAAATGTTTTAAGAAATTAAAGTATTGCATGGGCAGTGATGGATGGATAGATGGATGGATGGATGAATGGATGGATGGATGATGAATGGATGGGTGGATGGATGGATGGATGAGGAGATGGATCTAAGTTTGTTGAGCTTTTTGGTATTTGTTCTGTAATTGATTTCTACTCCTGAGCTTCTATCGGACTGGTTTGCCCCGGCAGGACTAAAGCCCATATTTTTGTTTCCACATTACTGGAAAGCCCAGTTTCCATCTCTCCGGTTAGAGCTGCAACAGGGAGATTCAGGGGCCAGACAGCAAACTCGGAGCCAGAACCAGGGCCCGAGAGGGCTGCTCCGCGACCTCACATCTCATTTTCGGATTCTGTGTCCAACGGAGGCCGGCGGTGTTACTCATTCTGGGGAATTCTGATGCCTTCCTCTCACCCGTGCCTGCTCGCCAGTCCGGCTTCTGAATCCATGATGGGAATTATGGTGAGCGGTTCAATAATTCAGATTAGCGTTCATGTTTATTAATGTTCTACATCTGTGCAAACAGCATGTCAAGCCATGTCAAGCAGAGAGTTTATTGTGATTGCCTGAGCAAACAAAAGCTGAAAGAAGCAATTTCCAGTGACAATGTGCTATGACAGCTAATGAGGCCGCGGTCCATTCCGACGTGATGGTGTTCCTCTGTCCCCCTAAGCCCCACCGCCCCATCGCATGCGATGGATGTTTTGATATGGATCGAAGGTGCCAGATAATGCGGTTTCGCCACCTGAGAAGGTAAGTGATTAAAGCTAATGGTCATTTTCCACCTGCAAATCCTATTCATTTTCCTTGCCGCTGTTTATTCTAGAGCAGTACGGCGATCGTTGCGTTATCGTTGTTATGTGATGAAGGCGATTCTGAGAAAGGAATCACAGATTTTTCCTTGGTAGAAGATGACCAGAGAGACAGAACAGACAGACAGAAAGACAGATTGACTGATTGACTGAATGAAATCAGTAGAAGGGAGAGCAGTTTGCTTTATTGTTCTTAGCATTAGGTCATTATCACTTAATTGAATGTCTCTGATAAATATTTAATTGAATCACACCGCAGAGCATGCGGGATTAACCCTTCGCTTTTGGTGAGGCAGACCTCTTAATGGCTTTTCAAAAGTGGACTTGCTTAAAAACATATATTTTTGCATCGTTTCAAATATGATCATAATGCTGCTGTAATCACTGCTGAGCACCAGGCGCTGGGGACGGGGAAGAAATCATTATAATTCATGAGCTGGGAAGGAATACTGGCATAAATGCCGGCACATTGAAATTAAAATGCTTCTAATTCCCTGTCTTTAGCAGAGCACTGAAAGACTGGCATGTTAAAAGGGGAAATGTGTGGCAACGAAAGCGCAGCTTTTTGAACAAACCCACACAGGTTCAGAATTGGGTGTTCCAGTGGTGGAGATGGGGGAGCAGCCATTCTTAATATTTCCAGAGCGACCAGCGTTGCACGTGACTTCACGCCACTCCATACGACTGGCCTTTCTGGAGAGCCCCACCTTCGCTTCCGGCCGCGTGCGGCGCCTTTTAATTCAATCACATTCCATAATCACGTTCCTCACCTGGCCTCCCCGCCACGCTGAATGAGAAATTATTATTTCGGTGTCACTTCTCGCCGTTGCACAATGTGACCTGCACGTGGGGTACGCGCGTCCTGCGGAGCTACTTTCTGCAATGATTCCGTCGCAATGCAATTTCCAGCAATGCGCTTTTTCTGCGCAATTTTCTCCTGTCTAATTGTGACTTTGATATTTGAACATTAATGACATTATTTGTGGTATTATAAATTGAACTCAAATTCCTCAACTGACATTTCTGCTTTTGCCCCCCCCCGCCCCCCTTCTGTGTCAGAAAAAGACTTTGATCGCTGGATGCGGATTGTACTGTGAATGTCTATGGCAGGAAAAATGAGTGGATCCTAAGTTCATGGATTCCTGGCCTAAAGTTTCTTGGTTCAGCCCCCCTGCCCCCCCCCTCCAACAAATGCTGCCCACTCATATTTCAGTCTATTCCATTTTGGCCCAGTGAACCCAAACCACCTGGGCATCAGAAAATGATCCAAAAACCTGCAAGTCACTTTGTAGTCAAAAGCTTTAGCTTAGCGGTGATAATACAGATGATAGATGGAGCGGGTTGCGGCGGTAAGCAGAGACACATGACGCCTAATGTAAACGTGCACTTAAACGTTTCGTCTGATGGCTCCGGATTAGAATCTGCAGCATGATTGATGTATTTATTTATCATCCGCTCCCCTGTGCCGACAGATTCCGCGCAAACACAGCCGAGCGCCATTAATCAGAGCGTAAATAACACGCTTTTTATTCACATCGCACGACTTGGCGAGCAGCGACATTTGACACTGCCACACAATAGTTGCAGCAAATGCAATGGGGCCGGGTAGGCACCCGCTCATGGCGCACAAACCGACACGCTGACGTCCTGCTGACTGCGTTGCCGTAAATTGAAATTTTCCCTTGCGAGCTCGGATTTTGGCTGCTGGGGGGCTGGTGGGGGGGATGTCCTCGTCATGAGCAGTGGTCACATAATGTTGATTAATGCCTGGTTTGGACGGAACTCTTTATATTTTCCCAGAAATTTTTTTTTTTTTAAATGCTGCATCAGCTGTTTTTGGTGCAGGGATACGGGAATCCAACAAAGGGTCCCTGTATTACCGTGCTTTAGTCAGAGGTCATGTTTCTGTCACAGGTCTTTGCTGTATGAAGCTGTCGCCGCCGCTCCCACCCCCAATCGCTGACTTTAGAACTATTGGACAGTAATGCAGTTGTCACTCAGTTACTGTGGAATTTCGTGGCATTTTTCAACCTTGCTCGATATGTGTTCATAGCTGTTGTAAGATCACAGTGTACTTTATACTTAAACACGAAGAGGGCTGTTTAACACACTTCAAGCTGACGGGGCCTGCGAGGTCTCCCAGGAGGCGCAGAGGGCCCCTGCACATCTCCGTCTGTCTCCCCCATTTAGGGAAATCACATGGAAAGTGAAAGAGACACTGAGAGGTCAGAGAGCACTTGCATTTATCCATCTATTTACAATCTGGAGCCTAAGTTGCATTTTTAAAACATCCATCCATCCATTCATCCATTCATCCGTTTATTCCTCAGCCACTTGTAATATCTGCAATTATAGGTATTTCCAACATTTAGGATTGTAATGTGTCATTTTATTACGTTCTTTTTATCATGTGCAGTTCTTAAATTACCTACTTGTAAACTAAAAAAATGACTTCGAATTCAACAGATTAACAATGTAACTAAAATTATTTTATTACCATTGGAATTTCTATATATGTATAACAGGTTCTGGATATAAATATTATATAAGAAAACTCAATGAAAGGTGTCTATTAATGTTTATTAACTATTATGTGCAGTGAAAATTGTAAAATATTCGTGCGGTTATTGAAACACAAATGGCAAAGGTGTAGCGTAACACTAAGTGACGCTTGCAAATATCTCTCCCCACGAAGCCTCGCAGTATCGATACACGTCACGCTGACAAGATGACGCGGCGGCTGCACTTTTTCGTTACTCGTGTTGGGTTACTCATATTCAAAGAAATTTCGACCTGTCATTTTGATCAAAAACCATGAAAGTCGCTGATCACCAGCCAACAGGAAGGTGCAGCGATATAACCTGGAGCATTATTAACCGTCACAGCACATACGTGGGAAAATGCGGCGATCTAAAATGCGTTTTACTGATTTCCCTGAATTCTGGCAGACGCCGAGAACCCCTCTGACTCCTGCTCGCCTCGTCTTACCCGGTGTGTGTTTTTTCATTTGCATAAACACACACCTTGTCATTATTTATTGCTTAATTAGCATTGTGCTTAATTAAATTTACATTAATCAAGGAGACTGAGGTGCTGCTTGGGGAAGCCTTTTCACATATTGCATGCTAAATATGCTTTGCTTGATATCTATCTATCTATCTATCTATACACATTTTCAATAATACTGTCTATATAAACAAATTTGCATTATATGTATATTGCATTATATGTATAGAAAGGTTATATAATTTAATTACGGTAATTAAGGTAAATACTTCACAGTAGCTTTGTTTGAGAAGCTACTTCCTCTTGGCCATCCTAAAACAGGAAGAGACATCCATCTTGAGAAAATAGCTTGTTCCTTTTCAGGGAGCGAGCCAGGATTCTGTCCTCTTCGCCATTAATGGAGTGAAGCGGGCCCCAGTGGTGAGGAGAGACACAAGGAGAGATGCAGCGGGTGATGGAGGTGGAGGGGAGGGGGTATCTCGGTGTAATTAAAGCTGTATTAATGGGAGGCAGACACATGGAGAGGAAGGTCACTCCCCATGGCGTCCCAGAGCTCTGCACGCGCTCACTGAGGCCCCCTCCCAGTCTGTACGCCCCCCCCCCCCCCCCGGGGGGGGGGGGCCCGGGGAGGTACGCGCACCGCCCCGAGGGGGGAAGTGGGGGGGTGTGGGGGGGTTGGGGGGGGGGGCGGTGG
>JAODLD010000040.1:13321589-13335250 GCA_026781065.1 Mormyrops boulengeri | reverse complement strand
CCACACACATACACATACTCTATGGGCAATCAAGATGTTCAAAGTAATTTCAAATAAATATAAAAATACATTGAATCTAAATCAGTATAAACAGAGATATTAATCTCCACATGCATGCATAAATAAAAATATCATACCAATAGCTTTGCATTAAATAATTATATTATTGTGGTATAACTGTGATCCAATGCATTAAGGTTTGTTACTACCTTATACTTGCAAGGTCCCAGTCAATCCTTTAATGCTTAACAATTTTAATTATTTTAACTGTTATTTGTACTTTCGACTGGATTTCACAGTCTCCCCACAAACGAGCCATGACAGCTCTTTGCGGAGAAGCTGGTTGCACCCTCAGAAACTTCACACCCCCTGCTGTAGCACTCTGACCTGCCAGGTGAAGGACACATCACGTTGTGTATGTGACTGTTAAGCCCGCGACCTCTACAACTGTGTAGATTTGGAGGGGGGGTCGAGAATGGTCGACAGCTACCTTCTGACCATAAAGTTTGCAGGTTCTAAACTGGGGAATAAATGGTTTCAACCTTGAACAAAGGTACCTTGATTGCCTAATTATACAAATAGCAGCCGATAGATGAAATTACAACTTGTGCGGCAAAAAAGTAAGTATGAATGGTCCAGTCTGATTTATTGTTTTTTTTTTTATATTGTTTGTGTAGGATTGTATTGGGGGAAAATTGTTAACTTGTGACACTGTATTGTGTTACTGGAGTTATAATCCCCTGTAGCTACAGATAATGCTTGGGGAGGGGGGGGACCTATGGACTGCAATGCCGATTTTCCACTACTAGGCCGTACCCAAGCCGTACAGCTTTCTGGCGGTTATTGTAAAGTATGCAAGCCATCCCCTGGTCGTAACCAGGGGTGAAAGTGTGACCAATCCAAGCTGGTTGTGTCACCACCATCCAGTCGGCCCAAATGCATGGATGCTGGTGATTGGCATCAATATGCATGAATTCTGAAGGAAAAAAAGGCTTATTCTATATACTATACATCATTACTAGTATCACACATAGCAATATATTGATGCATTTCTCACAACTGGGAATTTGGAAATTTCCAACGCCATACTCAAAAAATCACTCTAGAGCAGCTTAATGGAATGGATTCGTAATGTAAATTTACGCAAGCGAATGCAAATTCCGTTAGTGTTTGATTCTTGCGTAATACAACGATTCTAACAGATGTGTCAGAAAATGAGGATATTAGCACAAAGTAATTCATGAGATACACTGTGTGAACAGCATATAAGCGTCTCTTCGGTTTGACGTCGCTGACGCTCTCCAAACCCGGCAGCGCCCGAGCTGACCCTTCTGCAGTGGAAAACCGAAGCGAGCTGGAACCGCGCTGTAACTAGGTCTCTTCGCGGTACAGCTTAGGTACTACCTGTATGCCAGTAGAAGAGTGGCATAAGTGTGCAAAGTGTGAAAAGCCTTGTTTGTCAAGGCATGAACAGGGACACAGGAATTGGAGAATGGATTGGGGTGATTTTATTGGATGGCATGAAAAAGGCAGGTGAGCACTGACCAATATATAGAAACAACTTTGGCTTGATTTTCTAACCCAAAACCCACAAGAGTCAGAACAATGTTTCCAGACACTTTCATTGTAACGGGCGCTTATCCTCAACCTTGTCTCTCTCCCACAGAGACACACACATCTTTCATTGTACCTTTGGAAAGAGGCAGGGCCAATCAGGTCTTTTAAAGGAATCCAAAGAAACCTATAAAATTGTACATCTCCATAAAAAATCTGCCGTCAGATGCCGGCCATCCGAGCCTTCTGTAGGTCACATGTTCGAGCCTGAAGCTTTCCCAGCAGCTGCCTGGGAAAAAGGCTTGTATTGGATGTGACAAGATGTGTCATTACTGAGCTGGGGCAGGTGGCCAACTGACTTTTCTCTTCCACTGAGCATGAAGCTTTCTCCTTTATCACCCAAGTCTACCGCTCGTAGTAAAGTTTAGTGTTACTTTAATTCATCTCCCCATCCATCCTCCATAATGCTTATCCAGAGTGATGCTGAAGCCCATCCAGGAAGCAGAGGTCACTCGGTAGGGGAATTCCACTCCATCACAGGTGTTACTTTAACTGCTCCCGGAAAATTAGCATTAAGCGGTGAAAGTTACACCGATAGTAACAACAGTCAGGTGGTTTAGTTCACAGGCAGCTTCCACCTGTCCACGGGCACAGAGAGAGAGAGGGAGGGAGGAAGCTGTCAGCAGGACAAATCCCACGTATTGACTGATCCACTTAGCGCATGTATCAGTATTTAATTTAAAGACCTAAGGCCCCCAAAAACAATCAATCGCATAGGAAGTCTAATTACACAAATAGAAGAATTTAATTGCTCATAAGTATAAATTAAACGGGGGCTTTTTGTTAGATCAATTACAGATAGAGGGTTGTAAACCCGAAGTAAACATGATGAGATTATTTAACAATAATTACGACAGTAATAATAATGCATCCATCTTCCGAATGCTTTACTTGGCCAGAGCTCTTGGGATCCTGCTACTACTGCTAATACTACAACTGCTACTATTGTTACTGTTACTACAGCTACTACTACCATGACAACTATTATAATACAATTGAATTTAACAGAATATCTTTATTATCATTGTACATATACAACAGAACTAAGTCTGGTTAAGTCTGCAGGGAGGAATGCAAGTAAGAAGTTCACTGTACTTGTAAAAATTATATTAGACAGACAGACAGACAGATAGATAGATGTGCATCATAAAGCTACTACCACTACAACTACTACTACTATTACTAATAATAATAATAATAGCAACAACAAGAAAGAAGAAGAAGAATATTGTTGTTACTAAGATTCATCCTTTAGGTCCTCAGTGAATATAGATGTGACTTTGTAGGTCTGTGAATGAATGTTGCTGATTTTGTTTCTAGTGAACTATAGTGCAGGTCACTGACACTTAACATGGCTTACATGCACAATTTCACCCATTCCAACAGGAAGTTCTACAAGGAAGTGACCAAATTCACTACCTTACCGTGCATCTTGCCATTTTTAAGGGAGTTTGAAGGACATATACATTCTAGCTTCTGTGCAAAAAAAATAAACAAATAAATAAACGGCTGTGTGCCGCAAATAGAATTTCCCTGGTTCGGATTTCCGTATAAATTTGCGCTTTCCATCATAGCAGTTGATAAAACTCCCTTTGAGAGTGTTGTCTATTGTGAAGTTCTGCTCAGTTCTGAGAGTTCCTCTCCTCTGTGCGCCGATTTCCTGCCGCTTATCTCACACAGAAGCCAAGGAGCTTCAAACTGGGGATTTAGCTTCCATCATTATGAAATTAAATAGTTCTGTGAAAACAGAGCCAGCGCGTCTCATCTCCATTTCCGCTCTTAAGACAGGCGTCAGAAGAAAGACAGGCTGTCGAAAGGGGTCTGGGTACTTTTGAATGCTGCCGAGATCTAGCCCACCTCGTTAAACACCTCAGCATGATTAATTTATGCAAGCAGAGACATGAGATATAGGGATGCAAACTGTGAGTTTGAAACCAAGCTCCAGTTGCTGCAAGCTGGAGCTCCGCACAATACTGATGGGTGAAACAAGGCCTGTAGAAACTGAGTGATAAATCACCCAGCATTGTCAGTCTTGCCAAATTTAACCCAATAGGAGCCAAAGAAATCAGCCAATCAGCAATCGAAAATGAACGATAATCCCACCCACCACCCCTTATTTGTCTATCCGTGTCCGTTAACATTTACCCAAATGATTTTGTGAAGGTTTTATGATGCCTACAAAACACAATTTGCTCGAATGCCTCCAATATTACAATTATGCAATATAATATAATATAATACAAACTGTTCATACTTGTGCTCTGTTTTTGATATGGCCACAACTGCTGAATTAAATTCATAATCATGAGAAATATTATGAAACTGCATTCTTATACAGTATGGGGTTTCTTGTTAGAGAAGTATGTAATGCAAGGCTGACTACAGAACATGTACTGTACGTGGTAAGGACGTCACCATCTTAAGCAGTCGCTAGAGAGAGAGAGAGAGAGAGAGAGAGAGAGAGAGAGAGAGAGAGAGAGAGAGAGAGAGTAAGTACCAATCCATCTCCAGAGACAGATGCAATGGCTTGCTTTTGTTTTTCCGCCGGGCCGGATTTGTATGATGAAGTATGTAGTGAAAATAATAAAAAAAAATGAAGAAAAAAAACCTGAAGTAGCAATCAGAAAACTCTGGATTGTCTGAAGAGCAACTCTTGGCCTGCTCAACGACACCCCCGTTCAGCCTGGGAAATATTAACCAAGCCGTGTGGAGGCTAGCGCTTTCATTTCTGTTGTCTGGCAGGGACGTGCGCCGTCGATGACGCGGCAGAGGGCAACGTGGGCCCTCCGGTAGCCGAGACTCGGCTGGCTGCGATTGATCCTCGCCATATATGGCTGTCTTAATCAACGCGGTGCCCGCGGAGGCCAATGACACAGTGTCAGCGCGTTTCAAGTTGTAGGAGCAATATGAGAATCTTACATGTCATCACCGTAGTAATTGACGCAGCAATAAAGCGCTACGGCACAGTATGGTAGCTCAGAGAAGGCTAAAGAACAAGCTGAGATACAATTTCCAGACTCCTTTGATATAGTCATATGCATATCAGGTTTTACTTGGTGCTAATGTGGTTTTGGGTCTTTAATTTATTTTATTACTAGCTGGGTAAGCCTTTCAGAGATTATCGGGCTATAATGGTGATAGAGCTGGTGAATTTTCAATGGGCCATGTATCTCTGATGTTAATGCATGGATTCTGCAGGACCCTTCCAGGCTGGACGCTTAGATGCCAAGGACTGGGGGAGTCACCAGGAACAGTTCTACACATTAATTATTTCGCAATGGTTCCTGATGGGGAGAACGTCTCAGGATCCCATGTTGTTTTCTCAGGGGGGTGAGAGGTGTACTTTACTGTGTGGTCTGGAGTCACACGTGCTGATGTGGTGCTAAGTGGACCCTTGCGCATAAGTCATGCGGTGTCCGGCAGCCAAGTGCAATTACGGGGTGGAGAACAGCAGGGGGCGTAATGTTTAAGGACACGTGCATGCCATTTGAATGTTGCTGGTTTAACTTGGAGCTGAGAAATACCAGTAAAATCTAGCTGTATTAAATGGTTATATAATTCGTCTCTGGACTGTAACTTGCGACCAAACCACAGGGAGGTGAGGAACTAATTAATTGCTAATAAATTTCCCATCTTGCTGGAGCTGACAGGACATAAACGATTGGGTTTTAGTCAGATACCGACGATGCTGCTTTGCCATGGCTCAGTATTCCTGTGACGGTGCCAATACAACGAGAAGCAGTTGCATAATTGAAATGTCCATATGCTGAGGTTATTTCCATGTTATTGTTGTGCATATGTGTATTATTTTTATTTATCGTAAATAATAATACATTTTACAACGATACCCACTGAGTTAAGCTCAAGAATCCCCATTTTTGTGAATTTGTATTGGGGATTTTGCTTTGGGTCACAATATTGATATAAGCAGACTGAAATATTTACCCAGAATTCCATGGTGCACACTTTTTCCATTTGTCTCCACTGTACAAATAGAACCTGACTTCTAATCAGTCCTGCTATAGGGATTCTCTTTGGTTTGAAAAAGAAAAAAAAAAAACGTATGTATCAACAAGCAGCTCCTCAGTTTCATAAAACGAAGAGTCAAAGCACTACAGAGATGGAGTGCATGGTGAAAGGAAGAAGATGTCGCTGATGAGAATGTCAATTTCTCATTAATTTGCCAATTCAGTCAAATTAGGTTATATAGAGAGATTATTAGAAAAAATGCAGCCCGGTGATTAATCATCACTGAGTAATGTAAATTCATGATCGTGCTTTTCACAGCAAGTGAAATGGCCCCCGAAACATCACCTCTTCTTACCTTTGTATTTTCAGGCACCACATCTTGGGGGCAGAAGACGACCGATGCGAATCTGGCCATGCCCACCAGTCATCCCACAATGCACTGCTGCAGGGAGTCTGAATCACATGCTTAAAGCCGCTCGGAGGACATTCGGCTTCTCCCACCGGTGACCAGCAGTCATTCCGCCGTGCCCTACCCCACAGAGAGATAATCAACAGACTGCAAAATGCTGCGAATGCCTTGCATACTCTGTCGGTGTCTTTACATGCAATCTCCCCATAAATCAGAGATCCTTTACGGCCTCCTGCCCTGTGAAGGTCCGCTGATTCTTTATTTTTTTTTTTCATCATGGTTTACTGTCCATGTGTGATGTGTGGGAGGCGGTGATGTCCTTCAGACCAACCTAACGGTTATGGAGATACCAAATTGCAGTCAGCGCCTTCCTGCCTCATGTATGTATATATTATATATATGTGTGTGTGTGTGTGTGTGTGTGTGTGTGTGTGTGTGTGTGTATGTGTGTCAAAGAGAAGGTAATACATCATATCCATTACATTATTAACTTACTGTTTTAAACCCACAGTGGACCCACACAATGTAAATATTAGAGTAAAGCAAAAGTTGCTTAATATTCTGCAGGTACTTTTCTCCAACCCAGTGGTCTACTGAACAGTGCAAATTGTGCATTTGAGAATTATGGATTTCTCTGGTGAGGGCAGTAACCTTATGGAGAAACATTCCATTTTTTAATACATTTTTTGTCCCTTTTTTTTTTTGGTGCCTTTCTTTTTTCTCTTTTTTACACTGTGTAAGTGATTTCACTGTTCAGAAAGCAGAGTGGAAACCTTGCTCCTTAACTGCTGTCATGTATTATGAATTACTGATTTACTTAAAAAAAAATAATAAACAAATCCTACAGTAGGTAATGCTTACCTTTGCCCAGGAAAGCTACTTTTTAAATGCTGCTTTTTATTTATCATGAAG
The DNA here is from genome assembly GCA_026781065.1 of Mormyrops boulengeri. Classification (NCBI taxonomy): domain Eukaryota; kingdom Metazoa; phylum Chordata; class Actinopteri; order Osteoglossiformes; family Mormyridae; genus Mormyrops; species Mormyrops boulengeri. Next base: position 13,328,346 of record JAODLD010000040.1, on the reverse strand, counting down.
TTTCTCATTTTACAGTGGTATCCACATTTTCCACCTCTCATCCATCTTAACCTGGTCATGGGGGAGCCTGAAGCCCTGGCAGCACTGGGGACAATGCTGGGATGCATTCTGCATGGGACACATGCAAGCATGCAAGAGGAATACAGGGGAACACAGGATGAACATGCAGACCCCACCCACAAAGAGCAGGGGCTGAATTCAGAGCTACAATGCCATACAATATGCTGCTATCACCAGGTGATTTCCTAAAGCACCGTTAGGAAGCTCTACCTTATTTAACCAAATCTATAAAAAGGTCAATTTTTAAGTGCTATTTTGTGAGTTGTGTGGTGTAAAGCAGTATTGTTTTAGGTCTGATGTTTTGATTTATTTTTCAATTTTAATTTTTATTAGAAATTCAGTTTTGATTTTAGTTAGTTTTCAATGTGGCTTTATTAGTTTGTATTACTTTATATTTCAAAGAGTTATTTGTATTTTCTTTGTATATATTTCATTTTAAGGTTAAGTTCTAATCATTTGGATCTGTCTTTCCATTTCAGTAGTACAGTATAGTCTTTTTGGCTTTATATTTCTAGGTATAGAGAGAAAGTTGTGGATGTATTTTATATGCCTAATCTTTAGAGAATCCTACATGAATACACAGTGCATATTATGTGCTAGTGTTCTCAAATTGGACAAAACATGTTCCAGGCACTACTAATGGTCATTAAAGATAAACAAATAGTTACTTTACTTAAATTGTACTAAAAAAGCAGTAATGGAAAGTATGTGACATTTGTTTTTATTTCAATTAGTTTCTTAAGCAATATTTATCATTTTCGTTTATTTCTTGTCCATTGTTTTATTTTTGTATCTTATTTCATACCCCCGTAGCCTATGGGATAATCTCCAGACCCCCACAACCCTGAACAGGATAAGCGGTTGGATGGATGGATGGATGGATGGATGGATGGATTTTATTCCATTTTACGAAAATGGTTTCTTATACTTTTAGTTTAACAATAACAATGTTAGTCTGAAGACAGGCAGTTGGCGCACTGGCATCCTTAAATTGTGTGCCAGGTGATGGGCTGGCATTTGGCCCAGACTGGTCCCCCACCTATCGGCCTGTGCCCTGTGAGATGAGCTCCAGACTCAGTGACCCTGCTGCAAGAGCCACATTCATCCACCAGAATTTTGTTCACATTTCCATATTGGCATAATGTCAATTGTTCATATTTTTAAATATATTGATTGAATTTGGTAACTTTTACAAACTGAAGTGGCAGTTTCTATGTTGGTAGTTCATTGGTTGCTACTAACAAGTTGTTTTGTAGAAAAATGTGTAAGATGTGTGCACAATTTGGATCAATGAACGTTTTGAGCATAATATTAAAGAAATAATATAATAATGAAAAATCCTGGGTGGAAAACTATACAGCAGAATAAAGATATTCAACCATCATTGGGCTGCAGTGAGTTCATTGCTCAGGCCTGCTGTGTAGGTGCTATGAAAAGGGCCCATGTAATGAATTATGCATCAAAAGTAAAAAATCTGCACAACTACAAAAGTAGCTTAGCTAAGAATTTGAAAGAATAGCTAGTTTGATTAGACAATGCTACAACATCTGTCCTGGGAAAGTGGATGGAAGATGGAGGGACATATTATCTTTGTGTGTGTTTGCATAGCATTCAAACGGCCCAAGAACATGCTAAGATGAACTGGAGCTGCCAAATTGTCTGTAGGGGTGAATGTGCATTTGAATGGTGTGTGTAGATGCCCCATGATGGATTGGCGCCCCGTCCTGGGTTCTTCCCTGACTTGTGTCCATAGCTTCCAGGATAGGCTCCAGACCTCCCCGACCCTGCACTGTTGTCTCATTCCTCCTGATGAGTCCCCCTCACATTTCATAATTATTCGTTTGGACCCCCACACATTTAACATAAAATATTAGTTCACCGCCAGTGTGTCCCCCCCCATTCAAAATGCTTCTGACGCCCTTGTGTGTGTATATATATACATACACACACACACACACATACACACGCACACATATACAAACATACAGCTGCAGCATCAAAAGGCGGCGATCAGATATGTTGTCTCTCGAATTCTAATTGAGTGCCATGTGTTGTATGCCATAGGCCTATTCCTGGTTAATATTACGATTTTTCGTAAGTTTTTTTTTAACTCCTTCATCAATCGAAAGGTTTGACAGACTGACTGTCAGGCGGTTGATGAACAACGTGCTTTATTCGGGTCTTCACTCGATGTCCAAAGATTTATCTTGTCACGCTACAGCCGCTAATGTAGCTTAAGGCTACGCCCTGCAAATTAATTGATTGGATATGCACATGCACGTACATCTAACGCCAAGGTATATTCAAAACCAGCGGTCTGAGCGCAAGACAACATAGGCAAGTGCATCAAAACGCGCACGCTTTAAAGTACAGCTATTGCATTTTATTAAGGGTCGCTGCTGATAGAATCCTTCCCTGCCATTTGTGTTTGTGATTCGTAGGATTAATTCATTTTCAGTTTACTGTTTGTGATTAAATTCCCAAATTGATTAGCCTTATCTAAAATTCAGGACAACAAATAATAGTAATACATTTTTTTTATTTAAATTTCTAAATCATAATGAGAAAAATAAATAAACAAATAATGCAAGAAAAGGATATCTCTGAGAATGGAGCATTCCCCGGTCCTGGAAGACAGTTCCCACATTTGCCGGTGATTGACAAGTCTGACATATGGAATAGTTCACGTATTCCCCGGTGACTGGCAGATGGAGGGAGCCGAGAGGCGGATAGACTTGCCTGCGAGGCTGGGTATGATTTCATATTCAGTGCTTTTGATCAAGGCGATTTCCAGATCCCTCGCACTAAATTTAGCACCAGCAGCAATTAGTGGAGGAGCCGCACGGATGCGTAACTGGGAAATCGTAACTTAACGAGTGAGAGATTTGCGGCATGGGCGGCTTTCTCTGTGCCGCGATCATCATTCTTATATATATATATATTTTTTTTCGTGTGCCGTTGTTTGTACTCCCTGTTTCACCATTTGTAATAGCGTGTGTAAGTTTTAAGCTACATGTTTACGTTGCCACTAAAAACCTGTCCACACCGGTGGAATAAAAAATAAATTAAGGCATTATATAAAAAACAACCATGCTCAGCTGGCGGAATACAAATACATCAGCTGGATGCCACTTTGGCAGCAATAAGAGTCACATATCCTTTCTTGGCTGAAATCCTCTATCATCTTACCCGAGGGCGTACATTTGGGTATAGACAGCAGGGACATTTCCCTACCAATATGTTGCGAGTACTGTGTGTATATAGGAAGTTGGGGGATTGGCGCTCAATCGGTCCCTACCAATGTTGAAACAAAGCCTACACACTTAACTGCACCAATCTGAGGGAGACCAGCATTACAGTAAATACAGACGCTCCTCTACTTACGAACTTTCAACTTACAAACGACTTCTGGCCGCTACTCCCGCCGCGCAGCAGCGTAGTGTGTGTACTCCCAGCACCCTAGTTCTTTGTACTTGCACATGCCCTTAAAATGATGTTGAATAACGACTTACAAACATTTCGAGTTACGAACGGCCGTTCGGAACTTATCTCGTTTGTAAGTAGAGGAGTGTCTGTATAAAAATAAATAAATAAGTGTTGAAAAGAATAGTAATATGTATGGGGCCATTTGTAAAAAGAAAAATCAGCATTGAGGGTAGTGTAGAAAAGGGGACCAGGTGTCTTCATAGGATCTCATGTTCTCTAGATTTGAATGGTGTGTTAGTGGATTGAACTAATGACTTATGGAAACCTTGGATCTATCTTTCCAGTTCAGTAGTATACTGTAGTCTTTTCAGCACGCTGAAAAGTACGCTCAGCTACGCTGCTGCGTGGCGGGAGTAGCGGCCAGAAGTCGTACTAGGCGGAACTGGAGCGCAGGAAATAAAAATTGATGTTGTGAACAGGAAACGGGAGTCCAGTGAACACAATTTGGACTTATAGTCTTCTTCGTTCGTATGTCTGAAAGTTCATAAGTTGAACGTTCGTAAGTAGAGGAGCTTCTGTATCATGCACATGACGTGCAGTTTGTCCCATCGTCCCAGTTTGCCTGCTCCATTCCGTTTCATATGAACATGTTAGTTTTATGTTATTTCATCTGTTATATGTGAATACGTATCCACAGAGAATGTCTTATTAGTTGTTACTGTGATGCATTGTTGTACTGTACCGTGCATTGTGTAATAATAATAATAATAATAATAATAATAATAAACCAATCCATTATGCAGTGAGCTCCTCATAAAAAGTTCCAGGCTTATGGGAAATGATCAGAAATGCACCTCCGTCCTTGTAAAAATGATCTGACACTTACCTACCTTTCTTCTGTCTATAAATAGAAGGATCTTTTTTAAGCTTTTTTTTTAAAGCTAGGTTTGTGTCAATGGAAATGTGGGCAAATTTTATCATGGGAAAAATCTGGTGAAACATGTACAGCTTACATGCAACAGCTTTGGCTGTCTCCATGGTAACTGTCCCAAAATTACCTTCAGCATATGCATATTCACTGATGAACGTCTGCGTGCGTGATGGAAGGTGTCGGGAGTTGCGGTGCTGCTTTCTCACCTCAGACAATGTCTACTTCGTCATTGCTTTCCTGGCTTTATAAGGGCCACCATGTGAGGCTGGTGACATGTCACACAGATGGAGCCTGAACTTAAGTTAAGCCAACTCACTTTATTGTCATTTCACACACATGAAGCAAAATTGCAAATCTTAAGAGCATCAAACAGCTAGAACAAAAAATGGTCGAACAATAAATACTTTGGAGAGGGGATGAATAAAAAAACAATATACAACAGTACATAACAACAATGACTCAGTGCAAATAGACCAAGAAAACAGTTGAAGACAGTCTAACATGGAAAATCCAGCTTTTCACAAAGGAAAACTGTCTTTATTGGCCGAGGCACTTGGAAATTCTGATGTCCAGTAAGCAGGAACACGTTTGTGATCTGGGTCCACTTTTTTGTTTCTTTTCTTTGTGCACACAGAATTGTGGGAATGAACAAAACCTCTCAGGCAGATATGAGTCTTCAGCTTATCATCACCTTCTGGGGAGGAAGTCAGAAAGTGTTTTCCAGTTTTCCCTCATGTGACACCTTCACATTATCTGCCTTGATGTTGTGCGATTGTACATTGCTCACTCATGAACACAAGCTGATCTCGTGGTAGCTGTGTCGTATTCCAGCCGTCTTTTTGCATCTTGTGGATTGGCTGTTGCTCTCTTTCATGTAGGGTAACCAACGTAAGACAGTGTCATGTGTTATTATTGCTAAGGCAGTTCTATATATTGCTATTGCTATGTTTCTACAACTAGATGTATAATCTTCTGAGAGTAAAGCCAGAATGAAGTGCCCATCCTTTACTCTTTTGCTCCACTGCACTAGTGTCTGTAATTGGAAAGTGAGGTAAATACAGAATGGATTGTCCATGGCTTTCCATCTGAGCTGCAAAGCTTATTCAGCATCAGTCAGTGATTTTAAAGGGAAAGTATGATTCTTATAGATTGAACATTTTCATGGATATGTAAACTCTTCTTTCCCCATAACCACATATTCCTCCACACTGCCAGCCCAGAACAGAACATACACACACTATTTAGAGATACCAATTAGCATAACTGCATGTCTTTGGACTGGGGGGGGGGGGGTCAGAGCAAACCCGAATAACATCGAGAGAATAGGTGAGCTCCACATGTGCAGCGTTGCTGGAATTCAAATCCCCGATCCAACAGTGTTACCCACTGGGCCACTGTGCCACCCTGCCAAATTAGACTTCATTAAACCTGTTAATGAATTTGATTAAATATTATCCCCGAAAACTGAAAGTGCCTTGTATAGCTTCACTTGAATTGCTTCCGGAATGATTATAGGAACAAAACGATCCATTTAGCGTTATGCACTGAAATTAATTATGTGACTTCAATATTTTTTCCCAAGAAAACCTGCATGATCCCTGAAGAGCTGACCTGTCAATGTCTCGTTAATTAAGTAACCCTTAAATACTCTTCCTGCAGACCAATAGCTCATAGAACTAAATCGCAAGCCTTCTGCCTATTGGTATGACCAGTGAGTAGGAACTCTGCAAGCGTAGACAAGCCAAGGGTCCTTCTGGGCCTCCATAAAATAAGTTGTCGGAGAAAGTGTGTTTGAATCAGTATATGTGGGACATCTTTAAAAATGCATTCCTTAATGAGAGCATGATTACGCTTCTCTCTGGTGACTTCCTAAAGTATTGTGGCTCCATATGGTTGAGAACAGTGGTGTGGTCCCCAGTGATTGGAGGACAATGAGGAGATAATGTAATACTGTAGCACAAAAATGCATCTGGGTGGAGTCGAATGGCACTCAAAGATCCGTCACGTTTATTCCTTGTATAAGGTGCGTAGACTCCATTAGGTGAATTTTATGTGTTTTTTTTTACAGACTCTTCTGAACTACATGGGTAACCATTGTTAAGTGAATAAGGAATGGGTGCGTATGGATGGTACCCCTGCTGAGTATGTGTGTGGGGGGTCACCTTGGAGGTGTGGTGTGGCTCAGTGCTCAGGCTTCCGTGTCTGTAATCATAAGGTCACCAGTTCAAGCCTTGGTCTGTACACAGTAGTCAAATCTAAGTCCCACAAGCAAGACCATTAACACCCTCCCCCCAAATGCTCCAGAGGTGCCAGATAAATGGCCTCACCTTGTGCTTGGAC
>JAODLD010000040.1:13310157-13321489 GCA_026781065.1 Mormyrops boulengeri | reverse complement strand
CCCCCCACATGCTCCAGCGGTGCCATATAAATGGCCTCACCTTGTGCTTGGACCCCCCCCCCCCCCCCCCACTTCACTCTCATCTGTGTATGTCTCGGAAGAATAAGATGTGAAATGTGACATGGACCATTCCAATGTATCTGTGTCCATGGAAAATAGAGCATCTTCTCATTTCTCTCTGTGTTCAGGCAGGTTTCCTGCTGCAGTCTCTGAACATGCAGACGTGTCAAGCACAGCCTAATTTGATCATAATTTGTGAATATGTGTGACTACATGGTCTGCGATGGACTGGCATTGTCCAACTAGTTATGGAAAATGAATGAATAAATGTTCTGGACTACAATAGACAAATATTTGTTCTGAATGGAAATAAATGAGAAACATCAGCTTTCCAAATATGTTAATTTGTATGCCAGTATCAGTTAATTTGGAATCATGTAGCACATGTTTAAAAATTTGGATATTATGCTGTGTGTTTGTTTTTGCTGAAGCCTGATTATCATTCAATGTGCCTAAAATATTGATGTAATTCATCAAGATATTGTGCACCATCAAGAATGAAGTGAAGCTCACTTTCTTATAAAATCACCTTTCCGAAACCTTCATTTCATAAATGGGGCTCTAGAAAAGTTCAGTGCAGTTTACTCACTAATATACTGTGTCATTTTCTGTTGCAAGGTCAATGTTCATAACATATCTCACTGCAAGAAATTATTCCCGCATACTTAAAGCTAGTATTATTATTTACTGTGCCCCTCTGCTGGATGGAAAATGGGTGGGTGGATGGATCGATTGATTATTATTTTTATTAGCAATAACAATATTATTGTCTTTAAAGAGATACGTCTCCCCATCTTACTATTAGCCAGAATTTACTAACCAATGTAAAACAAAAGTCAAAACAGAATTTAAATGGAATATACTATACAAAATTAAATAAAGCATATATTTATTCATATTTAATAACTGTGGCTATGAGCAACCTGTCTAGTTTTAACCTAATCTGCCTATTGCCTCACGGTGAGCGTAAATCACCTGATACAGCGGTGAATCTGAGGTTCGCACGTGACGCAGGATTGCTTCCTCGCGCCTCTTCGGCGAGGGAAACAAGGGAAAGATGCCGGAGTCCAGTGCTTCCCCGCCTCATGGAATGCAGTGGAATTAAGGTGGGAAATGCTCCGGAGTTGATGTTAATCTCTTGAAAGAGGCCGTGAGAAGTTTATAACGATCTTCCTTCCTTCTGCTGAGTTCTCGTACTCTCAAACTCACTGTTAGCATTAGTGTCATTCTTAGAGCCCTCATCATTGCCAGTCCTTACTCTGTTAAAACCTCCAGCTAAGATGTAAAATGTATGATAATGTAGTAAAAGTATATCTCATAATAATTTTTGCTTGCCTAAATTAAAACGATATTACGTTTGAAGACCTGTCGCCTGTCATTTCCGTGAGCTGTTGTTAGTTTTTCCCCGGTAGCGTTTAATCGCAGTGAGGGACAGTGTCACCATTCTTCACATCAACCGCCGGCCTTTATTTTTTCCACAGTAAAGACAGCCCCCCCCCCCCCGAGCTTCTCCTAACAAAAAACCACGCGCGCTCCGTTTATACGGCTTGCAGGAGAACCTCTCCTGCTGCACGCAAACATCAAAGGAAATCATGCCAGCTGAGAGTAGGAGCCTGCAAATTTATTATCCACTGATATGGTGCAGAGAGACACAAGCAGCGGTGCATTCTAATTTGTCCTTTCAGGATAATGTAAATAAGGTATAATTCCCCCCAAAATCGTTGTATGCTCCGAAATGCTTACTTATACTTCTCTGGTCTGGTGAGACAAGCAGGTATGTGTTGTCTAATATACAGGTAATTTTGTAACACTATTACCCCACGTTGATACACTTTCGTTTTGTGATCTCTCACCCAGGCAAAAGGTTTTGACGGTTTGGGTAGACTGCTTGCAGCAGTTTGACGACACGGAGGAAGAAGGAGAGACATTCTCCGACAGGTGTGTCTTTGAAACCATCATCATGTGGCCTCTTTGGCCCACTGGCACGCTCTGAAGTAAGAGTGATGTACCATCCATACTGAGCATGGCGGCGGGGGCGGGGAAGGGGGATTAGTGGCCCCAGCCCCGAAGAGGGACTCCTCTGACACGCTTTGGAAAAGACGGAGATTCTAAGGGGATGATCAAAGACCTCTGCCACCTAAGGCCTTCATTCACAGCACGGTCGGTGTGATTAACGCGTAGCAAAATATTCAAACATGGTGACAGCTCTAGATCGATACCTCACTGGTGTGCTGATAGCTGCAGTTTTTTTTGCAACGTGTGGTCGTTTGCTAATGGCAGCGCTTCTGCTTTGTCCCGACTCTTAAACCGGTGGTGGGATCAAGGACTATGCCTTACTTTTCTGTCTAGGTACAAACTGTGCAAAAGTCTTAGGCAGTCAAATAAAATGTTTAAGGCTTTATAATTGCTCAGAAAATTAGAATGTAACATTAGAACGTATGCAAATTAACAGTAACAACAAAAACTAACAAGAATTTCTTCTATTCTCCAAAAAGATATTGATATATAGTTGAATATCTAAATGAACACTGTTTGGTTCCAGAACCTTTCCTCAGGGGCACCTTTAGTAAATTTCATCACCAGCTCAATGAATGAATGAATTAAAATAGTTAAATGACTCGATTGACCAAACATGGTGTGCTAGTCATTGAATCAAAAAAATATATTGTTTTATTGAATGGATGCTGCAGATAGGAGAGGTTTTGAAATGGTTAAGGTAGCACACTTTTCTTGACATAATATCGTAATCTTACGCAAATATGGTCAAACATTATTGAAGATCATTTAAACATTATTTTCTCTGCCTGCCTAAGACTTTTGCTCAGTACTGTATGTCTAGCAGCATACTCAAACAGTACCACAGAAACCTCATCTAGCCTGGCCCCCATGCTGAAGTGAACGAGAAGAATTTCCCGAGATCTAAAATGAATTTCACATTTATGCTTGCTTAAACTCTTGGCTGCAAATAAAACAGACTCTCCTTCCCCTATTGTCCATTGTATTTGTTTGAAACGATCAAACATGTGTCTCCAATCACAGCCCCTTCAAGAATTGAAAGAATCGGTTTGTTTCTGCAGTTCTCTTCGAAAGCCATAGTGCTGTGAGATTAACAAACGGAGAATAACAACAAGAAAAGGGGGAAAAAAAACAAGAATCGAGGGTCGAAAATCAAGGCAGTAATCACTTGATTGGCACCCGTGTGCTGTAGCATGTGGCATTAGGTAAAGGTTTGCGAGCGATTATGGGATAGGCGGCGAGAGCGTGATGAAGACGGTCACGTGGCGCCTTACTCCAGCCCCAGGACGCGGGTTCAAAGCCGTCTGTCTGCTGGAAGTCTGCCGCTGTCACCGTTTCAGTGGGACTCCCAGGAGACCAGAGGGACTCCTCAACTCTCTCCTTTCATTTCCTCGTCTTGCTGCTGAGGCTCCTGTTCCTTTGAGACTCTCTCCAGCAGGACCCTCCCTGCCCCCCCCCCCTACATATGCATCACCTTAGCTCACCTCCCCATTTCCTGTCTCTCCATAATAACCCCACACCTCAGACACCCTTCCTCGTCGTTGCTCCTTTTTTGCAGAACAGACTTTTGTTTTTCTGAATGCAGCAAGATCAGGGACATTTTAATGCACAAGCTTATTAAAAAATGTTCATCCCCAGCATATGTGTGTGTGTGTATATATATATATATATATATAATATTTATTTATTTATATGCGTGTGTGTGTGGACTGAAAAAACAAGTTCAGACTTTATCCATCCCTCAGTCAACAACTAACGGATAGTATGTGAGGTTATGACAATGACAATGTTACTCAGAGCATGATGATTTTTCGAAGAGCCGCTCATGATTTTAGTGTCGGCCACCTGCCTCATCTCTTCCTCTCCGTCCCAGACATGGCTGTTTTGCCATTGGCTGCCTCACCGGCTAACTCCTAAGCACCCCCACCTGTTAAACACTCCAGCCCAGCCCTCGGTCTCACAGGCACGCAAGCGTAAACACACCATCGCCTGCGTGTCTCCAGAGGACGTTCAAATGTAAACCAAGGACTGGCTTTGCGGGCCTCTGTTCTTCCTGGCCGCTCAGCCGCTGCCCTGAGGTGAGATGGTCCGTGGACCTTTTTGGGTTTTTAGGCTGAGGGCCAACACGAACTTATGGCGCTCATCTCACAAGCGCCTCATTGTGTGAACACCACAACTCAGACTCTAACTTGTTGGCCCGGGGTGCAGCCAGCCGTTACAGGAGTAGGCAAACAGCCTGGATAACTATTACCCCAAAACAGCACTGGGGAAATGTCTACGTGGAAGATCTTATTCAGGCCCTCTATTCTCTGCTTCTCTGCCAGTTTGTTTAAGTTTATTGTCTTGGAAAATGGGAAATTCATGATGATGTTTGATGCTTCTTCTGAAATGTAGTAGGTAAAAGAAAAATGATTTTAAATCACTTTAAATGTCTCATTCATCTGGGCTACTGATCTTGACCATGAACTCAGTTGGGGAGTTAACTTGTGAATCCGTTTCTACTAATGTAAGATAAGACAGATTTAAGGAGTTTAATACATTGGGTAAAAGAATCATATATCCTTGTATATCTCATTGCCAGTCCCCAGAAAATTTAATTTCTCGACACAGACTCCCTGAACGTCACTTTATACAGGTAATGCTAAAATGAAGACTAGCGATAGTGGCGCTGGGACGTATAATTTTTTTTGAAGAAGTTGATATTATAGATGCACGGTGTTATATATGGCATAGAGAAAAACAATATACATTTAAAAGAAATACAATTTACAAGAACATTTATTTTTCAAGAATGACCTTTACAGGAAATACGTGCATGATTCTTCTTGCAATGTTATAGCGCAAACAAGTCCCAAAAAAACCCAAATCTGTATACTTTGGCTTTATTGTTTCAGAATACAGCAAAACTAAAATTAATGTTATTATTAAGAAAATTATAAAAGCATTAAAGCAGGAGGTGACGACTGATTTGCGAGTTTTGTGTTAAACACCAAGCGAGAATAAACCAATATGAGAGGTCCCTGCCGGAGTTTCACCATAATGTGTGAAACTCACTGAATATTGTGAGCTTGCCTGAAGATCAGAGCAAGATCTTAGTGTAATAATTAAGATTTGTTTCTACCTCACATCAGCTAATATTATTAATACTATGTATTGCAACAGCTGGATACAAGGCTAGAAAATGGATTTATCGCATAATCTGTGACCCACAGTTTATACCTGTGAAACAAGCAACTATGTCTCATACTAACCTTTTGATAATCCATGATGCTGGTTTGCACAAGGAAATATTTAAATATGTAGGAGGACTGAGAGCAACACAACAGGCTGCTCTAATAGCACATTTTCTCTACTAACTTATGAAACAACCAGTTTTGAGGCCTGAAAAGACACCAGTAGGTATAAAGGTTAAAGTCTTAGAAGGGTACTTGTCGTTCCCTTTACTCATGGCCTTAGCATGCATCAGAAACTTTTGGAATATCATGGTACATCATGACCTTGGAGTTATCTTACTGGCTTTGCATAGAGCCAACAGTCTGACTGGATAGTGCAGAAGAATGGCTAGAAAATGGTAGGCTAACAAGAAAGTAGGGCCGTTGCTCCAAAAGCCATCACGTAGCATCACCCCGTTATCCCTGTTAAGAAGGTGATTTCAGCAAGCTTGCAGACGTCCTGCCATGCATAAAAGTGATGCCTCTGAAGAATTAGCAGAAAGACACACTGGGCATGCTAAGGGGATAGGAGGTACAGAATAGGAACAAAAATCTGATTTAATTCCTTAGGTCCCATGTTTGTTCTTTCAGCTGGTTTCGCGGGAGAGCGCTGGGTGTCTCAGAAGCCCTCTGCGTGTCTCTCACAGTCACCTGCGTGAGTCAGAAATAATTAGACAGTTTGAAGTTCAGGTTCAAAAAAAATAGAGAGAAAGTACCCTGGAGGAGTGCACAATCCCCTCGTGGCACACAGATGTGTCCTTGAAACGTCTTCATCACCGGCGCAGCAACTCTCGACTCCTTCATCCAGCCGATCGCCGGCGTCAGCATTTCCGCCAGGTCCGCATGGCACCCCCTGAACTCTCATCTCCACAAACCAGGAGCTGGGGGGGGGCTGTTAGCTCTCCATTCTTCAACTCGAGATAATTCGGTGGTCTGTTTAAGGTTAAGGTGCAATTTGCATTTCAAAAGCAGCTCACCGTTGCCACTGCGGGGACGGAGGTGGCCGTCGTGGTGTCATTTAATGTCAGCTGCCATCAAGGCCTTGATAAAATTAATAGAGCTGCCTATGATTGATAACCCGGCTCATCTGCCATTCCCACTGAATATTCCCAGAGGTTTCCCTCCAAAAAAAAAAAACAAAGATGAAATCTGTCTCTCTGCTACCCGAAACACAGCTCTGCTTGAACCATCGTCTAACCAACAAGACCGTATACCTTACCATTGGTGTGAAAGCAACTGGACATCCGCTGAAAACAAATATGGTTGATGTAGCTTATTTGAGAAAGTCAAAACTGTGTCAAGAAACCCAGGTATGAAACAACTGGTTTTTAAACAGGTGGTGATGAAGCAAACTGTCATGCCCTCCCTGCCTGCCCCTCTCATTCTCTCCCTAATGTGGCTCTAACAAGCCACATCCGTTGCTTGTTTTGTCTTACCTCTTGTTTTAGCCCTCATGTGGATCACTCCAGCTGCCTCTCATTTGCTCCCTCATCAGTTGTGTTAGAAAGTGCCTCCCAGTCATATGCTCCCCAGTCCAGTCGTTGATGTTGCTCCCTGTGTGTGCTCCTAGAGCAGGGGTGGGCAATCTTTTCCACAAAGGGCCGGTGTGTATGCAGGTTTTCCCTACAACTCCCTAATTAGATTGCTGATTAGAGTACTGATTGACGAGTCCTCACCTGGGTTTGAAAAGCTAACCTAAAGGTTATCCCAAAAACCTGCATACACACTGGCCCTTTGTGGATGCCCACCCCTGCCATAGAGTGCTTCAGCCCTGCCCAGTCCACATCTTCCTGTTTTGATCCCTCGTGGCCCTTTCAGTTTGCCCTGCTTCTGTTTTGTTTTCCCCAATAAAGCCCTTTTCGTTCCGCCCTATGCTCATCCTCACCTATATCCCTGTATGTGGACAGTACAGAGGATATAATGGATTAATGTATACAAAACAGATTCAACACGATAGCTATCAGAGCAAGACCTGCAATGAGTTGATGCCATCTCGGCATTTTCTTCCTTACAATTCCAGTAAATACCACAATTTTATATCATTGTGATTTCTTTTTTTTATTCGTTGCATGGCCATCATAGGTGCAAAGACAAAGGGTAAGCGTATGGTTAAAAAGCCATTGCTCTTAAGCTCAGTTATCTGTGCCGCCTTCGCGCCATCCATCCCGCCTCCTTGCCATCCATCCCTCCTCCCCTCCTGCTCTGAGATCACCCCGCCGGCCCCTTAGCTGACCCTGTCCATCAGCCTTTTGTGTATGTCACTGTACTTTATTTCTGCTGAAGCTACAAAATGTCAGCTCACACATACACTCCAGCCTCCTTTTGTACGACCGGCGCTCTCCTTCCTATTCTTCTGTTCGGATCTCCATTTAATCTCTCTATATCTCTCTCCACAGCCAAGGGTCCTGGAGGATTCAGCAGCACCCTGAATCATCACACTCCACTGGCTGCCTCCGCACCCCCCCATCCTCACAACACCTTACTGGTGAACGCTGGCCTTTAAAGATCACCAGTTATCATCTTTCAGACTAACAGAGAGGCCTTCAAATCAAATTATTTATTTGTATATATCCCTGCAGTCTACAGCATCAATCTTTTCAGCATTCATATGGCATCTATTATTATTATTATTATTATTACTATTTATTATTTCCATCCATCCATCCGTCCATTTTCCATACCTGCATCAGGGGCGTCCAGAGCCTATCCTAGAAGCTACAGGCATAAGGCAGGGAATAATAATAATAATAATAATAATAATAATAATAATAATAATAATAATAATAAATAGGTAATTTTCTTTTTAATTTCACTATGACATTGTACTAGTTCAATATTGAGCATGACTGATGCCAGTGGTTGTCTGTTACCAGGACAATAATGAATATTCTGCACCCTAATCAGTCACATTGCCGGACTGGTGCACCTCATAGAGTCTTAGCACACCTGCAATTCCTGTGCACATTTTTGCATTGCTTCCACTGGATTTAAAAACCAGGTAGTTCACTGAACAATTACTACATTTTTTTCCTTGCCTGAAATAGCTTGATATGTTTTTGTCAGTCTTAATCTTTCCCCATGTTAGAAAATGGCTAGAATTCAGGCATCAAATCTCCTGGGGCTTCGGCACGTTGGACAGTCCTTCTTTTCTCTTCCTTCCAAATTTATCTCAAGTGCAGTTAATGAACACATATTATTTTCCCCTTTCCCTCCAAACACGCGCACAGAGACACACACGCACACAGAGTGACACACACGCACACACAGAGACACACACGCACACAGAAAAGTCTTTATACTCTCCATTGCTCCTTTTCTATTGGTTCATTTGCATCACCTATTATTTCTCGATAGTGAAGATATTGAAACAGGGCGACAAAGAAAGGCAGAGGGGCGGGCAGCATTTGAATCAATTACATCAAAAATAATTTTTCATTTGCATCCATATCTGTTTGAAATATGAACAAATGCCAAGCTCCTTTGTGTCTGGTTATTTATAGTGTTTTTCTGATAATTGTGGAGGAAATATCAAATTTGCATAGAGTGATTATTGTTGATTGTTTATCTAATCGTCAGGACATTTCAATATTCTTATCCTGACAGGTTGTCAAGTGCTTAAAACTCATTCATTTGGGGAAATTTGCATGCAATTTGGCTGTAATGGATTGGAGGGATGCCGGAAGACCTAGGATTAAAACTAGACTCTGCTTTAAGAGAGAGGTGGTTTTTGACTGTCTCACTCATATTCCTACACTTGACAGCCCGAGTCACCGACTTTGGGGGAGACAGGTATAAAAGACCAACACATCTGCAACTTCTGCTCCTTCCATCAATTCATATCAGCCTGTCTGCCAGTCATCGATGCCGTTACTGCTGGTGGCTGTATATGGTAACTGTTCGTTTTGTTGTTGTTGTTGCTGTTTTTCCAGCTTTCATTCGCGGATGTTTTGGCTGTCTCGATCTGTCTCTGCTCTGATACTTGGATCTGTTTCGCTGCCTGCATCATGGCGCATTGACCTTTCTCTCTCACTTGCTCTGGCATAGGCCGCTGGCTAACATGAGGGGACCTTACTGAAGATGGCCACCTTTATCTGGTATGTACAGAGATCCTGCCGAGAATGACCCATGGTCCTCCGCTTTCTCACATATTTCAGTGAAATGCCATTGGGTTGTCTGGTTTCGATTAACTTTCCGTAGTACGCGAGAGCGCGCTCTGTGACGAACTGGCACCCAGCCTGGCTGTCCTTGCCTTGTGCCCTGTGTTTCCTGAGTGGTTAAGGAAGACGGATGGATTAAGACATTCATTTATTTTTTGCTGCTGAGATAGTGCTTAAAAGCCCTTCTTAGATCTTGCTTTTAAATACAGTCTCCAGTTTTCTGTAAGAGTTGGAAGAGTATCCAATGACTGATACTCTTAACACGCCATAAACACATAAACATAATCAAAAGACTCATTGCAATTATTACTGTTCAAATCCGAGTCATTATGAGCAGGGGTGCTGCCAGAGATTTCGGGACTCTTGAAAGTATATCATATTGAGCCCCTAGCTCTGATCAATTATATCCCTGTCACTCAGGGTTAGGGATCGTCTAACTCCTCTATCTTTATGCTGCTCCTGATTATCTGGCCCTTTGTGGATGCTCTGAGTTTTGAGTGTCCCTGAAATTGTCTGGGCTGTACTAGCTCACTAAAGAAAACAAAATTGAATTAAAATAAAAAAGAAAAATATAAGTTTAATCAACACATATGATGCTATATATATGGTGCCACACAGTTTAGGCTCCAGACAGGCAGCCAGGGGGTTGGTGACAGTATGGCTGACGAGTAGGGTGGATTTTCTTCTCATGCTCGATCCATCACTTGATTTCCGTGTGCAGAGATGACCCCTCGTTTAGAATGTCGATGTTTTGGAGTTTTTCCTAAATTCTATGCGTGGGTTAATCGTGCCAGTAAGGGCAGAGGTGGGAGCTGTGCCGCGTAAGCAGAATCTGATCATCGCGTAAGACTCTTTTGCTCTTTGCACCCAAGAAACCATAACTGCAAAGGGTCTCCATCAGCCCTGTCTATCCCGATGCCCCACACAGTGACAGAACAGAAGGAATACCTCATTATACCATTTGCACAAAAGACATGACATGATTATCCCATACAAAACATAATGCGTCATTGAAAGCTTCTGCCATTTAAGTTATTGGTGTTCAGACCTGGGGACAGCTCCAGTGAGCCACTGCTTGCATGCAGTCAGAAAACAGGGGACACCCGCCCTCACAGTGCAGCCACGCTATTGGTCAAACGACTGGCAGCGGAGTGGGGTTGCTGAAAACATGTCCCATAATTGCTCTGAAATCATACTGGCAGGCACTAATAACTGGCGAGTCCACCCTGAATCATGGCAATCACAATAATCAGGCTCCGGTTCTCACAGAGCACCTTCCTCGCCCAAGGTGGAGCAGCCGTACATGACTGGGCTTACAACCAACACATTTTCCCTTTAATTGTCTCTCCGCTTACCATACATTTTTAAATTGCTCTGCCTCATACTAACTGTCAGCCTTTTTTATATAAAATATTGGCATTCGCCTTTTTTTTGTTTTTTTTTTTGTTTTTTACGAAGGCCTTATTGTGCTGTCTGTTTAAAATGGGAAATGTGATATTTATGCATTGCTTGATTTCTTGGACCGTTCTAATGGGAATATTATGCATTTTGTACATATTATATACCTTGCGACGCATAAACACGGGAACGGGCTGAATGTCAGGAAACCCGAAAGAGAGCGGCGATCCAAAACTGTTGATAAAATCAGAAGCCAATGCACGGAGGTGTTTCCGCTAATTGACATACGATACGTATATCTATTGTTCCTCTGCATTGCCGTACCATTGTAATTGGGCAGGGAAGTTTGCGCTTTGTACCTAGTTGGCACTTTGGATGCCCTGTGATGTCCACGTTTAGCCTGACTGCTGATAGCATGCTTGCTTTTCTTCTGCACTCGTCCTTGAAGGGAGTATCAGCAGGGTTCCACAGTGATGAAATGGGGGGTGG
>JAODLD010000040.1:13284898-13306388 GCA_026781065.1 Mormyrops boulengeri | reverse complement strand
TCCACCCCCCCACCCCCCCCATAGGATGCTCGGCAAAAGTTTCTACATACAGTTGCATTACATCTGTTGTCTTCACTCTGACTTCACTTCCACCTAGATGTGGCTGTAGCTAGACCTGCCATCTTTGGGCAAATACCTGGGAAGTGGTCCTTGGTCCGGGTGGGGCCCAGGTGGGAGGGGTTGTGGGTCTTGGGGGCTTGGTTGAAATTATTTTGTCACAGGCCAGAGAATTATGTGTAGCGAGCCTGGCTACAGCTTCACTCATTCAGTTGGTGCTCAAACCTGAGCTGAGCCACAATTCTAGGTTTCAGCTGCATTGTGGGAAATCTGAGCATAAAGCCTTTAAAACGTGGGCCTTGAATGGAACAATATGTACAGTTATTATATACCCGGCTATGATGTGGACAAAGTGATGTATGAGCAGGATATTGTACTAAATAGCCTCTGGTCGAAAACATAAATCCTTTGACTGTGCATGTTTCACTGAATTGATTCAAAGAACCAAAAAAAAGGTAGAAAAACAGTTATTGTCTGAGCTTAGGGTTAAGAAACATGAGTAGAGGATAGAGCATCAGAATGTCAGAATGTGTGCTCTCTGCATCACTGCATTCCAGCATGATCTGCCTCAGGTTTTTGTAACTCCCAGTATTTTGTTTTCATAGAGGCGCGCAGACGTGGTATCCAGACACCTTTCCGGCTTTGCCAGCCTTCCTTGTGGGGGTATAATGTTATGTTGCCCCACCGCAAAATAAAATGATGGCAGGCCTGATTTGTCATCCGAACCAAGGAGTGAAACATCGGAGCCGCTTACCCGATACGGTGAGCCGTCCGACATCGGCTTCCGAGGAGCGAGTCGTGGCATTGCAATTCCCTCCGACCCCTGAGCTGAACACGGGGGGAAAAATGAACCCCACGAGGAAACCGAACACAGAGGGGCATTGTGGCGGCCTGTCAGAGTGAGTCCCACTGACCATGTTTTAACCCTTGTCTGGGGCGGTGCAGTATTTCGCCCCCTCCCTGCCAGGGCAGTCACTACTCAGGGGGAGAACACTACCTCGGATATCCCAGGTGACCAGGGCAACGAGACACCGGCGGAGGCGTGTTTGAGATCATGTGAGAGGCGACCAAATGGATGGAGCGATCCCCTCCGATAGCTGCCGGTGTCGGGTACCATCGGGCTTTCGTCTCTGCCAATGCTCACACCTCCCTGCACTCTCACGATCCCACTCACCCTGTCAACAGGCCTCAGTCCTTGTTGCCTGGGGGACCTGGCCAAAGCAGCCACTATGATTCGACGGTCCTTATTGGAAAATTGTTTGGGTTTCGGCCAACGACCAAAATCAAGGGCAGCTGTCGGACGCAGTTGTAGTTTGCCGAGAGACTATTAGGAGAGTGAAATGTAGCCCATAACTGAAATTAAGTTAACCGAATTGAAACTTGCACAGGTATCCCTTATTCAAAGATAAACAAGACTATTCAGGTTTTACTATAAAACATAATTTTAAAAATGGATATTAACATCAACAAGGTGCTTGAATGATAGATAAATAAGGTAAGTAAAGTGCCCAGAGTATCAGCAGTAGTTTAGGGGGTTTTCTGCCTCAGACTATTTGCAATTAGAAACAGAAGAAACTAAAGCTCCCGTACGTGTGATTGTAACAAGTCAGCAGCTGATGTATTCTATTTAAAAAAGCTGATCTGAAATTTCGCCACCATTTATATGTATAACGCTCTTACACGTTCGGCCTTGTTAAGCCAACACCAAGGTCATAGGCAGCGTGTGTCTCTTGGGAAATCGTACGACTTAAAAATGCCATGTAAGCTTCCCCGTGTTCCTGCACGAGTGCCTTTTTTCCCCTGATTAAATTACATCCATCTACGCATTCTCAGTCCCACCAGCTGTGGTTTGAATCAACAGGATGTGGCCATGTCAAGTTGGGGAAGCTCAGCGGTCCCAGAGACATTAATGTTCCGTCTTTCGTTCCACGGAGACAAGAGTCACGTAAGGAGTACTTCGGGTGTCTTCACTGGGGCCTCACATAACGGTGGCAATTTGTGATAATTTATATATCAGAGGAAACTAAAAGGGAATCCGAACAAAGGCCCCTCTCGACAAATCTCGTAAACAAACGAACAAACGCAGCTAAGTTTGTTTCTGTTTCTCTGCTTTCTTAGAATGGATGTGCTAATAGCCAGCCTATTAATGGATAATAGCAGCTAAAAGCAGCATTCAGCCTGCTGCTCCAGCTCCATTATTACATCACGCTGTTTGTTTCTCCCGCATACGGAATAAAAAGGGGAAAACAGACCAAGTGTGGGATTTTTCACAACCGGCTGCTGTGGGAAGATGCGAAAGCAGCGGCACAGTTGTAGAGTACAAAGACACAGATGAGATAAAGGGACAAACGTCCAATTATCACATACGTGTTTGTCTGCCTGGGAAACAAAAAAAAAATTAAATATAAAAAAGACATTGTATAAAAAAAGACATTTTGAGAGCATTGACAGCAAATTAATGCTAACTACATATCTAAAACAACAAACAAAATCCTCAGTTTACAATGTATGTACTGTCTGAAACCAGTTCAAAACTAAAATAAATTTGAACTTTAAACGTCTTTCATTTCCTTCCGTTTAAAATGTGTTTCTGATATATTTATTTAGCGCTGTTCGTCTTGTCCGCCTAATACACAGTCATGTAACAGCAATCATAAGAATATTAAGCCTTTTTTCCACGTCGTACATTATTTATTCGTGAATGCGAGGCACTAACAAACACCACCTGTTCTGGGGTTGAAGCGTATCGGTTGACAACCCCGGGCTGCTGTAGAGGAAGGAGCCCTGGCCTGCGATGACCCTGACCCGGTATACCAGCGGTAGGAAGGGCCAACGGACTGGAAAACTCCCCAAAGGACACAAGCTCCCAGCTCTCCTACTTAGATATGATCAGTTCCTTTTCCGCCCTTACCTCCTGCTTCCCAGGATGGTTCCGAGGAGCCTGTGATTCCAAGAGGAATAAAACATTGAGTGGAGATGCCGCTGTCTTGTCCAGAGTACCACCGTGACCAGCGGTGTTGGATATCCTTACTGGTCCTTTTGTATCTAGGCCCAGTCTTCTTCCTCTGAAAGTGAATGCCACATTTTAGCATTTAGCATTTGTTTTGGGCAACACAACCTGAAACCCACCATCCCCACCCTTTGATTAGGCCCCATTACTCATGATGGACATACGTTTAACGCTTCCTTCCGGGGCATTCTTGTTTATGTTTGTTTTGGGGAACGTTTTTTTTTTCATCCAGGTCCCAGAGTTTGAAGATTGTTTTCTACTATGGTGGAAAGACTGAATGGCCGCTTGCCTCGCAGTGCTGCGTCCTGCTGGTGTGTACACACCGATTAATTAATCATTTGGCCACCAGTAAGATCACAAATCCGGCTCTCTTCTCTTCTTGGGGTGGACACATCGCAAGCATTACCCGGCCGATCACGTTTTAGGGGTGGCCGGGGGCCTGACGCATTGCTTGGCGGACGTGCCTCGTCGCCCGCGAGGATCGATGCAGACGTAAATAAACAGCGCTAATCTGGCGGATCACGGAAAGCTTCAGTGGTGGGTAATTCTGCGCTTGTGGAGCTTTGGCTGCTGGTTCAAGTCTACGCTTAACAAACAAATCATTGGCTTACAGTGGAAGAGATATGAGAGTATTTACTTGGAGATAACCACTGGCTTTAAGGGCTGTACTGTGGCTCAGTGGGAGGCCCTGTAGTCTCACACCTGCAAGGTTAGAGGATTGAGTCCCGTCCCCCAGGCTCTTTGAGTGAGGAGTTTGCATGTTTTTCCTGTTCTCATGCAGGTTTTCCAATGCATACTCCAGTTTTACAAAGTAAAAATGTGCAGTAAGTTGCAAAGGGGTCTCTACAGTTAAATTTATTGTGTGTATATAGGCCCTGTGATGGACCGCCTTTCCATCCAGGAAATCCCCTGTCTTGTGGCTTGTTCCATCTTGGAATAGATTCCGGGCTCACCAACATCGGCTAAATGGTATGGAAAATTGATGGGTGGAAATCAATTATGTCAAGCTTGAGGAAACGGATGCAGTTGAATGAACTGACCTTTCAGTGTGCGCCGGATTTGTTTGTGTGATTCGTGAGGAGTTTCTGAGGCAACATGAGGAGATAAGACGCTCTCTGCAGCCCGCCGAAGGCAAATCACAATATGGGTGTCACATTAGTAGCTTGCATTACCTGGATAAGTCCAGCGGCAACTAAAGGTGCAAACAAGCACCATAAGGATTAGATAATGGTACCATCAGCGTGATTGCAGCATTAGAACGAGGAATCACAGTAGGTGAGACCATACGTTCAGAGCAATAAAACTGAAGCGAAATTACAGTATCCAAAGATAGATCTGGCTGGAAATGATGGTATCCAGAGATCAGCACTCGCTATATGAATGTTTAAAATTGCATGGTAATATACATAGATATTCTCCATTCATCCATGTTCTATATGTCTTATCCAGTAGAGGCTTGCAGTAAGGTTGGAGATGCCATGGATGGGATGCCAGTCTGTTGCAGGACACACCCACACACGATTTCACAGATATCGACTCACTGCTGTCCTAGATTATGGCTTTGAAAAAAAAAGTCCATTTTACCTTTTAATAGAAGCATTGTTACAGTCACTGTTTATATATTTTCACAGGGACTTCAAAGGTCTTTCACTGACATGTGAAAAGTAGAATTAAGTATTAGGTCCATCCATCTATCTTCATAGGGGTGGGGTTAGGGGGGCTGGAAAACAGGACAGAAAGCAGAGGGACACCCTGAACAGAATGCCAGTACAGGGCATGGACAAGCACATACCTACGCACACATGTGTGTGGGATGTAGAAGATGTTGGAGGTAATTATCAGCCAGATAAATGTGTGAATCATTATCTGAGATGTTATTACTGATATTTTTTCTTCATCTGAAACAGTAAGAGAAATAATTAGACAAATAATCCTTGATTCATTTGAGACAAGGTAGCTGTGTGGTGAAAAAAAGGAAGAAAAGAGCCGTTCCACTGCAGAAATCCTCCCCCTCATGCCACTCTTATCCAATGCAGGCACTTTAAAAAAAGATGCCCAAAACACTGGAATCTGTAGCACGCTCTTCAACACTAGAGATATTTAGGCCCAGACATTTCCTTTAATAGAAGTAAACATATTTGTTTTGGGTCAGTGTCTTGGTGGCGGTCGGCAGCAATAGCTGCAAACTTCTTGGTTTTGGGTCCAGCCGTGGATTTTCCTTTTTGTGGCCTGCAGTGTAAATAAGAGGATGGAACCAGAGCAAGTTGGAAAGAGATGCGGTGGTGGACCTGCGGCAGCGGGCGAGTGTGTAAATATTGAAAATAAAGTTATATGCAGAAATGGTGCACATCTGTTTTTTTGTATGCATTTGCTCTGTGGATAAGGTGTCATTAAAACACCTGAACAGGCTCTAATAGCGATGTAAATTGGCTACATTTTCACAGCTGGCTTCTTTGTAAGGAATGTAATCAAAGTCCACACAATACAGAAAAACAGAACCAGCCTAAACCGGATTTTTTTTCTTTTTTTCTAATGGTGAATGATCATTTTCAGTCTTTTCCTGGACCACAGTTACCAATAATTTTGTCTCAATTTGTAAGAAATCAGACAACTTTTTAAGGTTTAAAACGTAGCATTAATATTACTATTATAATTATTTTATCTTTTATTCCACCATGTACTAGATAAATGTTTGGAATGGTTACTTATGGTTATGGTTAGGGCTGGGTAGGGGTTAAGGTTGTCATAGTTAGCATTAGCATTTTTCCCATAGAAATGAATGAGCGGTCCCCATAAAGATATGATTGCATGACTGTCTGTGTGTGTGTGTGTGTTTGCATGCATGCATGCGTGTATGTGTGTGTGTTTCTTAGCTATAAAGTTCCTCTAGGCTACATCCTTGTGGCTGCCCAATGACAAGCGGAGTGCACAAAAGTACCCATGACAGAAAAGAAACATATCTGCTTCTTTGTTCTTTTTATTATTATTATTATTTAAAACTATAGAGAGAAATAGAGAGGGCAAGGTGAGAAAAGGTTTCCAGTCAGTTCCTGTCTGTGTTTGCCTGTTTCTCTTCCATATGTAGTCATTTCTTATCCACAGGTCGGTAATCACCTGCTAGAGAGACAATTGAAATATTTTGCTAGCTAAAAATAGTCTCTCCCTCTAGATTACACACAAATGACAGTTGTCTCCGGATGAGACACCAAAGAGTTCAGCTGCGAGCCTTATTGGCATCTTTTGTTTACCGCTACATTCTACAATGTGCTTCTGTGTCTGGTGCTGTTATCCAGAACAGGACGCAGCATCATAGCATTTGCATTTAGCAGGTTTTTCCTTCACGGATTTCAGTTACAAATTGAATTTCAGACGCCTGCTTCGGAAGTCTGGGCTTCACCTTTCCGTCGTACGCAGCTGATGATCTTGAGAGGATTCTGCCGGAGGTGCTGGTGAAGTGAAATTAATCAAAAGCATGTGTATGCCCAAGAGATGCATCCAAACCCAAGCATGGCCCACGTAACATCCCCGATGTGGTTTTACGGTTGGCGCGGTGCCTAGATTGTGGCGGACAGTAGGTCGGCTGAGGTAGCGGAGAATCTTTCTGTAGGAGGGGTGTGTGAGTCTTTGTTATGGAGATACACGACTGAAATAGTCCCTTGTGTAGTTCTGGTAATGTAGTTTCTATTTTTTAACTTTTATTTGCTTGATCACATGCACTTTAATTATTGATAATTAAATTATATGTAATTAAATCCATGATTGAATGACTGGTTTTGTATGAAGCGTTCCATCTGCTTCACACTCATCTCCTGCACTCTGGCTCGTGGGGTGAGACAGGAGGATGATGTCACTGCCACAGGTCTGTCCCCTGCTGCGCCACAGAGGGGAGCCGGAGAGGAGATGTGGTTCTGTAATGCTCCCTAGCTCAGTCCGTTGCATCCATCCATGTTTAGGTGCATTATTGGGTGGATTACCCACAATGCACCTGTGACAGATTTGCTGCACCTCAATGTAATGCAACAAATGGGAAGGAATATTCAAAAATTCAAGACGTGTGTTGAAGAAATGTTAGTTTTCGGATTGAGTGACATCAGCTTTTTTTGAAGATCAGAATAAAAGTGGGCATCACAGAACTTGACTGCGTCTCTCATTGTTGACATACTTAGTGTAACGCTATCCAAGCATAATGCAACCATTTTGATAGCAATGAAAATGTACGCCGCAACA
The DNA here is from genome assembly GCA_026781065.1 of Mormyrops boulengeri. Lineage (NCBI taxonomy): Eukaryota > Metazoa > Chordata > Actinopteri > Osteoglossiformes > Mormyridae > Mormyrops > Mormyrops boulengeri. The sequence continues at coordinate 13,299,094 of JAODLD010000040.1, read as the reverse complement.
TTATCTCAGTTTTAATACTTATAAATTCTGCTTTTATGATATTTTCCTGCCTCGTTCCCATAGTTTCTGAGATAAGCTCTGGACCCTTGTGTCCCTGCATTGGATGGATGGATGGATGGAGCGTACGTGTATGTTTGGGATGGATGGATGGATGAAGCGTATGCGTATGGATGGATGGATGGATGAAGCGTACGTGTATGTTTGGGATGGATGGATGGATGGATGGATGGATGGATGGATGAAGCATATGTGTATGTTTGGGATGGATGGATGGATGGATGGATGGATGGATGGATGGAGCGTACGTGTATGTTTGGGATGGATGGATGGATGGATGGATGGATGGATAAAGCGTATGTGTATGTTTGGGATGGATGGATGGATAAAGCGTATGCGTATGGATGGATGGATGGATAAAGCGTATGCGTATGGATGGATGGATGGATGGAGCGAGCGTACGTGTATGTTTGGGATGGATGGATGGATGGATGGATGATGGAGCGAGTGTACGTGTATGTTTGGGATGGATGGATGGATGGATGGATGGATGGATGAAGCGTATGTGTATGTTTGGGATGGATGGATGGAGTGTATGTGTATGTTTGGGATGGATGGATGGAGTGTATGTGTCAGATTTTAGTTTTTTAGGTCATATTTTAACTTGTTTTTGTTGTTCTATTTAACAGAGATCTTTATCCACAGATGTTATATCTATTACTTTTGTTTAGATATTCATAGCATGCAATAGCTTGTATGTTGTAATTTTATTATAGCCGAAGCAATCCTTGCTTATTAAGACAAATGTAACCTAAACATACACAGGTTCGGCCTGATGCTAAATGTGTTACCTTGGAGATCCGCTGTGTATTGAGGTTGTATTATGCTTGGTTAACATTAAACTAAGCATGTCAACAATGAACAAGGTGGACAGGGAAGTGATTCTAACGTCGTATTCCGGTGCTTTTTTTGCGGCACATGCAGAACTTAAGTCATTATTTTCTCTTGTGACTCGTATCTTGCGTTTTGCTTGCTTTTCTATTACCCTGCCTCCAAAACGGAATAGCATTTTGGCCGGGAATGCAGCTCTAATGTAAACATTTCTCCTTTCCCTTCCTCGTGATTCCATCCTATTCTCACAGACTCCTTCTTTATGCAGAATGACAACTTGGCTTATATTTTATGGCACAGAATTACATCCCTTCATTACTCCCTGATGGCCAAGGATTCAGAACCAAAATGTTGGGAGGAGGGTGTTAACAATGACATCCAGCGAAATAGAATAAATCTGATTCATCCGGTGGCGCACAGATTTTTTTGTCGCTTTTCTTCACAGGTTCTGGGATTAATGGGCTGGACTGGGAGTCATAGCATATAAACACCGGGAAATGAAGGCTAGGTGGCTGTTATTATTTAGGCAAGCAACCTTATAACTTCATCAGTTTACTAGAGCAATTTGAGTTTTGCACCACCTTACATCTAAGGGTAAAGCAATTAGGGCCAATCCGGGTCAGAATATCAGGAACTTACTTGGGTGTTTCTCAACATGCATACTTGACCATTCTTGTGTTCTCACGTACCCATTTTATGCCATCTTCTATTTCTGAAGGCCAGTTCCAATACTAAGAAGTACACAGGACAATGAAGATCCCCCAATGTCGTTCTTGCCCAGCCCCAAACATATAGGATGCATCCTCGCCAAAGGAGAACAATCCCATGATTCATTGCATCCCAAGTTCGTTCTTGGGAAATAAGTTAGCGAGACTCCTCTTGCCAAGACCACAAGTACGATCTTTGCGTCCTTGTTATTGAGAAACACCCCTTCTGTACCCTAGATCTCTTCTTCCTTTTTTTCATTTAAGCCTAGCGGGAACTGATTCCAGAGTAATTTGACTAAACAAGTTCAAATGAATCTGTCTGGTAGCTGTGTGTTACAACTCCCACTGACTGCTTCAGTTTAGCTGACACAAGTGTTTGTGACCATGCAGCCTGCGTTGAGAGGAGCTCTTTTATACCATCACCGGAGCAGCACCTTTGGCTAGTGCTTGGATGGAGCTGGAGGCATTGTGCTCGGCTGTGAGGACAAGGCTGTTGACCCTGCCATTATGACATCATAATCAGGGATACAGAGGTGGTGCTGTGGCGGGGGTGGATTCCTCAGCTTTACACCACAGGAAGCCAGTCTCTCTTGATAACAGCAACCAACAAATGAAAATGTAACATTCATGAATGCAATCTGACATTTAATGCATAATGTTGGATAAGGCAGAGATTAAAATCTTTATTAATTCAGGGGAGCCTGTAATGAAGAATGGCCAGCATCAACAGTGTTGGGGAAGTTACTCAGGAAAGTAATCCATGGAAAGTTCAGGTCCAGAAAGTACAAATCCAGACCAAGGTTTTGCTTCAACCAACCAGTTCCATATAAAAAGTCACAGTCACAGAGAACTCAATTGGTTGAGTAACTTCCCCAACACTTAGCATCAACCAGCAGTATAGTAAAAGGAAAAAAAAACATTGCTATGAACAGATATTATTGGGGTTCTGTCAGTCCAAATTTTTTTTTTAAAGATTTAAATGGTGAAGGTTGTCATTTCGCTGCTGCTCCGCCAGCCAGTGGAGATTATTATTGTGAAAGCCGCAAGGTAGCAGCGACAGTTTTCTGTCTGGCAGAATCCTCCGGGGTGGTCAGTTACATGAAAACTTTAAACAGGGAGAGAAAGGCAATTCTCTTTCAAATATGATAGTATTCAAACCTCTGGAGAGATATTGTGACAGAAATTGGATCATTTAGAAGCTCTCAAAGTGCAATTTTGAGATTGAGAGTAGTCACATGCAGCTTTTATCCTAAATCGTATTGGCGGGGACGATGCTGTCGCTCATCTAATCCCTTTATCATTGCCTTTAAGTTCTCTAAATAATTTACTGTTTAAATTCCTAATTTGTTCACATGTGATGTATCTTTTGTGTTTTTTTTGTCTGTGGATGTGAAGTGAAGGAGGTGCCATTAAAATGACAGCAGCGTGCGATTTTTTATTATTTTTTTGACCTGGAACATGCCCGGAAGGTGTGTACGGAGTTTAATAGATGCTATGCACAGCCGTATAGGTCACCCAAACACTGGTGACTTAATCTCCCAAGCATAGCCTGTCCAAATTTCAGGGCATGAGGTAGGAGCACATCGAGAAGCAGAATCGATTCATGTTGTTTGGCGGGATTGCGAAAGAAAGGCGCTTTTGTGCAAGCATGGACGTAACCAGAGCCACTCTCTCGCCGTAAACAGTTTCTGTCTTGCTGCTCTCCGCGGACACAAACACTCCAGACACTAACGCGCTTTGTCTTTCCATAGTGACACAGGCTTTTGTGAGACTGCAGTGAAAAACGAGCCCTTTGTCGCACTGGCAAGTCAGTCAGACAGACTTTCCAGGGAAGAGAGTGAGAGAACTGGAGAGCTTGGTTATCTGTCAGGGAAAAGCCTTTGACATACTCTCACATGGCAGCTGTTTGAGTCCCAGCTAAACAAAGCCTTTGAAAAACTTTTTATTTGGTATATATTCTACACATACATTGGGCCATAGGTAGAAATTCTGGGCCCCCTGGCTAAAATGTTACCTCGGCCCCTCCGCTTAGTTTGGCTCTTTCTATCTGAAGAAATGCAGGCAGAAGCGGGAGGGGGCCTATAGATTTTTCTGAATGGGGGGGGGGGGCTCAGTAGATTTTGATGAGTGGGGCCCAGTGGAATAAAGTGCTGGGTCCCTTGACTCACCACATCCGAAGGCCCCGTTAGCAGATATGAAGACACACAGATATAGACACATTTCACATACCCTCCTTCCCTCCACATCTCTTGCACCTTATGCATACATTGTGTATATACAGCTTTTTAACTTTAATTTTAATTTTGTTTCTATATCTTGTACTGACACTTGTCACTTTTCTTGCACTTTTGTGACCTTGCTGGCTAATTTCTCTGTTCAGGCAACTGTACAGTGACAATAAAAGTATAAGTCTAAGTCAAATATGTATGACAATTTCAAACATGCATGTTACTGTATGCAGACAAAAAACTAAAAATACCAAAAGTCTCATATTTTGTTTGGTTACTTATGGTTAGGGTTAGGGCAGGGTAGGGGTTAAGGTTCATAGTTAAATATATAATGTAATATAATCAATATATAATTAAATTGCATGCAAAGCTACGGGCTGAAGTATTTGGCCCAGTTTTGGTCCACGATACGCTTCTCCATCCTGCCTGTAATTTCTCCTCTCCCTGTACTTTCTGCTATGGGCTGGTAGAACAAACGGGCAAGATGAACTGCAAGCAGGGGAAGGCTGGGGATGGAGATGGGGGTTGCAGGGGGGAGAGAATCTGCAATGTCAGGTGGGCGATTAGGCAGCTAATCTATCTCCCGGTGCTGGCACACGGACGCCCCTCGGCCCCCACACCATATCATATCCATCATCCTGCATGTCAGGGAACATCGTTCCCCTCTTTGTCACCGATTCCGACCGGAGGATGAAAAATGGCCACGGCGCCGGCGTCTAAATGATCGCTGGAAAAGAGGCAAGGGGGGAAATAAAAGTGGAGGCAAGTGGCGGTGAGCCGAGAGGGAATGGGAGGCGGAATTGGAGGAAACTCTCTCTAGATTAGGTCTGGGTTAGGGGAGTATTGATCTGTGTGCAGAGGACTGCTGGTCTCTGTTAGCGGCGCGTGACAAATGGCTGCAAACAGAACATCAAACTCCCTCCCTCCCCCTGCCTCGGCATCTGAGGCAGGCTCACGAGGAGATGTTGGCGTGAGTGTGTGTGTGTGTGGGGGGGGGGAGTGCTCACAGAGTCCTATACGCGTATTAAATTGTACACAAGACGCAAGGAGTATAAAAGGCAAGACCTGCTGTACCGGTGTAGCGCAACTGAGAATAGGGATCATGTGAGTGACAATGTCTGCAAAGCCCTTGTAAGCACAAGAATGGCCAACGCTAACAGTTTTTATGGTATAACTGCGCCCATGTGTCTCAAATGACCATAACTAATTTTATAATTGAGCGTGTCTGTTACTGTGTTGCATTAGTAACCCCATATTGACTCTGTGTGTATAGGAATCCTATCACCAGAATTCTGTCCTAGAATTCTATCAGTCTAGGTGTTTGAGGCAATCAAATCAGTCCACTGTTACAAAACATTGACAGTTTCCAGAACAGAAGCACTGAGCGCCCATTATCACCGACCATGAAATAGGTATTTCACTATAGACTGACAGTATTCTTGCAAAACTGACACGAAGTAACAAACATGCCCCCAAAGTCCTCTCCTGCTAACTGGTCCTGTGCAGAAATGTTGTGTGGGACACCATTGTCTCCAATCTTCAAAAGCCCTGGCCTTCCATGCAAACTGTCTGCCAGTCATTGCCTGGGTGATGCCATTGGGGGGGATGCCGTACGTCAGAGGTGCCTCCAAAAATGACTCCTTTTAGGTTACTCCTCCAAGGCACCTGCTGAATCGCGTATCTACATCGATAAAATATGCCCCTTAAGGGAAATCGAAAGAAGAGAGCAGCCGTCTTGTAGGTTGTTTTTCTTGAAGACGGATATGAGTTTGGTTCCTCCGATTATGCAACTTCCCTTGTTTTTCCTCATTAGTCAGTGTGAGACGTCGAAGTGCATCTCGCACTCTCGCTTTGATGCGTGAGGGAGTGCAGTCTCCATGCTCATCACTGTATCAACATCAAAAAGGCCTGAGTCAGCCCCCTCCCCCACTCTCTGGGCTTCTCACTGCTTCTGGAGCAGGGGGTCGTATTTTCTCCTCCTCGCTTTACACCCCCGAAGTTCGTGTCTCATTAATCCATTGCCCTGCTCTCCCTCTCTCTTCTACACAAGATCTGCAGATGAGGGTCAGGCTAGGCCAACTTGGACGTGACAGAGTGCGCTGACTTGTCGGTGATGCTCGGCAAGGAGATACAGCAGGATAATCGATATCAAAGCTCTTTGCCGGAGCTCTACCGTGACGCTCTAGCTACTAAGAGGTTGATCTGCTCTTCTTGAAAGTTATGTAAATAGACAAGTAGTCAAACCCACATTAGCTGAGTAAATGCTATTGCTTGTCTTTGCATTCTGGGTAATTCCAGCTAATTACAGGTTGCACGGATATCATTACCTTCGCTTCTCCATCATGTGCCATATTATGTGTTAATACCTCATGCTATTCATGAGGAGGCAGCTGGACTGGAATTAAAAGTGTTGTGACTTTGGCTCTTCCTTTATATCTTGATATCCCTTCCTCATCACCACTCTCTATTTGCTGTGTGTCCCATTTTGTACCTATAGCTGCCCCTTGATGGAAGATCCTCCCTATATAAAGTTAATGGCCTTTAGCTCCAATTTGCCTGCATCAGAATAAATCGATGGCGATGAAAACCATGTGAAGGAGCACGGAGTTCACCATTACCTGCCTTTGCAGCCATGGTAATAACTCTGTTAGTCGTATTTTACTGGTGGGAGACCGTATGATTTCTGCCCCATAAGTTTGTTTAACCTCGTTTTAAAATACATGGCTATTTCACCCCCAGTTTTGCAGTACAAGTCCCATTCTAAGGAAAAAAAAACAATAAACAAGCAAACAACAACAATAACAATGATAATAATAATAATAATAATAATAATAATAATAATAATAATAATGAATTGTGCCCAGGAAAATTTATATGTCATCTGTGCCTGTATTTTTATAAATGGGTGAAATTGCTTGCTGTAATTGTGTGTTTGTTTCCATAAGCTTGCATGTACTAGTAATTGCATGTTTGTTCCTATCCTCCCGGTGTTGGGCCTCTGCGTTCCAGTCAAGCGCCCACCTTTCTCTTACAGTCTATGGGCCTGTGGCGTGTGTGTCTACAGCCATGTCAGGCACACATGGTTAACTTGCGAACTTCACATCTTGTCCTGGGAAGTCAGCATTCACAAACAACCTGGTCAGGATCTGCACATTGCCTTTGGGACGGAGGACCGAGTCTTCTTTATTATCCGCATTTATTTGTTTGTCCAGATTATAATAGCCTTTTAGCAGCGCGCCACCTGGGCCTACTATTAGCGGTGCTGTCGGTCAGATCGTGGGCAGTTCTGTCACTTCTGCCTTGCCAGTATTTATGGCCGTTGATCTGATTTGCGGCACATCGCCTTCAAATAATGAATTTTATCAAAACATAGGAGTTCTATCCTCCTGCACATCCCTCTTCGGCCTACGAATATAAAACCAGATGTTTCTGGCATGCTAGGGATGCTTTTCCCAACCAACCCCCTTCCTTTGCACTTCTGAAATGAACATCTAGAAAGAGGGCTTTGTGGAAAGAGATGCCCTACTCCTCATGGGAATAGTGCCTCTGCTTGGTATTGAATGGTGCGAACCTGAAATCTTCATCCCAGTCCCTCTGAGTACCAGGCCTTCATGCCTTCAGAGTTTCCTAGTACAGCTGAATCGATGTCCTTCAATCGTTATGGATCCATGGCACAGTCAAATCTTTACAGAAGCTGATCAGCATCAGAAGCTGAATCTTAGTATCTGCTAAAGTAATGAGAACTTTGAGCCATAAAAGTTATGCGATGTGAGAAATGGGCCTTTGTGGGAATCTGTGGACTGGTATTCATGAATCGGTTTAATCCCCGTTGTATTACTTATTTTATTGGTTCCTGTTAGGTTAAACTGGTCAGTGATTGGCCAATTGACAGTGCTTTGCAATCTATCCCACAGCTGGTTGCAAAGACTAATTTCTCCATAACCAGTTAGCATTTCCATTTGCATGCTAGTAGGCTATGTTTTACCACCAGTTGTTTCATTTTAAGTTACACACAGGCAGTTGTTGACAAGTGAATCCACGAGAAACACAATATGGCCTACATATTATTAACGGCCCGAAAGCTCTGATTTCTGGAAAACGGGCCTTTTTCAAATGGAAATAACCAGGTGTAGTCCCAGGTGTGGCTGACCAAGTGGCTGGGAGTGTCCACACAGTCTGCCCACGTGGCTCTGTGGTGTCCAGTGTTCAACCACTCACCTCCAGGGCCAGGAGTAAAAGGACTCTATTGACTTTGAAATCATCTGATCAGGAAGTTACTCAAGTTGTGCAGCTAAACCATGCAAAAACCGCTTCAAAGAAATCCAGAGGTACCACACTAACATCTTTGATTCTTTGTCCGATTTTCCATGGACAAGGAAAAGATTACTGTCACCCAAACATGACATGTTGTTTTGAATTGCATTTATCAGATTAATTTCAGGATTCGTTTTAATTTCAATCTCACAGAAGGCTGTGCTGGATCTAAAGAAAAAGAAGGTCTCTGCCGGATTTTGGTGAAGACTTCCCCTGAATGCTAAGAATACTGGATATCCTGGGTAGCACTGACAATTTCATGATGATCATAGATTTATGCCAGCCTGGGTCAGCCTGACAGCTAAACCGGTACTGTATGAGTTACAAAAAAACAACCTTTTGCCTAAATGTTTGTTACTTGTCCATGGAAACACAGGTTAGAATAACTTCCTCACATTTTAGCATTTATTATCAATAGGGTGTTGTGGGGGAGTTTATCTGGTCACATGGCATTGATGGCATACGGTTCTGAAGCAGAAGTGCTTATCAGGTGCTCGCCAAAGGTGCGCAGTTGTTTCTTGGAGAGGGAAGCAAAAGCGGCACGTCTGTGTTTGTGTCTGTGCGCCAGTTCCTTGCCTTGAGGTGTTTGTTCTTCGGTAAAAAGCTCGCTCCACCGAAGGGTTTAACGTTAACTGAAAACCCACCGCGACTCAATCAGCGGGTGAGATCGCTGGGGGTAGCGTCCCACAGCGCATATTTAAGCGGAATCTGTGATGCAATCATGGGGAAGTCGAGTGCGGCTCTCTGGGAGCGATTTGCATGGGAAAACGGGAGTTCAGAAATTCGGGAAGAGCTTACAAAAGGACATTCATCCAATTAGAGCCTCATTCTGGGTCCTGTTACCTAGATTCCGACTTGAGCGTTGTCTGTATTTACATGACAACATTCCGAACAGCTTCTTCTTGGCAAGGTGCCCTTAATTTAATTGGCAGGATCTCTGCGGAGTATCCTTGCTGCGCCGATCCGGTGACCCCGGCTTCCGTCCCTCTTCTCAGCTTGTCCCCCCCCCCCCCCACGCCATCTTTTTCCTGTCAGCCTCAGAAGGAAAACAACAGACACCGTCGGAGAGCCGCGCGGTGGAAATGAGCGAGGAGACACATTCATTTCGCCATTATCTCTGTCTTCTATTAATCACCCCACAGGCAAAGACTCCTCCACACACTCATAGGAACACCCCTCCCCCCCACACACACACACACACATACACACATGCTGTCACTCACGCTCCTCCGCCTGCATTTTTGCAGCAACAACTTTGTGGGCACCTTTCACCGACTGTCACTTTAAATGCAATTATCAATTTCGGGCCTTAACTCTGCAACATCTGAAAATAGATTAAATTTGATAGCAAACAAGTGCTTCTCATGCTTACTTTTTTTAAAGTAAGCTTTTCTAAATAGCCGAGGTATTTCTAAACTGAAAAAATGCCGAGCACTTAGTATTATCTGTATTCTGGAGGAGCCTGGCTTTCGGGGCTCAATACAAAACTCTTTGTAAATCAGTTTATTTATTTCCAGTCACCAGTCTTAGTTTTAAATGTCAGCTGTTTTTTGAGTTTATATTGGCCAAGTAAACAGATGAAAGCCATAATACACTAAGAAGGTTAAAAATGTTATAAACTGCACAGTATTCTCTGTCAATTTACTGTCTTATACTCGCATAGCGCCAGGCGTCATGTGCTACAAACCACTCCTATATGTATATTATGAGACGGACTCACTGTGCCGTTCATTCACATCTCGACAGTCTCAGTCTGCTGTGACATTTAGACACTGCAAAGCACAGTCTCAGTTTACTGAAATCTGCGTACTCTGCAATCCTCAAAACTCTGTAATCTCAGCCTGCTGAAATCTTTATATGTTTTAATCTCAGAACACTGTAATCTCAGTTTACTTAAATCTGCATTATGCTGCAACCCCTAAAACTGTAAGTGCAGCTTGCTGAAATCTTACGTTACAATCGTGAAACGCTGCAATCTCCATTTAGTGATATCTGCAGATGCTGCAATCTCAAAAACTGTAATATCAGTTATTACATGTTCTAGTCACAGCGTACTGAAATCTTTGCACATTACAGTCCCAATACCACTGTAATCTCAGCCTACTGAAAGGCTTCGGCATATTACAATCTCAAGAACGCTAATCTCAACCTAGTTTAATGCCTACACACTGCATTCTAAACTCTTCACATTTACTGTACACTGGAACATCTAAAACACTTATTTAAGCACTCATGTTTCATGGAGAACTTGGCGAGGTCCTTGTGTTACTTTATGCCTCTATCGCTCAGTCTGATATTTTTCATGACTTATTAATTGTATGTCCCTAAATATTTTTCTTAATTCTTTTAAATGCATAGCACAAGCCAGGTATCCTAGCTGGCTTACATTAGAAAAAAAAACAATATTATAGAGCAGTGTTTCCCAACCAGGTCCTTAGAAACCCAGAGACGGTCCATGTTTTTGCTCCTTCCCAGCTCCCGGTAGGAGCAAAATAGTGGACTGTCTGCAGGTTCCCATGAACCGGATTGAGAAACACTGTTATAGAGCATGATACAATGTTGTACATTGTTATTCTTGATTAACAGCAGTCTTGTTCAGCTATAGTCTTCATCAGCACCATCTGGTCGCACTGTAGCCTTGTGCTCTGGGTCTCAGGATTCCGGTAATAACAGAGCCCTTTTCCCCTATTTTTAATTTACTGTGGAGTTGCCCTGTGTTTCATCATAGGATAAGCTAACCTTAGAGGTGTTCTCACCGACCCTTGGGCTCCCGAAATAGGTCACTTAAGTGGCCTTAGTGTCACAGTCCAGTGGCTCCGCCATCCTCGCCAGGGGAGGGAACTGGATGCTAATTGGTAGTTATGGCTTCTAGGTTTCATAAACGAGGAACAAAGTTGACCACATGTTTTTACATTTGGGCGACTTCGCCGGCGGCCCAGTGGACTTTGCGGGTTCGTTGCCAAGACGGCATTCTAATTACAACGGTAGCATGAAAAGTCAGCATACTACAGACTAACACCTTCCTGTGTTCCTCACTCACTATCACTCACTATCACTCACTTTGCATTTTTGTATCATTACTCCCTCTCTCTCACTCTCTCTCACTCTCTCACTTTGGTACAAAGAAGGGTAATAATACTAGCTGTCTGTAAAAAGTACCCGGCATTAGGCTAATCTGTCACCTATTTCAATTTTTTTTCCCCTTTTCTATTTTTTTTTCCAAGCAGGAGAGAGAGTGGGAAGGCGTGATGAAAAGCCCTAAATGACAGAGGGGTTGACAGTGGGATTTGCCGGTAAATGACTCCGGAGAGGCTCGCCCGCCGAGTGGCGATGGAGGAAGCTCCCAGCAGAGCTGATTAATTCGAGTCGCGCCGGCTGCCAGGGGCGCGAGGGTTTCGCTGCAGCTCAGAGAGGAGCCTATTACTGCGCCACCACCAAAACCCATCTAATCAGTGGCATGGCGACCCATGCCCAGCCCTGGCTTCACATGGCTCTCTCCCGCTCCTCACACGGGGAGCCTTCTGCCGTGACTGTGGCTGCACTACAAAGGATTTTTTTCTTTCAGAAAAGACTTTGGGGGCTTTTATATTAAAAAATTGCCCCACCCCTACCACACTTTTTTTGCTACACTGTACACCATTCTGGTTGATGCACTGGATGTGGGAGAATTGCTAGTTGGGCCAGTGCCGGGTCCAGAATCACACCAGTAAGGGTGTATCTGAAATTAGTGGGGGGGCATGATCTCTGTAACCATGTCACAGTAATGGACTGATTGACTTACACCTGAGGCGACACATTATTAATATGAGGGTGATATGCACCCTTAGGCACCCCAGTAAACCCAGGTCTGAACTGGACTTCCTATATTATCAGGACGTAAACACTGTGAGACACATTATCACTGCGATACCTTGATAGATTCCCATATAAATATTATTCCATTTAAAGGTGTATCTTCTGCTTATTTACTATCTGTTAAGTAAGTATTTTTACTTTCTGGAATCCATTGTCATCTTTGTCTGAATAGAACCTCCTCCTCCTGAAATTAATGAAGAAAAATTTGACATAAAAAGTCACATGAGTAAGTCACATGATCAACAAGATTGATCGAGCAAGAAAGACGCCATGCATCTGTTCGATAGCAGATTTTTAGAGATCTTTTAGTAACCTTTGTTTGAGATGTCCTCAGATGTGTTTGGTGAAGGTAAATCAAGACTTCTTCAAGACCCTGCCGAGACCTATTATTTAGATCCAGCTCAGCCTTCAGTGAGATCAAAAAATGAAATCTGAGAAATGTGATTCAAAGCGACATCTCATGTTTGGGACGCTGTAATATTTTCTTTGTCCATGAAAAATAGAACGGAGATGTTAGTGTCTTAGTTATAGGTTGATGTGCAGGTTCAAAATCCTATTTTGTTTTATGCAGTTAAAAAACAAAGATGGCATTTCATTATATTATATGAAGCATTTCATTTTTGAAGCATACGTGAGGGATGTCATATACTTATTGTTATGACCCGTTTCACATTTAAACTACATTTTTGATGAAATTAGGTACAGTTATGCATTTTTGTTTCCACATTTGCTTTAAGATGGCTATATTGTATACTTTGTGTATTTGTGTATTGTTACGTACAGTTATTTCTTTTCTTTTAGACTAAACGGTAATAGAACAATATCTCGTTATAGAAGAGAACATATTGTAACAGCTACAATAAAGCTAACTTACGTCAGTTATTAAGTACTTTCTTATACTGTTTACAGTTAAATTGTGTGCAATTAATGTGTCAATTATCCTGCATAAATTAAGTATGATTTATCCATGTATTTGCCTTATGGTCTTGGTGGCCAGTGTTAAAATACTGACTTGTCACCATGGATTACTCACTGTATGTATACTATAGGCAGCGACTGTAAATGCATATATGAGTAGTACAGCATAAGGGTGTAGCTGGTGAAGAGGTGGTGATTAGGGGGGGTGGGTGGTATCCACAGAGGTTCCCATGATCTTATTGCTTCAGTCACAGTTCAGAGAGGGGGGAGGGGGGAATCCGCAGAAATGTCTTTTCTTTCCCAGCTTTAAAAAATGTCCCTCCCTGGCAGATAAAGTTCATGAATAACACATAGCATGTGCTGCATCTGTGGCCGTAACTGAACTACTGAAATATTGATCTTGCCCAATCATAATAAAGCAAATTTATTGAAAGCGCTCTATCATTTTAAACGCTGGGTATGCACCACTGCTGGACGCTTGTAATGCTGAGTGCCATCCACCGTGCAGTGCAACAGTGCATCGATGATTATAAAGACCAAGCCCACATATGTATACACACACAAACACACACACTCCTATGAAACGGCACAGGGTCACGGTGAACCGGAATCCCATCCCAGGAAACACACGGCAGGAAACACCCTGGAAGGGATGCCAATCCATCACAGGGTTCACAGAAACAGTCTGGGCAGAGTGTTTGTGGCTCTCTGGGTTTGGGTACTGTATCTGTGATCAGAAGGTTGCTGGTTTCAGTTCGATAGTTGGCTAAATGATTTCACCATTGGGACCTTTAGTAAGGGACTTAATCTGCTCATGGCAGTTTCACTTACACAAAAATGTTCTGAGGGCAGAAGGAAAAATAATTGGTTCAGAGAGATAACCAATCAGATTGGAGAGGAGGTGGGCTCAAGCAAGTAGAGGAAGCGGGACCAATCAATCAGATGTCTTGGTCCCATCTCCTCTAGTTGCTTGGACCCACACTCTGATTGGTTATCTCTCAAAACCAATCATTTTTCTTTCTGCCCTTGTGTAAGTAAAACTCCAACAAGCGCTCAACTCCCAGTTGCTCCAGGAACTGGTTAACCTGGCTTTGTGAAATGTACATCTCTTAGGATAAAAATGCCTGCTAAATAACAATAAGTGTGTGCTTTTGGCCTGCCGAAGGAATCCCACAAAACAAAGTGTGCAGCTCTGAACCCATACTACTCTATACAATGCCTCTGTGCCAACAATATATATCTTTCTCCCCCCCCTCTCTCTCTCTCTCTCTCTCTCTCTATATATA
>JAODLD010000040.1:13259067-13276924 GCA_026781065.1 Mormyrops boulengeri | reverse complement strand
CCAAATGTTTTATAGACGTTTAAAGTTGAATGTGCACAAGCCTTGGATTATTCATTCCAGCTGGCCAAGAGAGACGCTGGATATCTTACAAATTACACTGCAGTGTATGTAGTATGCTCCATCCATCCATCCATCCATCCATCCATCCTCCACTAACCGCTTACCCAGTGGGTCCAGGGAGCCTGGAGCCAGGGGCGTGGCTAGAAATTGTGGGCCTGTCACTTGGGTTGGAGCATTTAACTTTCATCCTGAAGAATTATGGGTCATACAGTAGAGTGGATGGGTAGATTTTGACAAGCAAGGATGGGGTGTTCCTCGGAAGATTTCGTTGGGGGGGAGACGGGACATAGTGCTGAGCTGGGGGCCCCCGACAGGGTATCCATGCCCCTCCAACACCCTTATCTGGGGCGTACCCTAGACAGGACAGGGCACAATGTCCCATGAGCTGAGATGCCAGTCCATCACAGGGAAGACACACGGGTCCACAGTCTAAGGGGGGCAACTGGGGAAGTGGTCCTGGTCCTGTGTGTGTGGTGGGGGATTGTGCACCAGGACCACAATCACACAATATGGGTAAACCATATAAGTCAGTGTACCTATCCCCATGCCTGTGGAACACAGGAGGAATACATTTACTTATATCCTCCAAAGAGAACATTGCAACATTGCATGTATAATAGATTACCAGGGACAGAATAAAAGGTATTTGTCTTGACTGATAAACCCAGCATTTATGAATTTATATATAAAGGTAATGATTGTTTTGACTTGTACGGGTGACTGGAATTTCATATTTTCTTATTTTTTTTGCACTTTGCTGCCTTGCAAATGAAATACAAACATGAAAGACAAATTGAGGAGGGTTCTCTAGATGCACCAAAGCTGGAAGCCTGGCTTCACAGCTGGATCTGCTCTCCTGCACTCGCGCTACACATCTCCAGTGGCGGGTGTCACATCTTAGCCATGCTTTGGAACATAGGCCCATCTGCTTACGTGAGCATGTCTATGTACTGCTAGCATGAAGGAGAATCAGTGTGTTGTAATATGGATGACAGTTCTGCTCTCTTGGTGGATGGAAACATAGAGTTAGATAACTTGGAGTCATAGGCATCATATATAAATAGGCAGGGATGTATTCAGGGGCGGGTCCACAGGGGCACTGGCCCCAGCTGAAAGCTGATTGGCCCCAGAATGGTCCCTCCTCTGTCATTCACCAATTCAAAACATATCACTGGCTAATGATAAGGTTGGCCCCTCTGTGCGAATTAGGACCCTTCTTATGTCCCCCAACTTAAAAATCCTATAATCGCCCCTGGAGGTAGCCCTACTGTCCCATTACTTCTTACTCGAGAACCACCCAGTTGAGAATCAAGCATCCCTCTAGGTAGGGAACATCTATCTATGTGTTCCTTCTCTGCCTGATTTGTTGCTGACCTCTTCCTCACCCTGCGAGTCTGAGGCAGTGTGGTCACATCTCGGTGTCAGCCGTGTGCTGTTACCCTCACACCTGCGGTGCCGCTGTCAGGTGTGGGAAGTTCGAGCAGTGAGGTAACAGTAAAAGCCTGGCATGTCATCACCTGCGAAAAACAATACAGAAGCATCCGGAGACTCGAAAGGAGTTTTCTCTGTATCAAAATACAAAACTACAGTGTTAGAATTTCCTTCAGGTTTTTTCAGAAATTTAATGCGGGATCATTTGCTTTTGAAGGACAGGAAGAAACCCACGGAATATGGGGAGAACAACACACATGCAAGAGCGCAGGGGGATTATAACCCTCAACCCAGGGGCGGGAGGTGTCAGGCAGTGGTACCACCATTACCATTTTGTACATAATGTGAATACTTTCTGTGCCTTTTTAACTGGGGCAAAGAGGAGGAGCCACATAACTCCAGCCCTAACCTGAATGAATGAATGAAAGTTACATTTATATAGCAGAATCAATGGGGAGCCACTGGAACCACCACCACCATGTAGCCTTCACCTGGATTTTGCGACGGCAGCCATTCTGTGCCAGTACACTCACCACACAGTAGCTAAGGTGGTGAAGGGGCAAGAGAGAATTCATCAGTTAGATATAGGGGATGATTAGGAGGCCAGTGGCCTGTACTACGAAGCCGGGTTACTGGCTTATCGGGGTAACTTATCGGTTTTAAGGTAGTCTGGGCAAAATATAAGTGAACGAATATTAAGTCCATTTAAACTGTGGTACCTTAAATCCAACAAGTTACCCCGATAAGCCAGTAACCCCGCTTCGTACTATAGCCCACAGATCTGATACGGCCACAGTGGGCAATTTTAGCCAGGAGGTCGCTCCATTGGCTTCCATTTCAGTACAGTACTCCGTTTAAGATTTTAATATTTGCATTAAAATCCCTGCATGGCTTTGCTCCTCCTTATATCACAAGTTTGCTATGCCCATAAACTGTATCAAGATTGCTGAGGTCCTCAGACCTGCTTCTTCTGCCACTCAAAGGTCCCGGCTGAAAACAAAGGGTGACCGTGCATTTGCACTAGTTGCACCAAAGCTTTGGCATAGCTTACCACTGCACATTCGCTGATCTTCTTCAGGTTTAGTGCTTAAATCTATCCTTAAAACTCATCTGTTTTCATTAGCATTTGAGGAGACTTTAATGTACTACAGAGCATATGTGTGTATCTGTGTTTTATGTTGGTCTAATGCCTTGATATCATGTGGTGATTTTGTAATCTAGGTAAAGCTCTTTGGTCACCAAGGGGGGCTGTTAAAGTGCTCTGTAAATAAAGCTGATTTTTATATTAGGGTGGGCAAGTGTAGAATAGAAGAGTCACATGCATAAATACTGTACGTGGCTCTGTGTGTATTTATCAGCGTCTTTAAATGTTATTACTACAATTCTAGTGTTAAGACTGAATATGCCAGCTACGTAGATTCTCATTACTGGGGTAGAGGGGAACGGTGAGTCGACTCTGCACTGAAGTCTCACCTTTCCGTTCTGGAACAGCTGTGCTACTTCCATGCAAGATTAACAACGCTTCAAAAATCCACCGACCCACAATGTGCCAGCAGAGAACAACGGCGCCCGGGCTACAGAGGCAGATCGCGCAGCAGTGTCACGATCGTCTGAACGGCCCGCTTTCATCCCTCCTGTGTATCGTGGGGAGGGCATGTCCGCCAGGTCGACGAATTAGCATATGGCTCAGCGTGACCTCTGTGAGCCCGGCTCCCCTCTACCCCCACGGCATCATGGGAAAACCTGTGGCAGCCTGGGCTCTCTCTTTGTCGGCCTCTCTTTGCCCCTGCCCTCCTCGCAGGGTTTATCTGTCCGTTTAGTCAGGTGACCGTTCCTGGAATGCTTCCCAGAAAGCCTCCTTTTCATACATGACAAGCCGCCTCTTTTCTGCAGTGCATCAGCGGGTTTTGGCACCAGGGAAGCGCTGAATTAGTGCCACGGGCTCCATTGAGGGCTTCGGACTCAGACATGAGTGAGACGCACCTGGCCTCTGCGATCGGAGCCGTTACTTTTATTTTCTTGCGCTGTTACATCTTAACAATACAAAACGCAAAGTTTCATCTATAGACACATGGCTTCTAATGCTAATACTGCATCAATAAGACGTTTGCAAAGGGTCCAGTGGGGAATCACACTTCAGGATTTCAAAGCGAGTAACTGTGCTTAATTTGCTTTTGACCTCCTATCTTTGCCCCCCTCGTTTAAAACTCGGAAAAGGAACATACTGTATACCGTCACTTGCCGTACAAGTGGGAATGCGTGAGAGAGATGGGGAGATTTTGCTGCGTCAACGGCACGCAAAGCAACGGCGACACAGAAGAACTGGGAGGCACAGATGCGACTGTTTGTGTGTCAGAATAAGAGCTGGAGTCTCGCGGCGGAACACGGAGGATCCAGAATTAGCACTTGAAAGCCGGGCTGATCGCTTCTGTTTTCCATATTCTTCCATCAGACGGGAGGGGAAATTTGGCGGATCAAAGCCTCCGTGAGTCACCCAAGAACTATGCTTGATATTAACCTCAATTACAACCTTTCAGAGCCGTCCGAAACCTGCCCCTCCCAGAATGAATAAAGGAAGACGGAAATTACTGCTGCTCTTTACACCGTTTCACCTTCCCGAATCACTGCCTCGAAAATGAATTCCCCCCGAAAATGACAGTCTTCTAGCAACTCTGGGCCAAAGGGCTATTACAGATCCCGCTCTGGTCAAGCTCTGTTATTGCCGCCTGGGTGCTGTGCGTGGTCTCAAGCCTCCTGCCTTGATTGACACCCTATCTGCATGTCACAGGGCCACTTCCTCTCCATGGCGCGGGCAAATTGACGGAGGAATGAATGGAAATTGCTACCCCCTGGCCGGTTAAAGAGATCCAGGACTCACCCTCCCTCTCTGCCTCCACAGGCATCTAACTGACCCCCTTTATCTTTCCAAATGACTGGGGATGTGATGGAAAAGGAAGCTTTATTACTGTGATTTTTGCCCTTATTCCTTATTCTGCTTTGTTCAAATCCATCCCAGGGACAAATGGTTACTTAACCGATATATCTTCAATGTTACACAAAGAAATTATATCACAACAAGTCTGCACTAATAGTCATTTCAGTTGTTTTTTTTACTTTATTTAAGAGAAACAAAATGAGGATCTCAGAAATTAATCTGGATTCACACACAGTGAATAATAAACACAGGGGATAAACACACAGTGGCCACTTTATTAGGTACACCTGTTAGTACAGGTGAACAGCCTGCTTCTACATACAGAGAATCATGTGGCTGCAACTGAATAGACAGACACAGCACACAGAATGATTCAGTTATGGCGCTGTTAAGCACTACAGTGTATGATCTAAGTGATTTTAAGCATGGTGTGATTGTTAGTTCGTTGTATTTCTGATACAATGACAATAAAGTCTCTTATCTCTTTGTGCCAGATGTGCTGGTTGGAGCATCTCAAAAGCAGCCACCGCACTGGGGTTTTCACAAGGAGACTGGTGCATTTAGGGAAAAATTTCCACTCAGCAGCAGTTCCTTGTTGAAAGAGGTCAGAACAAAATGGTCAGACTCGTTAAAGCGAAGAGGTAAGTCATAATAGGAAAAATGATAGCTCAGTGCAGCAGTGGTGTGCAGAACGGATTCCCTGCACGCAAAATTTGTCTATCCATGAAACGGCAAAAGAGCGTCCTGCCTATTACTATGTGGATGTGTCTAATAAAGTGGCCAGTGAGTGTAGATGCTGATAAAACAAAAACAGTACTGCTCTGTCAATAATATTCAGAAGATGTTTCTAGAAAAATGTTTTTTACTGTCTTTATTTTTCTTATAGAACCCACAACCCAGACCAGGATAGGCCATTGCAAGATGGATGGCTGGACTTCTTCTACAATAATTGTGTTCTGTTATCTGTCTTCAGTCGTTATGTTTTCCCAGTAATTCTGCCTTAGAGTCGAGGCTGGACACACAGAAGTATTTAAACTCCATTAGCAAGCTTAGCTGCCCGAGGCTTTCCAACCAGCACGTAGTGCAAAAAAAAAAGACACTTTATCCCCGTCTCCCTTACCGAGCCCACCGGGAACACACTGCCCTCACTGTGCAAAACACAGTATCTCTACTGAGAGGAAATATTTTCATGTGGGCCTCAGGGAACGGCGGTCTGAGCTGAAATCATAGCAGATGGTGGTGTGAGTGGTGGTTATTTCAGTGGCCAGGGGAAGCACCACTTTGCTTGGGATAGAGTCGCCTGAAGCTTCAGGCCTGCTGCATCCCATAGCTAGATATTCACCTGATAGATTTAATAACTGCAGCTTACAGTATCTTCAAGGGAAGGTTGTCAAATGTACTCTGAATCAAACCCAAAATTGGCAGTATTTTAGTTTATCTATCTATCGATCCATTTTCTGCACCTGCCTGTCCTATGCAGGGTCACAGGGGTCCGGCGTCTGTCCCAGAAGCTAAAGGCACAGGGCAGGGAACGACCCTGGATGGGGCACCAACCCTTCCCAGTAATTCTAGGTTTTACTGTAGGAAATATGTGACCAAAAGGGTTTCAATATGTGGGTATATGTTGACTAGCTGTTCTTTGGGAATACCGGCAAGTTTACATTAAGTCCATTGATTTATTTATATAGCAGACACTTTTATCCAAAGCAGCATAGAATTCTTGTGAAAGCAGGATCAGACAATCCCTAGATCTACTGGGGGTTAAGGGCCTTGCACAGGAACCCAGTGGTGGAATGACTCGGCCAACACTGGGATCTTAACCCTCACCTTTCTGATTGCCGGTACCACATCCCAGCTTTTTGGACCAGAAGCACAAATCACATTGTCCTAAGCGATGCTGTTTGCCAGTTTATACCAGTGCATCATTTGCTGGCAGAAACCGGGTTAAGCGCTCATCAGTGGGGCCCGTCCTGCGACACGCTAGCGGCCGGCGGCCCTGACCGACCTGGTGTAATCCCCATGCCGGCAGCCCAGCACACACGCATGCGGCGGCCTCTCCCCGAGTGTTTTGGGTAAACACGCAAGGCCGGCTTGGCTGTGCCGTGCCACCGCTGCGAAGCGTTTCCCTCGGCCCGGCATGGGGGCCCTGATTACTCCTATTAGAGCTGGGCCCCAGTCCAAAGCTCACAGAGCTGCCTTTCTGGGACCGGCCGCTCCGCTGCTCGGACCGGCTCGGCCCACGAGCGGCGCCAGAAAGCAGATGGAACCCCGCCGCTCGTTTCCATGGACGCAGGGGGATGTCGGGTGGCAGATGCCAACTAGTTAGCAATTAATGAGTTGCCTCTTTCTCTCTCTTTCTCTCTGTTGCATAGCGGCATCCGTCGGGCCTGCTGTAAGGCTGAATTGCCTTATTTTCCAAGGCATAGATAGATAGATAGATAGATACATAGATAGATAGATAGATAGATAGATAGATAGATAGATAGATAGATAGATAGATAGATAGATAGAATATTTATTCCTAAGGAAATCACAAACAGCATGTCATTCTTCAGCCATTTCCCCTGCATTGCTAATACAGTTGTCCCTGCACTGTAAAATTATGCTTCATAGTCTGTGGTTTACATATGATACTCAGCACAAAGGCTCAAATAAAGGTTTTGCTAGCACCATCTTCTAAAATTGCCTCCAGCTACACCTCCCTTCAGTGCATTTCAGTGCATTTCCCATCATTCTGATGATCAGCCGCTCTCGATACGCAGTGCACATTGAATGTGAGTTTCAATTTACACTATTTCTTTATATTTATATTCTTTATGTAAAATGAAGGAATGTCACTCCTAATCCCACAAGAAATGTAGGGCTAGAAGGTCAAAAATGATCAAGAATAATATAAAATGTATACAATACAAAATGTATATGCAACTTTGAAAAATACAGTTTTTGTATAATGTGATAGATTGTGCTAGTGTTCCCCAATCCAGTCCTCGGGGACTCACAAGCAATCCACTGGGAGCTGTGAGGGAGCAAAAATGTGGACTGTCTGGCAGGGAGCTCAGCGGGAGCTGGACTGGTTGTGGGTCCCTGAGGACCAGATTTGGAAACACTGGATTAAGATTCCCTAACTTAGATTCCTGCAAAAAAAAAGGGGACTGAGACTGGCTAGAGAAGACTGCTACATCTTCCTCAGCAATGTTCCCATGACAGGCAGATGGACAGAAAGATTGGGGTGGGCAGGGGTTGGGGGGTCATCACACATTGCACCATGACTGATGTTTGTTAGAACACACAACAACCTGTATATGGCTCTGGAAAAGACTAACAGTGGGAGACACATCAATTATGTATAAATGGGTAATGTATTCTATGCTAGGTGTTGGTACCACCGTACCGACCTGTATGGTATCATAGCATGCAAAGTGCACATCACCTTCTCATTCCTACGTTCCTCTTCCTCACTTTTATAATCTTTCGTCTATTCATTGGTTTTGCTAGTAGCTTATCCAATGCAAGGTCACGTGTACATCCACACACAGAGAAACACGCACACAAGGGTCATTTAGAAAAAACTGTAAATGCAACCCTGTAGGATGCACCCACTGAGATTGCCCCCCCGCCCCCTCCCGATATTTATCATTATTTAAAGTATAGTGGCAGGTGGCGCGGTGTCTCAGTAGGTGGCGCTATTACGGCACACCTGCAGGGTTAGGGTTTGAATCCTTTCTCGGTGGGGGGGTTGGGGTTACATGCCCCCCCCCCCCCCATTGTGCGGGTTACCTCCAGCTTCTTCAGTTTACTCCCACAGACCAAAAGCATGCAGTTAGACTAATGGGCACCTCGAAATTACCCATAATCCATGATTGTGTGCATGTGCCCTACGATGGACTGGCATCCCATTTAAGGGTGTACCCCACTCCCCCCATATGCCCACCATAAACCATTAGAAGATGGACAGATGGTAATAAAGCAGCCTTTATTCAAGCAGGGACTATATTGTATTTTGAACCATCATGAATAACTCTGGCAGGTCATGTGACGCAGCGTGAAAATAAAGCCGGCCGTGTTCAGCGCTCAGACAAACATCAGATATGCGTCCTGCACGCAGTGGCCCCTGTGATTAACGATTCGCCAACAAGCAAGCCGTGCCAGTTAGCGTTCAGGCTGAGAGTTAATTCCTGTTGCATAATTTGTGCATCATTGTCAGTTTATTCTTCATCTCAGAGTAAAAAAATATATACATATAGCAGGGAGATGGGCTTTCACAGAAGTTATTAAACATAATTGCAAACTAATTAGTACAGTGATGACTTGGCACCTAAGCTGTGTGCGAGACACTCAGTGTGGGTTTGCAACATGCATTTAATTTTTGCACCAATTAGTAATACATGACTAATACACAGCTAGGCCGTGGTCTACTTTAATTATTAACACGGTTTATAGATTAAACTATTATTTCAATTTCATATGCCGATGTTACCTTGTATGTGTTCCCCATGCTTAGTAATCAGAGTCTTCATTTAATAGCATTTTTCGACCTTATGTCTGAACTATTCCTGGTTTAATGTTGAAATTATTCATTGGCCATTGGTCGTGTATGTCTAAAAAGTAATAAACGTCAAGCATTAACTTTATGACAAAATACTCAGGATTGTAAAACCAAAATAACTGTTTAGTTTGCATAAAACAAAACCTATTTTTAAGCGACTATAAGTGTTTTTTTTAATGTAATACTACCTTTAGAGCATTCAGGAATGTAGAGCGGTACTGTAAAGGACACTCTGCACTCGCATTGGTTATTCAGACACCAGCCTCATTAACATAAAACACCAAAGGCTTTATGGAGATTCGACCCGCGCCGATCCCACTGTTGTTCCCGGGGGATTAATCCTGTACTGGCATTTGTATCCCTCCCCCTCCCGATCTTTAATGAGTTCTGCACGGACCTCACAGCGGCTCCCTAATTTCCCGTAATTGAGCGGTCGTTAGCGGACCCCCGCGCCCGGTTCTGCGCGTTCATGCGGCCAGCCTGGCACGGTTCGCGCGCTGTCTGCCACGGCGCAGCGGGGACGGCGATTCGGCCAGCCTCCGCCGCGCGGAACCTTGCGATGTTTCCGTAATGAAGGTCCGCTAAGAGGGAGGGGGCGGGCTGCTGCGGTGGGAGACTCCGATGCCAGATCGTTAAGGGGGGAGAGGTGGACGAAGAAAGATGGACATAGGGAAAGAACCCGCGAGGAGCAGCGACAGACATCTGCGGTTCCCCAGATGTTCTCCGAACCCAAGAACGGCCGCTCTTCACTGGTCTTTGTCGAACACATAACCTTTGATATTAAAACGGGTTAAAGAGCTCAGCTTCCCTAATTAAGTATCACAACAAAGATGTTGTAAGTGTCTAATTTACTGTACAAATTGTCGCTGCTTCAATCGAGATGTATGTGTATTTATTCAGAGAACAGGCTGAGAGCACACAGACTAGGCAGGGAAGGAAAATAAAAAACGGCATATAAAAAGACACTTTGTTTGAGTTTTATTTTATTAAATTGCCTGGAAATTTATTCTGAGCATGTTGTTCCTTTGCAGATTCATTCACTACCGCTTTTTCAGCGATATGATCTTTTAAATAGCCCGTCATATTCTCTCACAGGGCTACTTTTTTCTGAGCAGTACGTTTTTTTTTGCTAATTCCTTTCCCACTCACTACCATTGTATTCTTGTCATCCAGGCAAGCAGGTAGGGAACTGTGTTGAACAGAGTAAATTCAAATGTGAGACTCAAAAGAGATGGAGTGACATCCTGTCCATAGTGTTCTCATGGCCTGAGTCCTGTGCTTTGTGGGTCACCGTGTGGTAGACACGGATACATGAATGGATTAAGAGATGATGGATGAATGAATGAATGTGTATTTGCCTGGGTGGATAGGTAAATGGATGAATGAACACATGGATAAATGGATGGTTGGATGATTGATGGAGGGATGGATGAATGAATGGGTGTGTGGAAGGATGGATGGATAGGTGGTTGTATGGAGGGATGGATGAGTGAATGGGTGATTGCCTGGATGTATAGGATGTATAGATCAGACGTGACAGTTATCTGGGACACTGGCCTGATTTGTTTCTTGGCCTACAGCATATGAAGAAACATGGCTGTCGGCACTGCAATAAATAAGCACATAAACAGTGCGGCAGTGACCCAGCACGCGGCTTCGCTTTCCCTCGCTTCCCGGCTCGCACGATTAAAAGTGAGCGGCATCGCCCACCTCTGGCAAGTCCAGCGGATTCGCTCGCTGACTCACGCCCGGCATCTCGCTGACCCCAGCACTGCCCACACGCACAGCAGTGAGGATGAGTGGGGGCTGCCTCCCTGGCCCCCCCACTCTGAAGAGCTGCCACATCCACCCTCAGAGCCAATGAAAACACACTTCGATGCGTGCTGAAGATTCACACCTGTGTACAAAGAAGTCATCACCTGGATCACCTCGGAGGGCTACTGAGTTATGAAAACCAAACTTCCACTTACAATTAATTACTTGGGTTAATTAATTTCATATCAAACATTGTAGCTCATAAAGAAGGACAGTCCTCAGATTTCAAGGCCTCAGGCCACATATAGTTAACTGGAAATCCCATCATCCATTTCTGTATGGGAAGTTTCCTTTCATGTTGAAAAGAGTATGGTGGTCTCTGCTGTGAGGTTAGGGGGAGTCGTGCCACTGTATACCAGTGAAGTATGACATCTGGGGTGTATGAAGGGGCGGGGCCACAAAGGCACTGGCCAGAACTGAAAGCTGATTGGCCCCGACTGGCCCTCCCCTGTCACTAACTGATTCAAAATGTATCATTTCGTGATAATAAGGTTGCCCCCCATATATGAATTATGTCCCCTCTTATGCCCCCCATGTTACAAAAATCCTCGTATAAGACCGGCTCTGCCCGGTTTTGGGCTGTCGCTGTGCTCACATCCTCTTCCAATGGGATCCGTTCGTCATTCAGCTCTGTCAGACCTGCTCTCCCCCCACTGAAAACCTGCTGTCTACGTTCAAATGCCGTGGCTCCAACGATGACACCCCTCAGATGCCAGCTAGCGTGGGATGCTGCATAGAGCCTGTGGTCTCTGGGAAAGAGGGGATTTCAAGCAGGATGAAAATCCCTCAGGAAACTCCGTGAGCTGTAGGCCCTTAGGGATGACGAGGACAGCACAGCATATCAGCCTATACTAACTTTATATAAAATAAAATTCACACTTAAAGTGAACTTTGACATTTGAAGCTATGGTAAGGTGATGCTTCTCTCTATCTATTCTACTGCTGTAAATGTTTGCCCAGTATTGGGTCTCCATGTGCCTGGGGCCACTTCTAGGACAGGGCAATAGGCAGGGGACACTCTAGCTGGAGTGATAGCCCTTCATAGGGCACACACCAACAGTAATTTAGAGACACCAGATCACTTAACTGCTTATTCTTATTCATATATGTATCATGGGGCGGAGCTTATCACAGGCATGAATCATGGGGGCAGGGCTCATTACAGGCATGAATCATGGGGCGGGGCTCATCACAGGCATGTATGGTGGGGGTGGAGCTTATCACAGGTGTGCATCATGGGGGCGGGGCTCATTACATGCATGAATCATGGGGCAGGGCTCATCACAGGCATGTATGGTAGGGGTGGAGCTTATCACAGGCATGCATCATGGGGGCGGAGCTTATCACAGGCATCAGTGAGGTAGATCTTAGATAAGTTGCCAGTCCATTACTGTGCACATATACACTACAGGAAATTAATATATGCCTAGTAGCCTAATTGCATGTTTTTGGACTGTAATGACTCAGTGATTCAAACTCCCAGCTACTGGGCTGTGAGGTAACAGTGCTCCCCACTAAACCACAGTGCCAACCTGCTCACCAGGGTCTTTCACATATTCTCTCATGTATGGGATTTTTACATTTATCAGTCAGGAAATGCCATACTGAGAAAAAGCAAAGAGTGTCCACGTATTATACCAGCCGTTTTGGCAGGCGTTGAAATGATCTTAAGAGAACCTGCTTTCTCTGCTTGATTTTCAGTCACCCGGTTGTCCGTCTCCCTCTCTGTCCATCACTGTGGACAGCTGACTGCCTTTAAAATTCCCCAGCAGTCCTGAACACATGTCCGATCCTATACGAATCCGAAGGATGGATCTGCCGCTCTTCCTGCCCCCTGCCTGCTCCCTAAATGGGATTGGCAGAGTAGCGCACAAACCGCAAAGTCACTCCATAATTACTTGCCATTAAGAAAATGACGGCTGCCTATGTCAGCTAGCGCTCGGAAAGGGAGCCCCCCCTTCCATTTCTTTATTTACCCCCACATAAGTCGTCATTCGTTGCCCATTGTCTCAGCTGTGTTTCACGCGTGTTTCAGGCTAGATGACTGTGAGTGAACCGCAGCTGCCTGTTGTGGATTTGGGAAGTTTAATCAAAGTGTTTCTAATGCGTCTTAATGATGATCCATGGGAAAGGAGCTCTTTAAGGGGAAATGACAGCTCGTCAAGATGTCTGCCTCTGATGTTTTATGTTTTTTCAGTGCCGGAATGGGTCTCTTGATCATGTGGTGAGCTCCTGAAGCAGACCTGAGAATGGTCCCAGCATGGGAGAAATCTTGCGGCTTGGGTCACGATGGAGGGAGCAATGAAGGTCTTGTATTTGGATGAAGGCTTCTAATGCATGATTCTAGACGGAGTTAGAAAATATAGGTTACCTACTGTAAGGATCGTTCCTCATGTCTAGCCCAAGGAAACTACTGCATGATTCATATAGAAACGCAAATGCTTGTTCTCAGGGACGATTTTAAGATGGGGAGCATAACAGGGGCCATAATTCATACAGAGGGGCCAACCTTATCATTAGCCAATGATATCTTTTGAATCGGTGAGTGACAAGGGAGGGGGCACTTTGGGGGCCAATCAGCTTTCAACTCATGTTATAAATAAACCGCCCACGGGCTTTTTGCAGAGGGGTTAATGGGATACAACAGATTACATCCCCATGTTTTGTTCAGAGTACCCTGGCCTGGATCTCCTTGTAGGGGGCACTGTAAGCCACTCATACAGGGGACCGTGCCATTGTATCACTGCACCGATGGAAAAGCCACAGTGTCCTGTTTTTATTCACAGACAGGAATGTTAAAAACACAGAAAACAAACATGCAGCACTGTCAGGAGTACATTGCTGTCCACATGTATGTGTAATTCATATATTTATAAAATACGTGGAACATCGCCAGTCCTCTATCCCAAGGGGAATCGTTCAAACGGTTTGGATATTAAGAATAACTCGCTGTTTACTGAATAAACATATCAGAGGCAGCTTGGATTCTCTCTCGCTCTCTCTTTTCTTGCGTGCTTGTGTGTTTCTGTCAGGGTCTTTCCTGGAGGGATATTAAATGTAGCTTTTAGTCTGAGGTGCTGGCTGAAGGAGCTGCCCATTGCTGCCTTTTTCAGTTCCGGGTCCCGTTCCTCGTCACCAAGGTGCCTGTTGTTTGCTGGAGCAGTAGCAGGTCAGACATGCAACCTGTCCGTTTTGCCCCGGGTGACGTTCCAGGACTGCAGGTAGCCCGGATCCAAATGCGGGCCATTCGGACGACGCGGTGAGCTGTGATTCCACGCTGACTTCCTCGGGTCTGTATTGAGATTGCAAAAAAACAAACAAATAAAAAAAGAAACTGCCCATATTCTTTCCTAAATCCATTTCCAGCATTATGGAAATAGAACAGATCAACAGAAGCTGAGAGAGAGACAGAGAGAGAGAGAGGAAAGAAAAAGAGCATATCAATTTCAGAGGACAGGCAGAGAAGCGAAGGCTACCGCGTCTTACGTTTAGGGAACCCCGCCGTTGATCACGCGATTTTTAATTTGAATTTCAATCAAGGAGAGAGAGACAGACAGACAAACAGTGAGAGATAAAGAGATCTACTACAATCGGAAAGCTTTTTTTTTTCCTAGTGTGTGAAGCTGTCTGCTGGGAGAGCTATATATTACTGCAGACTGTTCAAAAATCATGTGTAAGAGTGCCTTATTGCTGAATTCAGGGCTTACCGTGAATGACGCACAAAGCCCTCAGTGACCTGCATGCTCAGACACTCGCAGTCACGTTCCAGATGATCTCTCTGGGTTCAGAAGGAAAACCCAGGCCATTTCATTGCATCCTGTGGGTTGGTGAAGTTAAACTCTGTTCCCAGATGCTTCACACCAGTCCTCTTGGGGCTGGGATGGGTGTGTAGCACCTAAAATCTTCACTCTGTGCAGGAATAAGCAAAAAATATGGTCTGGGTAATATCACAGGTGAATTGGCAAACGGTCCCTCAAACATACGACATGGGGAATCATTTTTGTGTTTTGGTGTTGAAACATTCGATAAAACTATTAACCCTATGCTGTAATGTCTAAATGAATAGTTATGAATTTAAGCTGTATCTGTCTTTTCTTAATGTGGAAGTCCAAGAATTGACTGATTGACTTATTACTGAAATCCCGCTACTCACACACACACACACACACACACACACACACACACACACACACACATGCATACGCACGCTTACACATGCAGAATTAGTTTAATATGTTGGACAGCATGATCTCAAAGATGCAGTTTTTCTTAACGACGGTGCATCTCTCTCTCTCTCTCTCTCTCTCTCTTTCACATGATTGTATTCATATCTTTGTGGGGACTGTCCATCCATTTCTAAGGGAAAACACTAATCTCAACAGTGACAACCTTAACCCCGATCCAGCCCTGACTTTAACTATAGGTAACCAAATAAAATACAAGACTTTTGACATTTTCGGTTTTTGATTGTAGTCACAGATTTTTATAAAATTGAATTTCCCCTTGTGGGGACCCACAATGTCAAAATAACAGGTTTTTATAACATTGTGGGGACATTTGGTCCCCAAAATGCAATATATACTTAATCTACAAGCACACACACACACACACACACACACACACAAACAAACTCTGTTGATTCTTCCCATCAATGCAACAGATGGTTGGAAGCCCGAGGGGTCAGTTTTTGGCTGCTTCATAGCCACCTTTTCCTCATCTCCCTCCAATCCCCCCACCCAAAAAAAGGTCATTCTTTCTATTCAATAGGGAAGAGATCTGAATAGTGAAGTAAATTATTACAAGCGAGCCTGGTGGGAAGCGGGTTTTTCAGTGTTTCAGGAACGGCTTCACCCTTCGCATTTCTAAGGGGCTTGTTTCTGTAATGAGCTTTTTCAGGGTGACCAAACGTAGGTGCATGAGGACTACCCACAATTCACAGCCTGTCCGATCTCAGGGAGAAAAAGTGAGTCTGGATCAGACAAGGTTATCTTGGGAGTGTGGGAGGAGAGAACAACATGAGACTTGTCGTTGTTTTTTTCTTTTTTTCTGAGGCCTTGTTTGTCAGCCAGAAGGGGGTGCTCTTATCTATGCTCTTATTAGCGTGTCTCACATGCTGTGACGATGAGAGGTGTGCCTTAAAAATGAGTCATTCAATATTTCAGTTAAACCGGCAGTTTTGTGATTGGCTCGTGTCAACGATACCGTAATACACGTGGTATTTAATGCTAGCTGTGGGATTTTGTCGCTATATTCGAGGTCCAGCCTGAGGTCTCGGACTTTTCGGAGTCTCCAACTCCTGAGGTGGAGTTTTTAAGATGGTGTGCGGTAAAGATGGGGTTTTACCGCAGTACCCGTGACCTCTGTGTCTTATTTTCTTTCCTCACTTGCTTGTAATTTACTGTAATACCGTCGGTGTCACTTTCACGGTTGAGCCTCTCCTCTCATTAGACTAATGCAACTGAAAAAAAGAGAGGTGCGGCGGGACGCAGGGTTAATGTTCCCGATTAAGGGCGGCTCTGGGGCAGGGCCCGGCTCTCGCACACGCTCATTTGAACTTGTTAGTTGGTCCAAAACATGACTGATCCTTGGCCCGCCTTTGTTCAGCTTTTCAGCTCGCGCCGCGGCATCGCCCCGTGACCTTCGACCCCGTGGGGGGCCTCCCATGGTGGTACGTGCCCGTCGCACACAGTTCTCGCTGTGCACATCGAACCCCCCCCCCCCACCCCATTCTTTTAAAATGCAATGACACAATCTCTCTCCCTGCATGCCTGCCTCCTTCACGCACTCACACATACGCAGCGAGGCCCGGGCTTACGCACAAAAAGCGATCATTGTGCGACTTTGACATGAACCCCCATCCCCACTGTGGACGAGGCACAAAGCAGCCCAGTGAATAGAGGTCAGTCGCAGCGTGGCCCCTGGGAGACTCCTGTTGAGGATTTTAATGAATGTCATTTTCTTGCATTAACCACCCTGATTGTGGGATAATGGCCTCTCAACAATAACATTTAACCAATTCCCCTGTCTTTTGGGCTCTGCTCGTTTGGGCCGCAGCGGGGGGTAGTAATTGATTGTGTAATTCCAATCAAAGCTGTAAACAGTTTGGGGCTCCCTTATGTTTTCAGATTAGATCACATCAAAGAGCGCCTCTGAATGGATTCACCCTGTAATACTGTGTAAGACTGTAAAATAATGCATGGCATGAAAAATGTTTCAGATGCATCCTGGCACGTATGCCCTTAGTTTGACCTGCATGCTGAACCCTCCCACCCAAAAAGAAATCCTCAATTGTTTTTCTCAGTTTTTCATTCACTTTGCCTGCCTTTCTCTTCAGATACCAGGGCTGTAGTTACAGGTTAACCACCCTTGCCGATGTCTGTGGGAATAGCCTGTGAGAGAGCAGGAGAGATGTAAATGCACGTGTGTTTGTGTGGGAATCGTCCCGCTCGGCAGAGACGGGTTGGGTGGCCACAGGTTCCGTCGTTCCACCATTACCGAGGACGCGGTGACGTGGGATTGTGTGACGGTAAGTGATTGTGTGTGGCTTCTGGGGGAGGAGCCTAAAAGGGTTCCCCAATCTCCTTCTAAGGGGCCTGAATATTCACACATATTTTGATGCATACATTTCTGATCCATTTAGGCACCTTTGTTTTTTGTGTGGTGTTTTTTCATGTTAAGGGAGACATGAGAAGTGCTATAATTCATATGATCAAACCTTATCATTAGCCAATGATATGTTTTGAATCGGTGAGTGACAGGGGAGGGGGCACTCCAGTTGCCAATGAACTTTCAGCTGGGGCCAATGGCCCTGTGGTCCCTCCTCTGTACACAACCCCAGAGGGTTTGTGTTATCTGCCATGAGAAGGCTGAAATTTTGGTGTGTTTTGTTCTGCCATGACCCCTCACCCTTGTGCATTGCTGGGGATTCCATGTTTCATCCAGAGCTGTTGATGATAGGTGAATCACCTTACCTTCACTGGCCTGCCCGGGGGGGGGGGGGCGGGCGGCGGCGCCGCCCGCGCGGGGCGCGCGCCGCGCCCCGGCGCCGGGGGGGGGGGGGGGGGGGGGGG
>JAODLD010000040.1:13215751-13231342 GCA_026781065.1 Mormyrops boulengeri | reverse complement strand
TGTGTGTGTGTGTGTGTGTGTGTGTGTGTGTGTGTGTGTGTGTGTGTGTGTGTGTGTGTGTGTGTGTGTGTGTCATCTACAGTAGCAGCAGGGATTGTGACCAGGATAGGAATTGGCCCTTCATCTACAGCACAGAGGAAGAATCAAACTGGGGGGTAAAAGCAAATCCAGAGCATCTAAAAGGGGTATGAAATTGTCTTCAGTTTTTTTTGCCTGGAATATGAAATATGAATATGAATATGAAAGCAGAAGGAAGTAGTTTGAAGTAAAGACGGACAGGTGAACCTAACGGAAGTCATCAGCACGGTGATGATGGCAGGAATGCCTGCCATGAATCAGCAGTGTAACTTCCTCAATCCCACCATGCACTGCTATCTCTAAGCTTGGCGGTGGCCATGGGGGTTGGGCACACTTTTTGGGAGATGTGTTATGTGACTGTGTGGGGGCATGAACAGAAGCTTGCGTGTTCTGACACATGGCGGAGGACTCTAATGAGAGCCAACGAATGGTAATATCTACAGCAAAGTAGCAAGGTTGATCGCCTTGGGGGTCACATAAAAAAAAAAGAGTGAATCACCGAAACACGCTGTCAGAATTGGGAAATACGCGGGATAATTCAGGTTGCCATTTCCCTGTGTCTTTAGAATAATTTAACTATATTGTCTGGGGAAAATGCTTTTAAAATGAAAATCACGTGTGCTTTTGATACGTCTATCAAATAATTGTAGATGACAATGTTTTCGTGTGTCTCTTGGCTGGGCTTCCAAGCACAGCTCAGCAATTGGGGGCAAATCTGGCCTGCTTACTCCTATGGTGAACCCCCCCGCCCCCCGGGTACTCTGGAGACTCATCATATGTAAGGGCCTGTAGGGAGGATTCTGAGGAAAGCAGGGTGGATGTCAAAGAGAGCTGATCAGTGATGATGAGTCATACGTGACATAATAATGGGAGTTTCAAATCTATAGTACTTCATCTGTACAGCTACATGCCCACGCGCTACATCATTGTGTAGAACTTCTTTGAGTCTTACCAGAATCACAAACCCGGTTGTCAACAACCCAGGATTCAGACCATGGAAGATATGTTTTAAAATCTGAACCCATACATTTTTTAAACCCAACATTACGCATCTCCAGAGGTATAAACAAACCTAGTTGGATGTACAATCAGTTCTTGCTTGTTTCATGTTGGTTATGTCTTAGTTATTAAGTGCTAAGTGGCATTTGGAGCTTGAGAGACCTTCCCATAGCAAAGATGTCCAGTGTCACCATACAGTATTGAGTCTGCAGAGACCTGTGAGGATGTAATTCCAGAAGCGTGTCAGATCCTGCTAAAACCCACTTTTTAGTCTCAATATCACCCCCACAATTAGCATTAAGTGATCAGTGTTGACACACGACGACGAAATGTGGCCTCTGCATTTAACCCACATGTGCCAATGTGACATAGCAGGGGGCAGCTAATTCGGTGCCCGGGGAGCAGTGCTTGGGGGTGGTACCTTGCTGGTCAGGGATTTGAACCAGCAATCTTTCAATTACAAGTGCGCTTACCTAACCATTAGGTTATCACTGCCCACAAAAGATGTGCCAGAAGTGGGATTCGAACCCACGCCTCCAGTCGGAGACCAGAACACCCATTTCCATGGAAGGTATCGAACCTTGAGTCTGGCGCCTTCGACCGCTCGGCCATCCTGACAATACATGCCAAGTGATGTGTGTACATCCTAATAAACAGTCGCCCCCTCTGCGCAAACCCCAGTCGTCAACAACCTGCATTAAGCAGAGGTCTATGTCCAGTCGTGGTCCCTTCTCTCCAGTCTTAGCACGCAGACAGAGTCAGAGTCATAATATTACCCCAGAGTAAGCACCCCTGTACTTATATGTATACAGACACATACACATACACACATATACTGTGCAAAGGCTTTAAGTCCTCAAAGAAAATATTTAAAGCTATTTATCTGAGTAGAAAATGTATATTTGCCCATAAAAACACTATTTAGCATTACATACAAATGAACAGTAACATTTTTACTGCTCTTGAAGAAGTATACCAGATACCTTGTTGGATGGCCAGATAGACACCAAAAGATCTCCTCAGGGGCATCTCAGCCATTCCATGTATTCATTAAACTTCACCAAGTGCTACCTTAATTTTTTATTTTTTTTTGAAAAAAAAAAATAGCTTGCTAACTTATTTATTAGTCAAGCATGCTAGTGGTCGCATCAGCAAATGCATTGGGTGTAGTGGATGGTTGCTGTAAATACTAGGGTGACTTTCCGAGACAGACATAAAATTGTTAGACATCACTTTTAAACCAGTAGCAAGATATTTTAAACATAATTTTCTTTGGCAACCTAAGACTTTCTCCACTGTATTTTATATATGTATAGACACAAAATAACATATGCTTCTGTTTATATCTATTTAAACAGGCATATATATTTTGTGTGTATTTATGTATATAAACAGGCAAAATAGAGTTGAGATAAAAGAGTATATTGTATTTAGCAATATATACAATATATAGATGTGATGTAGGTATATGTATGTGTGTATGTCATCAATCACTGGTTGGGTAACTGTAATAAAGAGGAGACGGATTGCTGCTCACGCAACGTGTTATGTGTGCAATTTTCCAGCACAGAAGCGCAGCTATGATGTGCAGCTGGCAGTTTCGCAGCAGTTTGGCCCGGCATGCGCGGCTTTAGTGGGGATTACCCTCCTACGCTTGGCTGCCCCCTGAGCACCAGGGGAGCGCTCCCAGGCCAAACTGGCACGTCCGCCCCGGTCCGGGCGAGCATACCGGGGGTACACTTGGCGCTCTCTACACGCCGAAAAACTGCATGTCGTGATCTCCGATGCTCTTTCACTGGACGCTAAAAGGACCAAATTGTTTCAGTTTTGCATGCGGGTCCAGGTTGCCAGTGGTGCTTCAGGTTTCTCTTGCGCTTTTTAGGGGGAAAACCTGCAGGGGTTAGTTAGTTAGAGAGCTAGGAGTAGGTGAAGCCCATTGGGTATTTCTGCGACTTATTCTTCTCAGGATTCCAACTGAGCCGAAGCTAGAGAAACCAGAGAAACCCCGAATTGAGACGAGGGGGCATCTCACAGCCTGCCGCTAATCCTACCCCCCTGTGCCGAGGCTGATGTTCCTGCCTCGAGCCCTTCATTCCACCGCCGTGCTGAGCTCTACTCTGTCTATCATAATCTCGAGCTGGTAATCCCTCTAAATCCTGCCCTTCGTCTCTGCCGTTCCAGCTCTCTGGTTCTCCAAAGACAGGTCGATAGGACCCAAATAGCGCTTCCATCCGCCCGCCCGCCCCACCCGGGCCTGCTACATCCGCTTACTGACCTGTTGACGTGGCTGCTTCTTCACCCAGCAGAACCAAAACAAAACCAGATATGTCTGTTTCATCTATCGTCCGGTGGCTTCTGAATGAATCAGTAGGCAGATCCCTGCCGCACTCGTTATCAGAGTCGCGAGAATAAGGTGAAGAGTCATGGTGGACCGTGCTGGAATTTTCTCAAATGCCATTCCTGTATGTTGGCAGGACCTCTGAATCACATCTGCTGTATCTTGGCTGACAGCGGCACCTTGGGGCGGAAGAATCTGGGGGGGGAGAATTCCAAGGGCCCCTAAGTGACAGGGCCCCTAAAAAGTTTTGAACATAATTGGATTAGACCAGGTTGGGGGCCCGGTATGGTATGGGTTCATGGGGCCCAAAATCTCTAGCAGCACCCCTGCTGGCCATCTTCTGTGCTACACCCGACTTCTGATAGCAAGATTAGGAGTGCTGGCTTTGCTGTAGCCAAACACACACTGGGCATGTTTAATTTCAGCACAGAAATCGTTTCCTAAATTTCAATAGGTGAAAATAGCTTGATTCCATTTCATGTTATTAAACCTTTACATTTCTACACATCCAGCAGCCTCCTTATTTAAAATGTTCATTTACATTTAACTGACTTGCAAGCTTACAGTAGTGAGAAGGGGTTACAATTTACATGTGCTCCCTGGGATCATAAACTGTGCATTATCAGCCCAAAGGGCAATCTGCTGAGTGATAGGATCACAAACCATCCTAACGTTACCCATTTAGTAGCCAGCGCTGGTGTTACAGTATTACTATTGGTCCCACCAGTAGCTGACCTCTTTAACTTCCTCATCAACCTCTGTGACCATCTCTCTTCCAGATTCTTATCCGGTATACAGTCACAAGGCTGATGTTGAGTCTATCCCAGGCACAGGTATATCTAGGACAGGGTTCCAGTCCGTTGTAGGGCACACGCACGCACACAAGGGCCTGTTTATCTAACCGCATGCCTCATCATTGAGCTGAAAAACAGAGTAGCATGACACTGCACTGGGAACATAGCATTTAACAGTGCTTACCAACCCAGTCCTCAGGGACCCCCGAGACACTCCACATTTTTCCTACTGGGAGCTGGAGGGAGAAAACACATGAGCTGTCTGTGGGTCCCCGCGGACTGGACTGGAACACATTAGCATATAAGACTACATTGGGTATATTACATATATGTATGAATATATATAAATAGCATATGATAAAAACATAAATAATGTAAATCGCTATTTCATTATTTATATATGTTTTAAGTGTGTCACCTTTCACACTTTTTATTTATACTTTCTAATAGTGCTACATACTAATCATAACTGTATATATTCATTCTTGAAAATAGTTGTGCATTTGCATCACTTTTTAAAAATTCTTATATTTGACCGAGACTACATTTATTGTGAGGTCATCTACCATGTCAAATTCCTTCATTGTTAAAACAATCATATCTAATTGCTTAAATCAATAAATATATATTTGTGTGCAATTCATTTCTCCCTAAAATTGCCCTATCTCAAATAAATGGCATCAAAATCAATTAAAATCAAGATATCAGTGGTCCACTTGAGAAATATTTAAGATTTCAGGCTGTTAAAAAATGATTAATAGGGGCCAAAGGAAGCTAAAGTACTTGAGATATCGTACTAATCTCATTTCAAGATGTCCTTAAGAATTTGAAGTGAGATTTCACCAATATCCTGAAGGGATCTCTTGTTTAGATCCACCAAAGCCTACTGTGAGATCTTAAAGGATGATTTCTCAGAAGAAATGTCTGTAAGAAGAGTTACGCCTAAAATTCTTCTTGTCGTAATGATCCCATATTTATGTAGGAAGCAAAATGGCATTTTTTCCCATTCCTCTGGCCCGATGCATAACTATAACTCTCACTGGATTTCTCCAGTTTTCCTCGGGGTGTTTCAGAGTTTTCAACTTTCCACCGGTATTTGGTCATCAGATTATAGAGAACACCAAGGTTTCCACGGCAACATGCCCATGGAACAGTGTTACTACAGGAACAGGAAATGTGAATGTTCATTTGCAGGAGGATTTCTCAAATTTGGGTGCCGCGCGGTCTCCACTTGAATGCATTCATTCATTATTTTAAAAGCCCCGCCGTCGAGTTGCGTCATGGCGGTACTTTCTGACGCTTTTATTCTGAGCCCACCTACTGTGTAAATAATGTGTTTATGGCTTGGAAGCGCCCTCCCTTCTACCCTCCCTCTGATGCCTGCTGGAGAGCGACAGGTATTAGGCGCACTCATCATAACTTTGTAGCAGATGCATAAGACTGTAGCATGACTATTGCAATGATGACACTACACCCAATACCACACACTCACATAGGTCGCAAAGGACCACACCATCCAGTGCCAGAGAGGATGTTGGCCATTATAAAACAATCACATGGAGTTAAATTCACCAGTGTTTCCCAGTCTGGTCCTCAGAGACCTACAGAAAGTCCGTGTTTTTTCCTGGGAGCTGGGAGGGAGCAAAAACATGGACCATCAATGGGTCTTCGAGGAACGGATTGGGAAACACTGACCTACACAAAGGAGTTTGCGTGACAAATTAATGTATCTTTCATCATCCGGCGCCAAATGGTCCTTAAGGCTTTTCCATCATTGCAAGGAGTGTATGCCACCCCTGCACTGGTGGACTAGTGTATCACCAGACTTCTTCTTCAACTGGTCCCAGCATTTCAGTGGGCCTGTAGATCTGCTAGTTGGAAGTGAAAATAGAGTTCATCTTACCTTGTACTAGAGATGCACCTGAATACAAATATGTCATTCAGAAATGCCCAGATAATACAGATTTTTTTTTCTCACCTAGACAATTGATAAAGGCACATGAATATTGGGTTAGAAAATACTATTTTAACTGGACTTCCGGTATAAACCACACCCACTCCCAGCCTTCTATCTGAATTTATCTATAGAGACAAATAATTTTGTCAGTTGAACAGATATAAACACAAATAATGACTTATACACCCCTTTACTTCCCTTCATTTTCTTGCCTGTTCCAACACACCTACTCTAGTGGTCCTCTCCACCATCTACTCGTTCTCCCATAACCCACCGGCCTAGGAAGGGACACAGATTTCCTCCATCCTTCCCTCCTTTTAAGCATTGTGCATTAACTGTCACCGTGCTACAGACCTCTCTGTTGCTTTCCCTTTGTCACACCCCTGGTTCCCTCGGCTATGTTCTTGACAGACTTGACAGGCAGCTCAGCTTATCCCCTCTTTGACAATTCACCATTTATTCCTTTTGGCAATTTAACCATCCGCCTCTCCATCTGCTGGCTCCCTCCCCATGCTTCATTCATTCAACCTCGTCGTGGCCCCGTCGGCTCCTGCACGTGAAGCCAGCAATCAGCTTGATCTGGTCTTCATGAGAAAC
This sequence comes from Mormyrops boulengeri, assembly GCA_026781065.1. NCBI lineage: Eukaryota > Metazoa > Chordata > Actinopteri > Osteoglossiformes > Mormyridae > Mormyrops > Mormyrops boulengeri. The sequence goes on along the minus strand of JAODLD010000040.1, from coordinate 13,224,579 downwards.
TGTCGCACCCCCGATCTCTTTGTTAGCCCTCTTCATCTGCCTGAATGCCATTTTGTCTCATTCCTCCGGTTCCCATCCCCCTGTTCCCCCCTGCATAATCTCTTTCTCCAAGAACTTGAAAGTTCTTATACCCGCTCTACTTTCCTCAAAAAGTTCTTCCATTCATTAACTGTTTTTTTTTCCCAAGCTCGCTTGCTGACTCAACTCCGCTTCCCACCTCCCTCCAACGTGTCTGTCAGCTGACTTTAGGCTAGACAGACTTTCCTCCAGCTAAGCTGTGGGGCTAAGCCATGCGTAGCTGCACGGAAAGGACCAAACCCACCTGGAGGCCTGCGAGAACCTCCTGGCTAGATTTCACCCAGTAGTTTCCTTTACTAAGTTAACATTCTTTTAGGAAGAAGAAACTGCAATCTCGTATTAATAACCCACAGAATCTTTTTCAGTACCTCTTCCTTGCCTGTGATCTCTTTCCCATCTCCATTCTACTTTTCTTTGACTGCAAACTTTGCATTCAAAGTGAATGTCCATAAATGTCCCATCTAACCTCTGCTCTGCAATGAAAAGTCCTATAAAGACTGCCACAAACATGTACTGTCTCACAATCCTTCTATCCTTTCAGACTCCATTTCCTGTCCTCAGCTCCATGCTATCTCCCTTGCCTCCTTCCATTTACCTCCTTAGTTACTCTCTACTCACTGGCTGTTCTTTCATGGCTTTTAGACATGCACACCCATTCTAAAGAACACTACCTGTGACTGCAGACTAGCTCAAAATTACAGGCCAGTATCTCATTTCTCCTTTGCCAATAAAGAATCTAGACCACACATCTTCTCTCAGATCTTTATATTCATCTACTTGAATTTATCCCTGAATTTTTACAGATCATATTTCAAGACCTTGCTGTTCCATCGATGATTCACTCTGAAAAGTACGCTGTCTTCTCCTCGCTCTTCATGTAGCATTTGACAAAATCACCTTCTAGATCATCCTAATGTTTCCAACTTAATAGGAATTAAAGGAACTGCACTAAGGCCTTTTCTTGTTTTGACTCCTACCTTTCAGCATGAGTGTTACCATGTGATCTGGCAGAGCTCTCCTACACCTCTGCTGGAGTCCCGCAGGGATCAGTGCTGGATCTCCTTCTGTTCTCCCTAAGCATAACATCACAGGATTCTGTCATCATGCTGGCAACATCCAGCTCTTCCTCTCCCTCCCCACCTCTGACATTCAAATTTCCCAGTGAGTCGAAGCATGTCTTGTCAACATATCTGGCTGGATGACTAACCATCATCTGCGAGTCAACTTGTCAAAGACTGAGATATTTGACATTGCAGTCAGTGCCTCTACTGCACCACAAACTTACCGTCACCCAGAACGACGTGACTGGAGCATCATCAATACTCACTAAAAGCCTTGGCGTCGCCCCAGTTCCGAACCTCCCCTTTTCCCACCACATAACATCTGTTACTCAGTCCTGCAAATTTTTTCCCTGCAAGATCCAACAAATCCGCCTACATCTTGCAGGGCTGTCAGCTCAGTTACCGGTCCAGGCCATTGTCATCTCTCCTTGACTACTGTGACTCCTTGCTGACTAGAATTCCATCTTTCCCTACAAGGCCTCTTCCTCCAAGGTGCTGCACCATAAGTTGTTTTTAACCTTTAACCAAAATGTTCATGTCTCTCCTGATCTCTCTTTTCCACTCATATATATTTTCAGTCTCCATTTTAATCTATTTATAATGAGCTTTGTACTGCTAGCTTTGTCAGCCTTTGTTTATGGGTATTGAATGAAACTATTAATAACCCTTTTTTAAAATATTTTTGTAATATGGTGATGGACCAGGGAATCACAGATCTACAGAGAAGGTGTTCTGCTTTTCAGGATTTATGTGGAAGGGTCATCATAAAACAGGAGGGACATGCATAAAAAGGTTGGCAAGAATCAGGAATGAAAATAAAATTCATGTGTGTGCGTTGGTGCACAAATAAACAGTAATGTCAAGCTGGGATTCAGCTTCTGGTGATGTTTCCTGGGGGGCGAGAAAAGAAGAGGATAAGGCAGGCCATTAGATATGAACAAGAGACAGGTGAGTGAGTCAACACAGACTACTCCAATCACAATCTCCCGACAAGGCCACGCCCACCAACCTCTCACTATTACGTCATATTAAGCTGGAACCTATCTGGTGGTATTTCTGTACTTTATACGTCATCTAGTGCTATTATTTTATACAGCTTTGTTTTCTTAACAGCTGATCCATTATCCCACCCTTACTGATCGTGGGCTTTTGCTGCTGACTGTAGGAGGCTGGGTGAATAGATGCACGTCAAATACACAGAAATCTCACTGCGGGTAGAACTTTATTAAAGGATTCCCTTTTTGCAGGTGGGTGGAAGTAAAGAGGGAATGGAACACGTGGAGATTTTTCAGAATAATCAGATAAGAAATTGGCATTTTGGCCGCAAAATAAGAAAGACAGACCCTGCACATATCAGCAGGTCAGTTTCTGGGTTTGAAGTAAATAGACTCCGGTTCAGAATTACTATCAAAACAAGACTTATACAAAGTAGAATTTGGGGACACAGATGGAACCAATCAGCACAAAAAAATGGTGATCACCTGACTCTTCCTCTCTAGACAAGTCCACCCATTTCATCACAATGACCTTCCTCTGTCTTTTAGCCTAACGTGGCATCCACCAACTAAATAAATGTAAAATGTTAGTAAATGTAAGCATGGTAAACTAAGGATCTGGAAGAGAGCTAATTACATTCCTCATGGGGCAGGTTGTGTAGAGCCAGAACTCAAACTCCAATCAGACCCACATGACCTCACATATATTAACAGCTCGCCAGGTTATAGAGACGTATGAAATTCACCCAACCTGACATGTTGCCTGTATCTCACCGATTGTTCCCAGCTTGAGTTTTTTGACTCACTGTATTAAACACCCCCATCCACGCAGGTATTCCAAACACCTGCATAAATAAGTAAGTCTCGGTTATGTATGTTCATGCACAAGCATTATTGGGTGAGAAAATATTACAACAAAAACTTCCTTGAGCGGCAGGGCCACAGGGGCACTGGACCTTGCTGAAAGCCGATTGGCCGGCAGAGTGCCCCCTCCCCTGTCATTCAGTCGGTATGTTTACATGCTAGCAGCTAACATGCACAGCTAAGTCGAGCTATGGTTATAGCTCAACTACACCATGTAATCGGACTACTGTCCTTGTCCCAGTATTCATGCACGGGAGGGGAATCTATTTATTGACCAAAGTATGTCCGACTCCTTTCAGCTTGTTAGTACTGGGCTTTTTCGGGTTGACCTATTAAGTCACAGACATAAAAAATAATGAAATTAATAATAATGGATGAGTGGACAAATGAAGTGACACAAGCTTTAATTGTGATCTGGTCGGAAGAAAAGATACAACAAGATCAGGATAGCATAACAAGAAATAAAGTATTTTGTATAATATACTATGACAGCATAATATTGGAAATGTTGGAATAAATATTGGGATATTTATGAAACAAAAAAGGAGTTCAACATAAATTTCTCACTAACCCGTCTAGGAGTGACTCCTAATTGCATTATCTGGGTATCTCAGTCTGACTAAGAGAAATTCGATTTACAGCCACCCCTCGTGCATTCGCCCTTCACAAATCACGAATTCACAGATCCACGAAAATTTTATTGGAACCAAACTTATTTGCATCTGTGATTTTTTCGCACATCTGCGAAATCCTCGAAGAACCCTACAGAAGTGTTTATGTTTAATTTTCGTAGTAATTTATAGGTTTTCATGCTTTTAAATGTAAAATTGGTAAGAAAAACTTAGTTAATGAAGATTCTTCTACTGTGTTTTTGGGGGTAAGTTCAAGACATACAATATAAATCACTTAAAAAATCCCTTTAAAAACGTGGCTTTCTTATGGAAACATTCCTTTTCATGTACACACTATACTCTACTTTTACAAGATGCAGTCCCATTCGCAAAGTTTATTCCCTTTGGAACGCAAATGGTTACATAAATATTAGAAAATAGTTAATTTACTATTTTGTAATAATAAGTACACGTTAACGTAAAGTCAACGCACAAAAATGATAAATTTCTTGAAAGGTGCTAATGTTTACGTACATAGCGAATGCGTCCCGGGTTTCCCTCTCAAATGCATTAGCTATAAACACTGAAACGGTTTGTTTACTCATTTTACTTTACTGTGAATGCAAAAGAAAACAGCAGCCAATGATGAATTAGTAGGGGTAACATTAGTATACTGTACTGTAAATGTGCTAGTGTGACAAATATCCGTTAGGTGATACTGTACTCTATTTTTACATCAAACATTTATTTTTGTAAAGGTAATGCGTTAAGCTACCTTTTAAATGAAATTAAAGTATTTTGGGAGCATGACTGGGGTCATATTTAAGGTTTAAACTATAGAAATAAGCACATATTACCATTTTTAGTGACTCTACCAAACATGCGCGAATCCTCCTCATTCACAGCGGGTTCTGGAACCTAACATCACAAATGTCCGAGGTCTGACTGTAGTCTGATTTCAGCCGGACTAATATGTTTACATGTACATTAAAAGTCTGGTTGTAGTTGGACTAACACAATAATTTGATTTTCTTAATGTGCATGTAAACGTAACGAGTGATTTAAAACATGCCATTGGCTAATAAAGTCGACCCATTAGTATGAATTATGGCCTAATGGATTAAGCCACCCACCTAAAAAAACAAACAAACAAACAAACAAATCACAAACTGCCAACGCTACAGTGTCTTTCATCTCACTACCTCAACTCACAGCCTCTTGGCCTAAATGCATCATTACAATGGCCTTCAAGGAGCTCAAGGGGCAGCCCTGCAAAAGATCTACAGCGCGAAGGTAATTAATTAAGTAATTAGGTGCTTGATTCTGAAAGTCAGTCTGATATAGCTTCTTTCTTCTCTTTTCAAATGTGTACCTCTCAGTTTTGATCAGGACAGGTCACATTATGCTCATGAAAGAACTCATCTAAAGCTTCAAACATATACACACTTTGGAGTAAAAAGAGAGAAAAGAGGAAATAAAATGTACTCGCCTTTTCTGTGCTATTCACAGCTTTGAAAGGTGGTTTCTTTTCTTTTTTTTACGGTTTCTCACATAAAACGTAACTGTTCAAATATAGGTGGATAAAAAATACAGAGGACTGGAGTAGATGAGTGAATAAAAATTCCTTTGTCAGCATGGAACCCGTGGCATGCACGGCCTCGGGCAGCGAGATAAGAAGCAAGCGACTTCTAGGAGATGGAGAGCAGCAGAAAGCATTGCGCTTCTCAGGATTTGGTGCGGCTGGTGAGTATGTGAGCTCGTTCTACGATATCATTGTTTTATCCCTAGTCTTTTACATGTTAACTTTTCTTACGTATTAGTCAGCTTTCATATATACAGTTTGTTTGTCTTTTTTTTTGTTCATAAACTCAGTTCCGGTTCCATCCTCGCCTCACTGATGGTTTGTGACCTTCCCCCTTGTCTCCAATCTATGGAGTCCCTTGACCACATGCTCTGGGGTACGAATGAAACCCCCACAGCTGCTGTGAGTTTTGATGGCTGGAAAATGCGAATGAAAAAAGGCAGAAACACAGAACCCCCTTACCGTGTCTTTTTCATCTTCTCACTGCACTTTCAGGAAAGTGAGTGGTATGGAGACAATGTGGGAATTTTGCCCCTTTGTCTATGTTATAGCCATATTATATATCCAAATGTGTTTTAAGCATATAGTATGATTGCTAGTATTTTCTTTGTTTTGTGGCTCTCAAAGCTGTAGTTGTCCAAAATCATACTGATTTATATCTACTATAAATACCATACACTTATAGTTATATCGTATAGTTAAGCATATATTTCATTCACATTTAAGTAATGAAATGCAGTTTTTGCACTGATGCGCAATTTTAATTTTAATGTTATAATTCAGTCGAATAGAATGATAATTATGGTAAGGTCATGCAGAGCAGATTCAATCAAATGCAATGCAGTTTCAGTCCCCTAACACCTTATTTCTGGCAGCAGAGGAACATGGCAGGGCTCTCCTGTTCCCTCCCACAGTCCAAAACATGCACTCATCAGATCAGCGAAACTGAGTGGGATCAGTAGCTGAACATGATTTTGAGGTTTACCCAAATGTTCTCTCCGTGTTGCTGTGGGGTTTCCCTTGGGTACTATGGTTTCCCCCCACAGTCATTCCCCCCACAGTCCACAAACATGCTAAGATGAATTGGATCCACCAAATTTTCTGTAGGTGTGAATGGTGTGTGTGTGTATGTGTGTGTGTGTGTGTGTGTGTGGGTCAGATATACATTCAATTGCGTGATCCAAATTTCCCCTTAATGTCATAAAACCCTGTTAATTTGACGTTGTGGAGACCATTTTTAGAAAAATTTGTGACTACAACCTAAAAATTAGAAATGCCAATAGATTAAGATTTATATAAGATTATGGCTGGGTAGGAGTTAAGGTTGTCATTGTTGGGGTTAGGTTAGGGTTTTCCCCATAGAAATGAATGGAGAGTCCCCACAAAGATATAATTACAAACCTACGTGTGTGTGTGTGTGTGTGTGTGTGTGTGTGTTTGTGTGTGTGTGCTGGGTTATTCCCTGCCTTTCACCCATACCTTCCAGCGAACGCTCCAGACCCTCTCGACCCTACACCGGACAAGTGCGTATAGAAAATGAATTGGTGAATGGATTGAAAACCCAAGGCTGACATTTAGCAAAGACAGACTTTCTGCAGTTATAATGTGCCACCAAACTGCAAAATAATGCACCTGAGCAGAAGCACTTGAGCTCATTTGCGACCGGCTCACCCCGTGGCTGAGGCTCGGCAAGGCTGCCCCGCCGATGAACCTGAAGACCCCTGGCTGATAACAGGATGGCCAGCCTCCTCCGCTTCCCAATCTGCAACACCGATGACTTTGCCAATAATTTCAAAGCTGCCGGCAACAGAGATAATTCGCTCGCTGGCGTCGTAGTGACCGCGATCTCTGAATTGCCGTAGCTGAACCGATAACACACATCCGTTGCTTCAGCTTGGTCACTTCATCACTCTTTGTGTGTAATGACCTAAGGGCAAGGCAAGATTTGCATTATGTTCTCATGTTTAATTAAGCACACTATACATTAATTGCAGAGAATTTTTATTAAAGATACATGGTATTAATTAAATCTATTCATTGCCTTTAAATTAAATTTACCAAAAAAAGACACACCTTATTTTAATGCATATTATATTGCATATAATTACAATATATGATTAAACATAATATAACATGCATATGTACAGACTCACACTGACATTTTTTTTTGGCCCTAAAATCTATGCAGTTGAAAATATTTTGGTGCCAATGAATCGCGACTGTCCGATATGTTACCAATGACTGCAATTCCAGGGGTAAAAACACAAACAGAATCTCAGCAGGCAGGTGTATATGGGATACCTCAGTCCCTCAGGCACTGTTAGAGAGCCCTGTGTTTGATGTAGAGTGTACAACACACAACCTCGTGTTTGTCTTCCCCTGGAGAACAAGGTATTTATTTTACCCGTTTTGGAGGTCAGCAGAATCTATCAGTTTTATTTATGAGGGTCCTTCTCTTACATAACTGAATTTCTTAACACAGCTCCATACCTACTCGGAATATGACTACAGCCTGGTTCATATTTTTATTTATTTACATAACTCCCATAATTCCTTTTGTTTATGTCTCTCTGTTCCTTTATCGATCTTGCTGTACCGTTCTGTCTTAATCTGATTTTCCCTTCATGAATCTCTTTGCATGTCTCTTTTTTTTCCTTGCTCCCTCGATTCTGCTCCTCTCCCTCGCCCGCTGTGATTGATCGTTTAAGCGAGAATTAGAGCTTGTCTCTTCGTCCCCGTCGGAACGAGGGTAACACACGGACCGGTTACTTCATCTCGAGCCAAGAACTGTCTAAGAGACAGCTCAGCAATCCATTATGGTTTTTTTTTCTTCACTTACTCTGTGAGGCAGGTTGCTTCCAGGTTCAAAATTTCTAAGACATCTCAAGTGAATCAGGAGACACTGGGAACGACCAGAAACCAGCTAGGTAAAAGGCGGAAGTGACTCTCTAATGCCAGAGATGACCGTTAACTTATCCAACGGTTTCTCATGAATCGTAGGATGACATCAAGTGACCTTGAAAAGGAATGGGAAACAGTAATTGTAGGTGTGAAGTTTGTATCAGTCTCCTAGAAGCAGGTCTGAGGTCCCATAAAGCAGAAGAAAGTAGAAGCCCTTCATTAAAGAGAAACAGGGAAGAAAAAGGCCGCAGTTTGACACACACACACACATGCACACACACACACATTTATATATATATATATATGTGTGTGTGTGTGTGTGTGTTCACTGATGCACACGCATAAATTGAGAAATGAGTGAAACAAAAAATTGTGCTGCGGTCTCTTAATTTTTTCCATGGCTCTAGAAGTATGATGTACGACAGGGAGAGATGCTTACAGGAATAACAGTTTGGGCTCAGCTTCAAATCTCAGAATTGCACCTGTTTTGCTGAACGTTGCAGAGTCTTTTAATAACTTAATGCCTCCAATGTACAGCTTCAGAAGTCCGGAGACAGTAAGAAAGGTAATAAATGTCTTTTGAGATATGTGCATGGGTGCCAAAGTAAGACGAGAAGGAGCTTGAAGAGCTTTCAAGGGTATCCTAAGAGCACCACTCCCTAACTTCCGCGGGGGGGGGGGGGGGGGGGGGGGGGGGGGGGGGGGGGGGGGGGGGGGGGGGGGGGGGGGGGGGGGG
>JAODLD010000040.1:13180602-13215389 GCA_026781065.1 Mormyrops boulengeri | reverse complement strand
GGGGTGGCCAGAACTTCTGGGATTGACGGCATGTTTCATCACCATAGAAGGCCACCAGACTGCATGGTGAAGCACTTTGCCTCCAAAGCATCTGTAATTGTGGTCTGCATATTTTTCAAGTGAGTCTTATCTCCAGGGCGATATTTGATTATCTAATTTATTGTAAAACAGTTGTAAATACTATTCATACTCACACTCATGTGCATTGTTATGAACAAGTCAACAACAGTAAAAGCTTTATTTTCTAAACCAATTATAAATTACAGAAATTATAACATGCAAATGCTGGCCTATTTAAAAAAATATCTTCTTTTGGAAGGTTGCAAAGCTCTGTGTCATGGAATATGACATGGATGTGCTAAAACAAAGTTCTTGTTTCCTGTGCGATTACAGTCTCAGTCGTCTTTACTAATGATACCTTTCGAGTAGCAGTATGCAAACTCCCCCATGAACACCAGCGATTCTGCGTGGCTGTTACTGTTCACCCCCAGGAAACCCGATTCCTCTAATTGTTGACTCAAAAGTGATTGTTTTAAACAGATTGATCGTAACAAACACGTGGAATGGCGGGGTATAGTCAGCAGAGGAATGCGAAGCACTTCAGTCACATTTTCAAAGGTGTGATTGATTTCATAATGCACAGATACATGCCCAGATTTGTCACTGTGGAACTGAGAAGCTGATGCAACATAAGGTGCCTTTCGGAAGTTGCTTGTATCCAAGGCCAACCGGTACCGCTCAAAGCCAATGTGGTGGCCTAGTTAAGCTACACCACTGGTAACCCCATCCCCCCAGCAGCTTCAACGTCCAATTTGACTTTGTTGCTAAGTTGGCGCCCCTTCGGAAAATGAAGCCCCAGGCGGCCGCCTATGTCACCTATAGGGTTGACTGGCCCTGGGGGAAACTCACAAAGACACATAACCTGGTACAAGGACCCACGGGCAATGTAGAAAAAGTAATATGATCTGAGGAGGCATCTTTCACTGTTTCTTCCTATATCCAGATGAGTTTTAATTTGAAGAAAACTAAAAGATACCTTTACAATTTGTGTTGGCAGCTGTTAGAGATCCTTAATAGAATAGGCAGAGATCTCATTGAAATCATTAGGTCCAAAGATTACTCTTCAGGGTCACAGGGTCACAGCAGAGGTATATGAGGCTATTTTACAGGGCCAGGTGCTCCCTGTGGTGCAAACGCTGTTCCCTCATGTCGATTCCTATACCATAATGATGACGCCCCCATACATACCACTAAACAAATTCAACACTGGCTTCATGAACACCAGAATATAAACGTCATTGAACCTTTGTGGGAAGTTCTGAAGTGCAGAGTGTGAAATAGACTTCCGCCCCCCGTTTCATCCTTCTGAGAATTCCGGGCTTTTCTTCTAGATGAACAGCCCCATATCCCACTACATATCCCATGACAGCATTCCAAAAAGGACTGAAGCTGTCCTGACGGCAAAAAGTGGCCCTACTTCTGATTTAGTCCTCGATTTTGAGATATTGTCCAGTGTTCCCTTCAAGCTGTCCACGCCCAAGGCGTCATCTTCTTTAAAGGCGCTGATATTAAGCACAAAATCAGCTTTGGCTCTGGTTTAAACTGAGCCATAATACTCTCAAAACAATATGCCACTTTTGCCTGTACCCAGCACATGTACCATAAAGTATTTATGATACACATTATGCATTCACTTTAAGCATTTTAGGATGCATTTGAATACATACACAAATATAACTGATCGTTTCCCTGAAATTCCTGGAATACCAAAGTACAGAAAAGCAATATATAATTGGAAGAAGTTTTCTGAAACAGTTTCTGGAATATTTTACATGTGTGATTCTCGATACTGAACTGCTCCTCCCTTTTCGCTTGGCTATTATCTCGGTGCTATTCTCTTCTTTTATGTGATGTTGTTCTTTCCCAACACAGAATGAAACTGAAATCATAGTGCAAAAAAAACGAAGCATATTACACAAACGTCTGTCAAATTATGGCACTTTCTGTTGCCTTAGAAGTTCCCACAATGAAAAGGAAATGAATCAGGTGAAATTTTATGCCGTATCTCTGAGTAAAAGATCATAATAAATACGCCTCTCGTGTGCCTCATTCACTGTGCTGCATTTTGCCTTCGTGTTCATTTTCCTCCCGCCCCCCACCGGGTCGCTGTAATGTGGCGTCACCAATACCACGGCATATCTGGCCAATAACTCAATAACGGCCGAAGCATAGACAATGTGCGTTTCCCCTTTAGGAACAATAGGTAATGTTCAATACAAAATGCAATATAAATATTCAAAATGCAGCATAGATTCTTGTTCAAAAGTGCAGAAAACACCTACAGAATGTGAATATCGTGGGAGTGCTGTGCGTGTTTTGGGGGGTGGGGGTATCAGGGCTGATTTGGTCCCTACTGATGTTGAAACAAAGCCTACGCCCTTGCTAGAGGTGAACACCAGAACAGAGTACAAACCGCGGGAAGGCTCTGTTCGCGAAGTAAACACCCTGTAGGATGCTTCCATCTTGGCGGCTGTTCCGAGTGAGAGCTCCTGTGGTGAACAGGAGCGTGAGGAGGAGGAGGCTGGCAGGAGATCGGCCTCTTCATCAAAAGACCCCCCCGGTCTGCCATCGCTTGTCTCTCGGCTCTGACACCCAGCGCCCATCATCAGCGGGGGCGTGTGAAGATCCCTCAGACCAGCGTCTCTACTTTGGCTTTTTGAGGAGCTTGTGGGGAGCCCTGTCACTCCTGCTGGGGGAGGCCTGCTCAGTGTCTTCTTAAACCTCCAGAGAGAAGAGAGATCCTGTAAGCCAATGCCGTTAATGAAGAGGACCTCCCCGCGTAGTGATCGTGTTTGCCTGGGAATAGCTGTACCTCTCCACACTCTCTCTGTTCTGACTGCCTTCCAGCTCAGCTCCAAACACATGAGACGTTACGTCACTCACTCCGGGTACCTGCCTATTATTACTTGCTGGATAACGTCATCTGTGGTCTCATTGTGTTGCCAAACACTGGACTCAGGGAACTAGCTTCCCTAGACTAATGTTCCAGAAACATCTTTTGAGGATATTGTGGAGAACACCAAGCAGCCTTGTCAGCAGATCACTTCTGAATAAGTGTGTGTGGGGGGGATGTCGTGGGAGGGGGGCATACGGTCATGTCCACTGTTTCTGAAAAACACCGATATAATTCAGACTTTTACTAATAAAGTTTCATCAGTTTGCAGCAAATTATTTGTATTTATTTCATGATTTTTCATCAAAACATTCTGAATGACCCTTCAAAAAAGCTGACTCCCCTCCCCCATCTGTGATTCATGCAAAACAGAGTGAAGAAAATTTGAGTTTCATAACAATAAATATGTCTGAAATCTCCTGTTACTCAGTTTTAGGTTATAAAGGTTCATTTTGTAGCACATCTTAACCGTTCAGTGATAAGCAATAAATACAGAAATTAATATAGCTACAAAATTTTTATGTTGTTAATGGATAATAATATTCAGATGAAATGGATAATGTTCAGATAAAATGGGTGGTAATATTCAGATAAAATCCACCAGGGACTTTGAAAGGCTGAGACTGATAAAAAAAAGTGTAATGATTCCGGAACTTTCAGCTGTGGAAGGTCTCACATCCATCAATGCAGCGAGAGACAGACAGCAGGCATCACCTCTGGGAGCAAAGGCAACAATGTCGAGGTCAAGGGTGGGGTCGCCGCGCTCCATGCTCCAGCGGATTCACTTCCACTGCGGCCTGGTGATGGACCCTATTCTGGCCCAGCCCAAAGTCTGCGAACTGGACCTTGGATGACACAATCATTCAGCGTGCTGTTTGGGGTCTTATTTCAAATCAATACTCCTGCTGATCAGACTAGTGCTGCATGAAGATCAGGAGCACTTTGTTTTGTTTTATTTTTGTTTGTTCTGATTTAAATTTAAAAGATTTTTAAAAATTACGACAGCCAGAGGCATGGACTGCCACCCCTGACCCACCAAGACCTCTGACAGAATTTGAACATTGGTGCCCACCAAATACACCTAAAAGCCTGAGGATGGTATCCAAATAACGCCATGGGCAACAGCTTACTTTCAATTCACACATAAATTTAAATATGTTAAATATGTTCTGCTTACTGGAATATCTTTCAGATTTCTTAATCGTATATTGATGCATCTTGATAATTGATGCATATTATTGTCACTGTGGCTTTTTTAACCATCTTAGCGCAATGTAGTCTCATGGTCCCCCATATTAGGTATCACCAGTGTTCCCCAGGGTTCATGACCAGTGCTGTTCTGTGGTGGGCCTGTTTAAGCCCAGCCAGCTGTCACAGCGTGGTGACTGACGGTCCCCGGACGCCATACCACCAAAACAATTTGCCGGTCGGAGCAGTTGGGGTCCCTTTGTGACCAATTTTCCTCCGATTGCTGCAAAACGCACTCCCTCACTCACAAAATCAATTAACTCATAAGCAGGAGTGTGCATTTTGAGGAGGTTTGCGGACATGCGGCGGTGGGAATGCTTGGGAAGAAGCAGTGGCGCTGCAGACTAGGGTGAGAGGCGAGAAGAGTGACAGGAGGATTGGTGGAGCCAATCCATTAAAAATTAACCTTTTTGATAAATCCACCAAGCAGGGAAGTTTCGGTCTTTAAACAGCAGACCCAGTCCTCTGAGAAGGTACTTGCTTCCGCCTGTGCCTTCTTCCCGTAAATGCTGACCCCGGGACTCCTTAGATGACAGCGGATGGAACGTTTTTCAGGAGCGTGAAGAGTGACAGACGACAACCTGACAAGCTGAAGTTTTGTACATCTTCAGTTTTATTGAGTCTTGCACTTTAGATACAATGCCAAGGATGGGAAAAAATGAAAGAATAAAACATTATCACCTGAAGGCAGTTATATACTTTGTAATAGCAATACAAATCAAACTCCAGAAAACCTTATTATTAGTAGTAGTAGTAATATTACATTATTATTATTATTTTAACGAGGGTGCATGCATATTTGGTTCACAGCCTTCCCCCATTGCCTTGTCTTCCAGCTACCTGGTTATCAGTGTGTGAGGTGCCATGTTATTCTTGGGAAGTACCTGAGCCTCGCTTTGCACATGGGGAGACAGCGGAGGTCTTGGGGTCACTCGGGCCAGCACAGCCAGACTGCGCTCTCTGTGCGTCTACATTCCACCATTATTTTCCCTCACGTCTTACTTTTTCATTTGTTTGCTTAGGTGTGCCGGGTATTTGTGCCCAGGAAAGTATGCACATGCCTTATAAGTACTGTAAGTACAACTACAGGCATTGCACTGTCCAAAAGGAGTGCAGGTTTGATTGGTCGGGGCTGCCAGGCTTTACGAGCTGCTGCCAGAGTCAAACTCTTCATTTCTGTTGTGGCCTGTGCTCTGCCTCAGAGATACCTGGGCAGTCCCTGGTCAGTTCAGCTGTTCGTCACTTTAATTTGATCCATTCAACTGTGGCCCGAGCTGTCAGTGAGGTACTGTACTGTGACATGACATCATGAAGCATATCAGTGACTGTGAGCTCAGTCATAGCGAAGGCTGTGTTTCACACAACACGCTGCCTTTATGGCCTGGCCGGGTGCATTTTCTCCTCTCTCCTGGTTCCTCCCACTTCCCTTCACGCTGCAGCTTTGAATCGCCGCCTCTGTAACCGGCTCCCGTTTTTCTCGGGCAACCACGTCATGCAGGCAGCACCGCTTACAGCCAGGCGTAAGGCACCTCTCATGGGCATGAGCAAAATGATAGGAGGCTTTTACCCACTCGGACCTTCTTAGGTAGACCTTGACAGGCTGTGTCAGGATGCAGGGGGCACCGCTGTGCCCAGGAAAGAGCTGGCGATCCATGCTCTGTTGAGATGGTCCCCAACTGGGCTGGGGGGGGGATTCTTTCCATCTTCCCAATCCCTCTCTGGCAGCGTCAGCCCAGGCGAGACTCTACAAAGGCACAGTGAGGGATAAGACCAAAAAGGACACCGAAATTCTCAATTCCTAGTGCTAGCGATTCTACTACTGCGGAATGTGTTGTAGAAAAGCAATTTCCTGAAAATTTCACAGCCCAAATATAATAATGCTTTTTGTGACGGATGTGCTGCACGGTGAGGCTGAACAGTGACTATCACTTCTGCTTCACACCTCCAGGGTTGTGCGTTCAAATCCCACCCCCGCTCTGTGTCTGAGCACTTTGCCCGTTCTCTCTGTGTTGTGTGGATTTCCTTCCTCTGTCTGAAAGCAAGCAATTGGGTGTCCCTGAATTTCCCATGCTCTTTGTGTCCTATGATGGACTGGTAGCCCTCCCAGCATGCACCCTTGGCTTGTGTCCTATGCTGCCTTGGATTGGCTCCAGACTCCCAGTGAGACCTTGTACTGGGTAAGTGGTCAGAAGATTTATGTGCATAATATAATGTATTGATGAATTACAACTCTACTGAATAATCATTTCTCAGTGTAAGTCCCCTGTATCTTTTGCTGCTATTATCCTAGATTATCTGTGTAAGTCACCTGTATCTTTCACAAGTATTATCTCGCATTATCAGTTTAAATCACCTGTATCTTTCACTGGGATTATCCCAGATTATCAGTGTAAATCACCTGTTTCTTTCACTAGTGTTATTTCAGATTTTCAGTGTAAGTCACCTATATCTTTCACAAGTATTATCTCGCATTATCAGTTTAAGTCACCTATATCTTTCATTAGGATTATCCCAGATTATCAGTGTAAATCACCTGTATCTTTCATGAGTATTATCTCGCATTATCAGTTTAAGTCACCTGTATCTTTCACTAGGATTATCTCAGACTATCAGCAAATAACATTTTTTATTAATTCAGCTCCTGCACCATTGGCTCCATGAGTTCACTTTCCATAATCCAAACACAATACACCCATTTCCAGCAATACAGGTCTGGATTCACATCCTAATTTTGCACTTTCCCCTTTGTAACCACAGGCACTACTGTGGAAGTGGTTTTAATTTCCGATGCCTGTACCCAGCCCGCACATCTTCAGTTTTCTGTTTCGCCTTATACCTTAAATAAAATAAAACAAAACAAAACAAACAAAAGAAGAAAAAAATCCAGCAGCTCTTTGGCATAATGAACACTTACCTCCTGGAACACTAATAAAAAATGCTCCACTTTTTTTTTAACCTTAACAACTACATTTGCATATCTTTATAACATTGCAAGGAAAACAGCCTGTAGCGGCCATACTTGAAGAGCAGAAGGTTTATGCCCTGAATGGGAAGCAGAGGTGGGGGGAGCTTCATGCAAAACCATGGGTCCAGCCCTCCCACCCACCCCTCCTGATGGGATCTCCCTCATGCAGCAAGCATTGTGAGTTTGTGGCCATCCTTGATGCCTGTTTGGCAAAGCGAGCCTCACCCAGATGAGACACATTTGTTTTCAGGGTTTATCAAGTTTATAGCTGTGAGCCGGGCAGGTAACGTTTGGAGATACTGTCCCTCTAGAAAACGCCATCTCCAAACTCAATCCAGAAATAAAATATGCTTCCAGAATCTTAAGTCCACGTGCCCATATTTTTTAATTAGACGCTTCAGGCTCTCTCCTCCTGCAGCAGTCCATTGATAAATTATTGATCTTCTAGCTGAAAAAAAATTAAGTGGATATGTACTGAGTTTTTTTTTTTTTCTGGATGAAGCATAAATGGTCCCAAAGGCTGTGTCACTGTCTCCTTAAGCTCACAGACGACAAATCTTTAGCTGTATATTTCACCGCAGGATTTACCCAGAGCAAGGCCACTGCTTTCTGCAGGTGACAGCGCAAAGAGCGAACGCAGCGAAAATCAGAAAAATACTACGACGGATCATTGTGACCCATCAGCAGAAATTAAGCTTTAGTTAACATATCTGTGTTGTGAAGTTTATACGGTGCATATTCTAAAGTAACATTTACATATATCCCTTATTTATTTGGTCGTTTGTTTGTTGAGTCTGTTTCGTTTTTTTCCCCCAGTTATTTTTCTATACCGAAGAGGTGTTTTTTTTTATCATGTTATGTTCTGTTACATTGAATTTAGCTAAAACTTTGTTTGCCATTTCCACAGCTACAGAAGTAGAAGTACTCTGGAACTCTTTAACAGTTTCCTTGGTCAAGGTTTAAAAATAACAGACAAATACAAAACAACAGACAAATACAAAACAACAAACACAAAACAACAGACAAGACTATGACATATAGCTACAAAGAGGTGCTGTGGTTTTTACTACAAAATAACAAAACTTAAATAGATTAAAACAGATAAAATAATAAACGAGGTGTGTAGGTTACTGACATTTCTGACACCGGGAAGTGCTTAAGATTAACTTTATTGATCTCAAGGGAGATTCTGACAGGTTTGCAGTCCACGTATTCAAACACTCTGGATGGCCTATGGACCAATTCAAAGGCCAGGCCTATGCATGGGGACTCGGAACGACCGGGGTGCCCGCATCATTTTCCCACAGGTCGCTGCCGGGCGTTCATCTGTCTTCAACATGCTGTTGGAGACTAACAATGCATCCCACAATGCACGCCTCCACCCTGGCCCCTTAAACTATTAGAGTGGGAGAGGTGGAGGGCACAAGAGGCCAGCAAATTTAATAAAATACCTGCAAACAAGTTGGCAGTGGAAGCAGCCGGCTGACGGGACAAAGGAGCCCTCAATTCATCGAATAAACATGCAGCATAAAAGCTTCTTTGTGGTTCATAAGAAGATGCAGCAGCTCCTCGAAAAGAAATCTCATTGTTACCTCAAACTACACAAGTGCGTACTTTTTTAAGTCCATGAGACAGTACATTTATGTGCTTTGGGTCTTATCTGGGAAGTGGCACATGTCTCTTAAGCGACTTAAGATGAAAGTGGTTGCTCTCAGAAAGCAGAGGAGGGAGGCTTCGTGTACGTGTGTGTGCGTGTGTATGTGTGTGTATGAGTGTGTGCGCACATACCTCAGACCATGGAAAATGTGCAGCGGCTCAAGAATGGAGGGTGCATTACAAAGCATTACAATGGGGACCGTTACACTGCGAAGAAGAAAGTGTCTCAAAACCCTGAACCCAGTGCCTGCAGGATCAGAGGCTCGCATTTTATAAATGCCAACTAGAGAGAGTCGCCTTTTAGGCCTTGTATTAATATAATTCTTTATCATTTTAGTTTTTCCTCTGTTTTGTTTAAGTGGAGAAACCAGAATTTCCCCGTACATAGGCCTACTTAAACAAACAGCACCGCTCAAAGATTAATTTAAAGTTTTCTGACTGTCGACCGAACAGAACTTCGTTAAACTATGAAATAAAGCCCTCGAGCGTCGTAATGACGATTTTGGTCGTTCGAATGCAGCTGTTGGTAACATGGAAAGCAGCTCTTCGTGAATTATTGACATCAGACACAGGTACGCGAAGATGCCACATGATGAAAACTGCAGCTCTGTGCATTTATTTCGTGGGAGGATTCCCGCTGGACTGTTTAACGTGGCGATTACGCCCGATCCCGGACTCAAAGTTCACGATTTGCCTTCTCTGTCATACGGCTGTCTCCGATCTTCACCTTGACACAATGTGATACGTAGTAAAAGTTTGCCAGGCTTCCTGTCAGCAGAAAACGGAAGAGGCGGATGAATTGAGGGATACGGGGTTTCGCGGATGCTCAGTTCCTTCACAATCAAATTTGATTTGTATTTGGTGTGATTCGTTCCCACCTTCCCGGGGGAAATAAATTCTTTGATTAATGTAATCATGGGCAGGGAGCTGCCGTGAAGCCCTCCTCAAAGGGGAATCAGCTCTGTTTGGCAAATAACAACACAGCAGAAACTATTGCAATCTGCACACCCGGAACCGCACAATGGCTGCATCTTTACGAAATTGCCCACCCATGATTCCATGTGTTTGTTCGCCCACTTTGGATTTTCATACAACATTTTTGCCAGCATTCTAAAATAGGTCCTACAGTTCCTCTTGTACCAGATACTAAAATACACAAACTTTTTTTGAAAATACGTGTGCACGACTCGGCGACGAGAAAAACTGATCAGATCTGACCTGAGTAAAACATGTAAAAAGAAATTCATTCTTGCCCACATATGTTCCTTTAAATAATCAATCCGGAGCAGGGAGAAGCTCTCAGATGCAGTGAGAGGCCACTTCCCGTTCCCACGTGATGGAGGGGGATGACTGAGACACAAAGACCTCCAGCGATCCGTCTCATATGCCCCAAAAAGAGCACTTTATCATATCGGTGACCCCGCCTCTCTGTCGTACCCGTGGCCTCTCTGCCAGTTCGCCACCGCCTCCCTTTCGCTTTTATCTGGGAGTCGCGCAAAGCCCCAAAAAATAAACTTGGCTTACCTTTCCGCTATTTTTCAGTGTGGCTAATAAATACAGCGTATGGGGCTTGATAAATGATCGTCCGTGACCCGAGAACAATCTTCGCCAAGCCGAAACCTCTGTCTTTTTCCCCTCACTGATTTTGCACACTGAAAGTGATACTGACCATATGCATCTCTAAGAACAGGAAACTATAGGAAGCGTAAATTTATCAGCATAACCAAATTCCCGCCCTGTTTTCAGTCATAGCGGAAGCACGCATATATTGTGTTTGTATATGCGTGCATGCATGTATGGATTAATATTATTTTTACTAGGCCTATTATTGTTGTTGTTCCATAATTTTAGGTCGATTATAAATGAATATTATTGGAGCACATTTTAAAGATTATACCACTACAGTATAAACGTATGTCATACCAATGCATTTCTGCAACCATCGCACGTCAGCCTTTGGAACTCTATATTCAGTAGCCTAAGAGTGACAGACCAAAAGCAATATCTGCCGAAATGTGAAATGCTTTGACGACTTGCATTTACATGGTAATCTACATGCATGCGCCCGCAGCTCGTAGGTTTTAAGTATCAGAGGTAAAATGTTTCAATATCTGTCCTTTGTTATATTTAATATATCACACGCCCGGCGTTTAATTGATAACCTTTCAAGTTTGTAGGTTCTCTACAACCATTTACAAATTTTTAACATGTTCTCTGATTAGCGTATACATTGGCCATGTGGATAACAAAACTAATAATCTTAAAGTGTAATTAAAATTTGTGAGCGAGCAATTAAATTTGAAAAATGCAATAATTACCATTACATTTGGATTTATTTAAGGTTACCTCGGTGGACCTTTGCTCTCCGGTTTATCGCCATTTATGATCACAAATGCAGTAAAAATAAACCCAGGCAGGCCTATGAAAAAAGCTTAACATAACGAGATGTTGGTTGGTTATATGAAAAAAATGGCAACGCGAAAATTAATAAATCGGATTCCACCACCCTTTCATGGCCACAGTGAAGCTGATGATAATTTCACGCCATCCCTGTTTGGCCAGTTAGGCCCATTTGCATCTCTCCCGTTTATGGATATTTAAGACGTCCAAGATCGGAATTGTAAATTTGGTTTTCGGAGGATATAGATTCAGGCCTACATAAAAGCAACGAGACGTCACTATTATTTTTATCTTCATGCATTTCGTCATTTGTCATGAAGATTTCCCCCCTTTATTAGTGATGCATTGGTGCAAATTATGGAATGAATCAACAGATTGCTTATACGTGTTACACGAGTCGAGGTTTAGAAACGGCAAAGGTAAGCATTCTGTTTTGGTGATTTTATAACCTGTAGGCCTATGCTTGGCAAACTCTGATTCAACCGGTATATTACCCATGATGAAAATTATGATTATTGTCGTTATTATTATTATTATTGCTATTATTTGTAGTACTACTAGTAGTATATTGATAAATATTGCAATGCAAATCGTCTGTATTTTCTTAAAAGTGAACGATCAAACGTATACAAATACACGAACAGATTAACACCCTTGTTTTACATGAGATATTTAGTATTCAGTACGCTCGTTTCAGTAATGGGACAGTATGCTTTTAAACTTTATAACATTAATTCGATCGTTATATAACTGAATTATATATGATATGCAATTCATTATACACTCACACACGGACTGCACACGGGGAGTCAGTACGTATGTCCTTTGGCGCACAATATACCCAAACATAAACAAAACATCCCCTGTGTCAAGAAGACGTGTGACAGGTTTTATTAATATTTTGGCTGGAATTAAAACGTCGTGATATGCGTTCAGATTCTTCTGATCTAGCTATTTAAATTGGTACGTATATTTGAGGATGCACGTTATCCGTTTTAACACTTCGGTTATACATATTTATAAACATAAACAATTGCAGCAATTTTAATCATACATTCTGCAAATTGCTTATCCTGCTTGCGTGCTTTAAATTAGCCTTGTTTATCTCTACGACGAATAAATAATATTTACGACAAAAAAAATACGCAAATGAAATATGATCTGATGAGAACAATAATTATTAGTAAAAATTGAAATGATGTGCTATCAAGGAATTGAAAAATTACAGAAGTCTTACACGCCAAATCCTTCCTAAATGGCGATTATACTTTCTATTTGTATTTTAAAATTTCTAATGTAATTCAGTGTATTTTAAGTATCCATTTCTCGTAATTGTTAACTTTGCTGTAAAAGTACGAAACAATCGTCTGTGACTAAACAAAGCAAACAGTTACGTTACTTACCAAAGTTCTGCTTACAATTAAGCGCGACCTCTGCTGGTCACCAAATGTCTCCCCCACATCCGTTCTTATTGCATATTACTTTGCCTGCAGCGAGGAGTTTACTTGAAAGTCTGCATGTATGTATCTGCAAATATTTGATATCTGCATTACGGCGAAGTATTTACGACGACGAAATTTTAGGTCAATGAACCTCTGGAACATAAGCGAGTTTTGGATGGTTACTTTGGCTTTCTGTGAGATCATCTTGGCTTCTCGGGAGCTCTTTCATCTCGACTCCAGTGCACAAACATATAGCTTAATGCGACTAGTGTTCCCTCTTTTATTCAGCTCACCATGGCAACCGAAATGCTGGTTTCAGAAATGCCTCCCCATCAATGAAATAAACGATCTCGGTGGAGCTGCGCGAGGCAGCATCTGCACCGGGGAGGGCAAGCAAAGTTAGCCCGTGGGGGGAGAAAAGAGAAAATAAACATTTTAAAATAAACTGTAAAGTAATTACGGCAAAACACGCGGTGAAATACACGAATGAATGAATGAATGAATGAATAAATAAATAAATAAATAAATAAATACACAAATCGGGTTGTATTACGAAATACATATATGTCTTTCTTAAACTCATAATCTAAGCGTTTTTCCATGGACTAGCATTCAGAAATACAGACACAGGAAAAGGAATCCTACGATACACTTAAGAAATAAACAGGATATCTCGTCACCCATGTACCTAATAGCGCTTCATGAAAGGAATGTATTATCTTGAGGAACATGGGCTATCACATTATCTAGTTAAAGGTTCACCAGCATTATACCCTCACCATTAGGCCCAGTATCCGATATCGAGTTTCAGAAACGAAAGAGATTGGTAATACTGTACAGTTTATTGCAAGTTGCGGCGGGTTTGTTACTTATCAGTTGGTTACTCTGTCGATTCTATAAGCTGCATCAAAACTGCAAGTCCTCAATATAGTATATGCAAACGCCTTGGAAACCACTTGTAGAAGACTTCTCCTGAGAATTAAACTGAGATGTGTTTGCGCTGGATAAACTGCGCCTTCTCCGGCAAGCTACGCAACTCGGCTAGTTTACCGTCTGTTTACTATTCTGCATTGCAGAAAATCATGACTGGAATCGAAAGTCCGCGTTATCTGAATGTTTTTATATATTAACATAAAGATAAACACAAGTTACACAAGTTTATGTTGCAAAACTCAATATGAGTATGAGAAATTGATTACTTACCCGCCGAGAATCCCCGAATAGTTAAGTATCTAATAATCAGCTGTTGAATGTAAATTTATCTCAAAATTTCTTCAACGGAACAATCCTTCGTACGGTTCCCCTTTCCTTCGACACAACTGAGCTTTGCTCTTCCCCGCTCCTCTATTATTTTCACTAAAATATATGAAAATTTATGCAAATGTAAATCAGCAGTAACTGTTCGTCTCTTGTTATACTTGGGGATTTTTTGTGTGTCTTTTTTGCCTGGGAAACAAACTCCTCAGCAGGAAACACGAGGGCTGTGTACTAAATAAACAATCATAAAACGGAAAAAAGAATATATATATATATATATATATATAGGAATATATACATACACATACATACATGCACACATACAACACCTATTGGCGCAAGTACTTTGTTCAGGTTTTGGGGATTTTGTGGGGAATCTTGCACCAGTTATGCTCTAACATTTCAAACGTTCATTTATGCATGACAGGGATTTCGACAAAACCCTCAGGGTATATTCAAAAACCAGGCGGCCCTGTGGCCCCAAAACCAATCTTTAAAAAACCAGTGTACACAAGACCATGCTTCTTACTCGTAGCGGAAGGAATGTAATTATCATGGAAGAGAAATACGGGACCTAACTTCTATTTTAGAGAAGTAAGTTAGAATTCCTTGGTAATTCTGGGTTGTGACAGCATAAAATATGCATTCAATCTTTTTTTTAATCTGAGGAATTTTTTCCTTATGAAAAATGGTTTTCATACATGCAATCTGGCAGCCCTCCGTCTTATACTATACGTGCATCATATCCAAAGCAGAATGGAATCATACACGAAACGTGGCTGTACATTTTAGAGGTCAAATGTATTTTACAGATGAAGCGCTCGTACTTATATATGAACTTATGCGCTACCCGCTTATACAACACACTCCATCGCGGTTCTTAAAAATGTAGAAAACGAAGAAGCTCACTTGTGCAGCTACTCTGTACATCACCGGATAAAACAAAGGGTCTTTACCAGTCTCCAGACGACTACTCCGATGATCCACGTTTTGCTTGTCACTTTGTTTTTATCCCGGATATCTCGTTCCCTTCGTTTGCGCTTAGAAGTAGCACTCAAACCTTACATTTTCTGTTAACTCCGTGGAAGCCATGAGCTTCGTGCTATGTAAATGACTTAGGATAAGGTGATTAGGAAATCCCACCTGCATTACCATAATTTCGGTTTCTTCTTGTTTGCCTTAATATTACTCCTTGCATCTATTTAGCCTAATCTGTATCAGTAGCCTACATGTAATCCTGCACGTTATATCAACAATATCAATACCGCGTGCTGCAATTTTATGTGTAGCGTAGGTTTTAGCTTTTCTATAGCTTTAAAGTTGTCCGTCGTTTTTTCCCACTTGAGCTTCAGAGAAGTTCAACTATGTTATATTAATAACGGCATTTGAAATAGCCCTCAAGGTTAAGTACATGCAAATTTCAACTTTAACCATAAATCGGGTACCTCTGGTCAGGAAAGAACGCAACTAATCCAAAAACCAGTATTTTTAGCAAAAGCTTAAATCAACTGTTGTGGTTTAATCATGACAACTTACAATATAAACTATCTTTGTAAGTTAGATGCGTAAATATGTGAAACATATATTTTATTTCATGTTTTAACGATTTGTTTATTTATTTAGATGAAATCAAAAGCAGCCAATTGAAACGGCCGGAAGGGGGCCCGTGGGCTCCGAACTGCCAATCGCGCCGCGGGTAGCCAATGAACTGTAGTCTTGCATACGACTTCCTTTTATTTGGGGGGAAGATGTAGACGGTGTGCGCACGCTTGGCATAGCGTAAACACTCATGTGTCTCCGAGCTCGGAGGGAGGGACGAAGAGAGAGCTGTCAGAGAGAGAGAGAGAGAGGGAGAGAGGGAGAGAGAGGGGTGAGAGAGCGAGCCAGCAAATGAGAGGGACCCTGCAACCGACTACAGCACATTGTATTGCTGGATTGCACTTCGAGTTCCAGTTAGTGCTTTTGCATGTTGAAATATAAACAAGATGTTTTTGCGTGTAGACGTGCATAAAGAATACAAGTAAATGAAAAAGAATCGCGGGGGGATCTCGCCATCTCCGTCAGAAAAAACGCAAGGATCAGTCTCTGATGGTTTCCTACTTAAGAAGAGGGATTTTTAAAACGTCTGGTTTTTCATAGGAAACTGGAGAAATCTCCTGCAGTACTCAGTTTGAATGGACAAACTTTTTTAACATAACTTTTTTACTTTTCAATCACAACAACGAAAACTTTCCTGAAGGACTTTGCTGAGTTTTGAAGGGCTTTTATGTACTGACTGGATTTCACATTTTACAGCTTGTTATGCCACATATATATATATATATTTTTTTTTGCGTTATAAATACATTAATATCGTCAATGTATAAATAACGGATCCTGCGGATTAATACGAACTTTGCTTCTCTTCTTTTTGTCTTTTCATGAGTCAATGGTGTACGGCAAGACTACCTAGACTTTTAAACCTTGAATAATTCATGGAATTGAATTTGCGTGATTAAAAAAAAAAAAAAAAGGTTAGATAAAACGAAGGAGCCATATTCGACAGACACAGTCATAAGGGTTAAAGGGATGGCCACTGCGGCTTCTAATCCCTATCTCCCCGGCAATAGTATCCTGTCATCCGGCTCCATCGTACATTCAGACTCTGGAGCCAGTGGCATGCAGCCTGGCAGTGCTGCGGTTACATCGGTATCTGGCGGCTACAGAGGAGATCCCACGATAAAGATGGTACAGAGCGACTTCATGCAGGGAGCCATGGCGACGAGCAACGGGGGTCATATGTTGAGCCATGCTCACCAGTGGGTTACCTCCCTGCCTCACGCCGCGGCCGCTGCGGCTGCAGCCGCAGTGGCAGCGGCAGAAGCGGGATCGCCTTGGTCGTCCAGCCCCGTTGGGATGACAGGCAGCCCCCAGCAGCAAGACGTCAAAAACAATTCAGGTAGAGACGATCTACATACTGGTACTACGTTGCATCACCGGCCCCCACATCTGGGTCCTCACCAGTCTCACCCGGGGGCTTGGGGTGGAACCACCGCGGCTCACATACCTTCGATAACCGCTGGACAGCAGCAGCAGTCGCTAATTTACTCCCAGCCAGGAGGATTTACGGTGAACGGGATGTTGAACCCGCCCGGTAGCCAGAGTTTGGTTCACCCCGGTTTGGTACGTGGAGACACCCCTGAGCTCGATCACGGAAACCACCACCACCATCATCACCACCAGCATCAGCACCACCAACAGCAGCACCACGGCGGAGCGAACAGCCACGACCCGCACTCAGACGAGGACACGCCGACATCGGATGACCTGGAGCAGTTCGCCAAGCAGTTCAAGCAACGCCGGATCAAACTGGGCTTCACACAAGCTGACGTCGGCTTAGCTTTGGGCACCCTCTACGGGAATGTCTTTTCGCAGACCACAATATGTCGGTTCGAGGCACTCCAGCTAAGCTTCAAAAACATGTGCAAGTTGAAACCGTTGTTAAACAAATGGCTGGAAGAAGCAGACTCGTCCACCGGGAGCCCCACCAGCATCGATAAGATCGCAGCGCAGGGAAGGAAACGGAAGAAGCGTACCTCTATAGAAGTGAGCGTAAAAGGCGCTTTGGAGAGTCACTTCTTGAAATGTCCTAAGCCATCGGCACAAGAGATTACATCTCTGGCGGACAGCTTGCAGCTGGAGAAAGAAGTAGTAAGAGTCTGGTTTTGCAATCGGAGACAGAAAGAAAAAAGAATGACGCCCCCGGGAGTGCCACAGACGCCGGAGGATGTGTACTCTCAGGTCGGCAATGTGAGTGCAGATACACCGCCCCCATCCATGGACTGCAAACGAATGTTCAGTGAGACATAGAACAGCACACGCCTAAATGTTTTGTATATGATTAACCTGATACAGACTATCGACAGGATAGCGACATTTTGATACTGTGATTGTGAGGGAAATTGAATACGACTGCAGATATATTTTATATTTTTAACCGAAAAAATGGTACCCTCCCCCCAACCCTACTCCAAAACGCAGCGATAACCTGCACCAGACCTTCAAATGTCTTAACCTAAAAGGTTCTGTTTGCTCTTTTTTTTCAGGGACATTTTTTAGTAGATTACTTAAAAGATGCAAGTTTAACTGGGCCGAGTGAAACAAGCGACCAGAGGGTGACAGCTACAAGTTCGTTCCATCAGGTAATTTTGGCGCACTGAGAACATCAACGTGGAAACTAAACCACAACATAAGAAGTCAAAAACCTTCCCATCTATTTTCTTGCCTGTCTGAACTGAAATGACAGCAGAACCGAATGCGCATTCGGCAAAAAAAAAACACTCATTTTTGAAAGCTAACGAAGGAAGAGAATGACAAGGCACCATGACGGCGGGATCCACGGACCTTCGACCGTATGTTGCATAAAGGAGAGGATTGTTTAATAATAGAGCTAAAACGGATTGGAGGATATGCCCTTTTTCCGTCACCATCTTATAAATAGGAAAAATGACAGAAATACTGTTCGCCCCTCTGATCTTAAAGATCCAATTCTTTGAAATTTGCATTTTTGACCGACTCACGTAAACATTTTGTTTATGAATAAAATGGTACATACGTAATTATTTAAAAAGACTTGTCTTCAGCTGCACTTATGTCACATTCTTCTCTCCGAAAATCTGTTGCCAAGTGTGACTGAATGGGTTCCCTGGAAGAAACTTACCGCGCTGCCATTTCATAGCAGCGTCGTTTGGTAGGTTTGTAATAATAATAATAATAATAATAAAGACACTGCAAAGCTGGCAATATATATTCATTGGATCAGATACTGATCGGAATGATTTACTTAATTTTTTTTTTTTGTTCAAATGATTGTTTTATTATTTTATTTGGAATAACTATGGACTCTTGCAAACGATAATTTATTTTTCCCAGTACAGATGTAGGTTGGTTTCCCCCCTTGTTGTCACTGTTGTATTATTTTTATTATCATTTGAAAGGAGCACAAATCAGCATAAATTTTCATGGACAGTTGTTAGTTAATAAGGGTATATTTTGATGTGATTATTTGATTGTAATTTAATTTCGGTTATGTTTCCGTAAAAGCTCATTGAGAACAATAAATTTGTTAGAAAGAAATGCCATGGCTACTTGTGTTGCATGTGATAACACTGATTTATATTTGGAATATTGATTTGCGTGATTTATTCAGATACTTCCTTTTCAATGATACCGAGAATGAGAGCTTGTTGATCGTCTTAAGCGGTTCCATTTTGTGCGATACGGGATTCATTACAGTTTTATTTTTTCGGAAAGGCTTTTTTAAAGAAAATAAGTACAGAAACTGCAAAGAGCAAGTGCCAGATCATTAGTAATTTCGCTGACGTTACGCTTGATGAGTAAAAATAATTATTTTCACTGCAAGTAAAAATTCCGTGTCGAATTCAATTTATGTGTTAAGTGTCTATAACCTAAGTGATATATAGCAACTCAAATTGTCACCGTTAGTAATCTAAGCCAGTAGTGGTGAGGCCTAGTGATTTTTTATCTGAAAGCCGCAAATGGGTATTTGCCATGCTGATTCTTGGCCTATATTGATGTGTCTTTTCATCGAGGTCGTTACTGGTCAACGAGCGGTTAATTATTTTATATTATGTAAATATATATCGCAGCTTTTAGTTTCTTTATGCCCGTTTTAATTGCTTTGTCTAATAGCACATTTGTGTCCTTGACAATCAGTACATATAACGTAAGGTAACACCAAGTGATCAAATAACACACTGAAGCCGGCACAACTATAATAATAATCGTGGAAAAATATAATCGGCTACACTTAATGTTGTTTTTGAAGAAACAACAAAATGTCACGTGTTTAATTTGGCGATTGCTTGAATATTACTGTACCGTCTAAGTAAAGGTATTTTGCCCAAACATGAGTGCAAACACGAGCGGTCCTCTTGCTTTTTTGCAACAGTAGAATGTTACTGATGTTCCCTGTAATCGACAGATATTAAACTTACTGTAGGCACGCTTTTCTTTTTTCCCCCTGTTAAAAACATATTGAAACCTCAAAATACCGTCGTACAATTACTTAACGTGATCGCCTTGCCTTGTTTCTGTATAAAACGGTTGTCGGACATCTTACCTATATGCTCACTTCTTTTTTTTATTTCAAAACAGTTGTTTCATATTTTCTATTTTTAAATTCTAAAATCTAATGTATTTATAAAGCGGGATGATGTCTGTAGTGATTCTACGTCCTGCTGTTGTTACCGTATTCTCTTTGTAAATATATGTACGGTGTGAGACAGTCCAGTCTAAGATCCATGCAATAATACTGACTGTCTGGCTATTTTATGGCATATCCGACCTTGGCAGCGATGAAACACAGCATTTA
This sequence comes from Mormyrops boulengeri, assembly GCA_026781065.1. Lineage (NCBI taxonomy): Eukaryota > Metazoa > Chordata > Actinopteri > Osteoglossiformes > Mormyridae > Mormyrops > Mormyrops boulengeri. The sequence continues at coordinate 13,195,095 of JAODLD010000040.1, read as the reverse complement.
AGGTTTGTAATTATATCTTTAGGCGAGGATGCAGCGATAAATGTGACGTCATTGGAAGGTTTGAATGAAACGTCTAAGCTGTACCCCGGGCAGTGGGGTTAAATAATCGACAAGAGAGAAAAAAGACAAGGACGATGTAAATTATTTAGATATTTACTTCTTAAGCTGAAAATATTGTAATTAGGCCTATACAAAATAATGATGATGATCCTTTTAATATTCTAAATCGCCAGTCTTAGTGTAAAATATGGTTTTGTTTATATATTTGTGTATACAAGTAGTGTAAAATATGATTTTGATTTTTAATGCGTGTATGTGTGTGTGTATGTGTGTGTGTGTGTGTGTGTATATATATATATATATATATATATGCGTCTGTACCTTTAAGTTAGTCGGCCATGGGAATAAGCAATGGTTTTGAAACATTTTTCTCGTATCATTGATACACTTTCCACAACTTTCTCGTGTGACTCTTCAGTAAATCGCACAATTCTTCCCTCGAAGATTTGAATTTCGCGGATGATTTACCATACACTGGTTGCTTAGCAACTAAATTCAACCAGTAATATAAGAATAGACATCCCCTTTCTGTGTTGCCATTAATAAAGCGACACACAAATGAAAGACGCAGTATCTCCATTGAAAGAAATCCTTGCTTTTTTAGTTCATTAAGCGAAAATAGAGACTAACCATAGCATAAAACAATTACTAAAGTTTGGGCCTGAAAATTTAATCAGTGATTTACTACAAATGAGGGCAAAAGTCAAATGCGCTTCTTTGGAAAACTTAACTTAATGGTTACAAAGTTAAGCTACTGCAAATTTGTAATTTCTATGATAATATGGGGTTTATAATATGGAATACAATTAAACGTGCAAGGTGGGTTTTTTTAATTTTCATATCAGATTTAAAAAAAAATCTGTGATCACATACAGCCCTATATACTGTTTTTCTCGGCGGTATAAAACTTTTCAGGACTACACAGTCTGAAAGTGTCGGCAGCATGTCAAGCCCGTTATAACAACTCCTATTTGTGGCAGTCACGTGCAGAACCCTCTTCCTCTATCTCCGGCAAAGTGTAAGATAATGTAACTGCTTTTACACATAGTACGAAAACACGGGAATGATAAATGCAGCCTCAGCTGCCAGTTATAGACCTATTGCTATATTTTATTAACTACAGATGAAGAGTAGGATTAATCGATGAATAATAACAGCAACAACGTCATCATTATCATCAACAACAAAAACAGTAATAATGTTTTATTCAAATTATATGCAATAACCAGGCAATTTATTCATTATATATGTCCAAGGCCATATGTATAATATTTAGGCTACTTAATGGTTCGCAAAATCACAGGTCACAAGTCAAACAAATGTTGGCTGTTTCTTATGGGAGAGGTTACAATGTATTTTTATTTCGTTACTCTACAATTTAAGTGTAACTGTTATTGTTATTGTTATTAGATGGCGCTTTGACGTTCAGTTTTAATGGACGTTTTTATCGTGTCATTGCGTAATGATATGAAGGAATCATAACAAGCTTTGGAATGGATTGTTACACCGCAACACGATAAGCGTCTTATGTTTCAGCATGGAATTTCCGCTTTCTCCTTCAACTTGGATATGTATCTTGGTTAAGCGTTTAAAGTAATTAAATGTCACCCACTTACATTTTTACCCAATGAGTTATCTATTCCCCACCCCCAAAATGTTGTCTTCTTACTCATCATCATCATCATCATCATTTTCTTCTTCTTCCTCTCCTCCTCCTCGCGAATTAAAGGTTAACCCATTGTGCCGAGTGTCTTCCTCGTGTGTTGCGCGAATACACGACCTGCCTCCTGAAACACTTTCTGATCTCGTGATTAAAATATGTCATTAAACTGGCCGCAGAACGGAAACTCAAAAGGTAAAACCTGGTCGCTCTCCTGTCTTCAGTGCACGAGGAACACTCTTTTAAATTCCTTACTTATATGAGATAGTACTCATTAGAACGCTTGTCAGGGTTACATTGAACGCTGCTCGTAATAATAATATAAAACACAACAAATAACATAAGAAGGAAAAGTTCGAATAAGAAAAAATGCATATTCAGTTGTGTGTGTGTGTTTTTAAAAGAATATACAAATTTCTCCATTGAGAATTTTTGGGGTTCTCAGTCCTTTCTAAGCCAGTTTGAACTGCGTTGTAAATGTTAGCCTGAGTAACGGTTAGATTTTAGCGTGCTGTGCTTAGAGCCTTTGTTTTTTCGGTATTAATTATAAAAATGTAACCATTTTAAGGCGATGAAATATTATTTATTATTTAAAATGTTCCTCTAAAAAGAATACAAATGTAAAAAAAAACGAGTTAGGTTTAATTTTAGTGCGCTTGGAATATTAAGTCTTGTAAATAAATAGGCCACAGAATAATACATTTCGCAATAATATAAAAAATAATGTTATCATAAAAAAAGTTATAAGGCTACTTTATGGCAATTTTTTAAAAACAATCTTTAAAATACACTTGACATTTGTTAAACTTTTTATATCACTTTTTATTATTATTTCAGTTTGCTATCGAGTTTAAAATGGATCCAGCTATAACGTTTATTGATGTTCTATATAATATTATTATGGAAACAGTGTACGCGCAACATATTGTAACATTTGGCCATGTAATACCAGGAGTGGGAACCGGTACATTGTTAATTGTTCCTTGCAAATAGGAGCATATCCGAGGAAACGCCTCACAGATACGTCCTTAGAAACGGTGGGATGGAGTCCAGGGCTTGTGTCACTCGCCCATATGCCATGTACCGCGTCTAGCTGCGTCTACCTGTCGGCATTCAGCGTTTTCACGCTCATGAGTATTAAATACGATTGGTCAGTGACCTGACCATCCGTTTTCTTTGATATGAATCGTAAACACCATTTGATAAAAATTCAGTCGGACAGATGGACGTCGACAACTGTAAGTAAAACTGGGTTAGTACGCGTTTAAAAGTTTATGCGCTAACAGCAGAACAGTCCATGTTTTGTTGTGCAATCGAACAAATTGGTCTTGAACTAATATGGGAAAACCGTATGGGCACTATATAGATTTATAATTACTGTAACTGTTTATCAGAAAAAAATAAACATCTGATGCATTTACACGAGAAAACCCATTCAGTTAGCTAAGATGACTACAAACTTACGTATATTGCACTTATTTCGACTGGTAATGTACACAAAACATGCTACACGTGAGGACAGAGCTAAACGTGATGGTAGCATATAAAAAACCCCGGTATATCTGACAGGTTTCTCCGAGTAGTCACGGTCAAAAACGGTTACATAGACTTGACTGCTGAAAAAACATCGGTGCTGAACTTGGATGTAAGTCTCAAAAACTCACGTTACCGGCGTGAAAGGCCTCGTATAAAGCGGTAATTTAGCAACTTTCATTCATACTTCTGAGATGGAGGCCTGCTTTGCAAATAGCAACCGTTTATATCGGCAAGACGCAGTAGCCTATACGTAAAATAAAAACATTGTGAACTTTTTTTTGTACTGAAACTAGGGATCCGCAGTTGATTCTGCTATGTAGACTGTTTAGGAAGAAAACTACCAAAGGTGACTGACGCCGCAAGGTAGCGAGCACAATTTAATCAAACAACTTTGTATAATCTTTTTTAAAATAATTTTTATTTTACTTTCTGCGTGGACCAGGAGAGGCAAATGCATTCCGAAATCATCATGTTTTAAAAGATATAAAACATAAACAGTTTAAAAAACAAAAGGACATCACCTTAACAAGCCATTAATTTAAGTTTATTTTTAAATACTGGTGTCTGCCGAATTTGAATTAGACAGTTGTAATTATAACCGCATATATTTAGAATGAATAAGCACTCGTTGGAGTGCAATGCATAGTAAGAGACAAAGCTTTTTTGATACTTCAGCGCCATCTTCTGGGATTAATAACATAATCTAGACGGCCCAAATTCTTAAAAAAACGATATAGATGGCACATTATACAAATTATATAAATTACGTTATAGGCGTGTTGTGTTTTATGCTGGTTCTGTATGTAACTGTATTTTTCTGTGATACAAAGTATATCAGGCATACGAAGAAAAAAATCTCATTGATGAATTATGTTTCTTTTATCACCTGACTTTATGTCGCTTTTCCCATGATACGTTCTCTTTAGAACATTTTCGGTGTAGCAGTTGCCGTCGTACTTTAGTTAACTTTCCCAGACAATATTACTGCCACAGTTTCTACTAAATGGGACTTAAAGAACAAAGGTATGCGTTTATACTGGAGTTGTATACCTGCAGTTCTTCGAAGTTCTATTATTATTATTATTATTATTATTATTATTATTATTATTATTATCATTATTATTATTATTAGTAGTAGTAGTAGTAGTAGTAGTAGGAGGAGGAGTAGCACTTTTGTTGTTGTTATTGTTGTTGTTGGATAGGTGTATACTAATAACCCCCTATTTCCGTGTTAATTCATTTACTTTTATTTTAATTTATTGTAGGGCTACCACTTTAAAATTCGCTGTTCTGATGATATAACGGAAATATTTTAAAAGTTTTAAAAAGAGTATATTAATATAGTTTAAATAATACGCAAATGATTTAATGTTGAATTTGATATGTATTTGCTTTGAAACGATAAATAGTATTTAGCCCGGTACGGTTTTTCATGGCTACAATGCTGTAATAATACATGTAAATGATATAGTTCTTGACAGCCAGCAGATCATACACAAAGTTTTCGCAAGGCCATCGCGACATGCCATCACTCTAGCCTGCTCTGTAGAGTATTATTCCTAAACTGTCTGCTTTTCTGTTCGCGGTTTTCGAAGCACCGTTATAACTACAGCCGTTATAAACAAATATTTAACACCTAACACTTTGTAAGTGTTAATGGTTAATAACAATCTATTTTACTTTAAAAAAAAAAAAAGGTATCTGCTTTTGTCTTCGCGGTTTTCGAAGCGCCGTTATAGCTGCTCTGTATGACAATTTTGCTGTGGGACAGAAGAAAATGATTTCCATTGCAATGAAGAATGCAGATTCTCAATGAGTAAACGTTTTTAAAGTATATTCCGCTGTAAAATCATCAGCCTATTATTATATTTATAATAATAATTAGATTAATTATTAATATTAATAATAATTATTGCAGCATTTTGTGAGGTAGAGTTCTTTTCTTGCACTTCTGGGGTTGTGAGATTCCTTGCGATGCCCCATTACCGTGTACGCGGATGACACCTTTCAAGCGCGATTTGTATTAGTCGCTGAATTGTTGTGTGTATGTAAAGTTTTTAAGGCCCAGCCTGATTGTACCTTGTCTTAAACTTGTACTGTCTGGGTTATGCTGCCCGAAAACTGGGATCCTAAACTGAAAACCGATAATCCCCGTGTAATCGGTAGTGACAGTATAATAAGCGATAATGATAGTAACAATAATAATTGCGACATTTATTTAATGTTACTTGGAAAAAGTTACTTTTATAAATATTCAATATTTCTCCTTCATATTTGTGCTAGTAACTCATTTGTTGCAAATATATTTATTAAGAAACCAACGTAATTTAAAAATGATGTACAGCAATACACGCTGCACGCAGCAAATTATATAATGTAAGTGGTTTATAACTCGGAGTGATTTTGAATGGTTTTTGGGCTCGCGATGTTAGCACACGAGATGTTGGATCACGTTGGTACGTTCGATGCTGGATTACGCAAAGGTGTATGGTGGGTCCTGAGGTTTAAAGGGCTTTTATGACATTTTCAAGCTCTTCTACGTTATTTTGCAGAGTGCAGTGTTAGTTTAGAAGCATAAGAACTATGTTAGTAAAACTAAATGCATGCCATTCATCTGAATTCCGTTTCTCCTGCAGTTAGGGTTGCAGTACGGTATATTTTTTTTATTTTATTTTTTTACAAAATTGTATTATTATTATTATTATTATTATTATAATTATTATTATATGCACGAATTAAGAACAAATAAATGTCGTGGAAATATTCATACGTTTTATGTCACAGAGTTATGTATTTAATGCTTGTTGGTTTTTTGCAAATCCACACCTTATGCTAAAAGTGCTCATTTTAGTTGAAATATTGCTGGAAGTATTTAGTAATATGTTCTGTCGGTCTAAAAGAATAGTATGACTCGGCTACATTCTGTCGTGTTTTTGAGTTGAAAGACTGTTTATACTGATGATTTGCACACGGCGCCATTGAATCCCAACTAAATATTTCTGAGCGTTTTAAAAGGACAAGCGTTTAAAAGGACATGCGTAAGCGTTTATAGTTATTCAGAGTCTATGGAAAAACATGGAGTATCATAAATTTTGTTCTTATGGTCTCGACTGCAATCAAAATAAGTTTTTTTTTTCTTTAACGCTGCCCGACGCTTGGTTTCTTTTGATATCCGACTTTGATTTGTCGCACCATGATGCACCACCGATCACTGGGTTTTAAAGCGTGCCTCAGAGTTTGACTAAGTGGTCGTGTATATGTTACCATACCAACAAGACTGAACAAACCCTTCATTCCCAACCGGGACTCCACCTAGAGCAGGAACCCCTGTCAGCTCTAGTTTTGTACCTCACTCATCAAATTTACAGGACACAATAGAGCCAGTATACATGCAAAACCATAATAAACAAATATTTAACTCCTAACACTGTGTAAGTGTTAATGGCTAATAACACTCCATTTTACTTAAAAAAAAATCATAACTGCTTTAATAATTTTATGCTTTTGCAGAATTTAGTGATTTTTTTCGAGATAGTGAGTTTTATTCCAGGAAACAGCAAACAGGTCTGTCTCCTGTGTTTTGCTTCCGCAGCCTTGTGTATACCTCTGCTCTGTGTTCGAGGCGTTAAACATGAAAGCAATCACCTAGACCAAGGCTGATTGACAGGTAGACAGAATCGCTGAAACACCACAGTCTTTCCATTGAGCGCTAGCTAGTCTTCCTCGGTCTGGTGATACCTCTTTCCTTCCACCTGTTGCACTGAATAAAGTTAAGCTATTCCTGCAGTCTTCTGACTGTTACCACCGCTGCTGTTTCCAGGCAACTTGGTGCCAGTGCCACCCCCATGTCCCGCCCGCCGGTATCTCGCTGGCTCTGAGCTGGATCTGTCGATAGCACTCGGTGTGGGAGAAGCACAGACCTGCCCGGTCTCACATCCACACGTTATTCACACACACTTCTGATTTTAACTATAAGTGAGCTCCACCTTCGTCTTTTGAAGGTCGTCAAGTCGTGAGCGGCCTACTTTCAAGCCAAAGGAATTTCTCGTGACTTTTTTAGAGCCTGTACGTGTGGCTTATTTCCACCAGAAAAAATGGCCAATTCTGCCAAACGATCATTCTGGCGTTATTATAAGATGCAGTTTAAATCGTACACAGTTGTGTCCGATGATGTCATACATAATTCATGCTGGACATGGGCTGCTGGCTGAGCAGCACTCGAGCCCCTGCGTGGGGTCTTCTCCATCTCTTTGCCAGGCACGGTGTGACCTGCATCTCGCACCCTGGTTGGCTGGCCGAGGCGCACAAATCGGGCTGCTTAATTCCCTCCTGCGTGTGACACTTTGCTGAGTGCCGCTGCTTAACAAGACTGGTTTGATTCACAGGGATGAACCATATCACAAAATGGTACTGTATGCGTAACCTGTCAAACAGCATGCAAGCCTCTGTGTGTGTGTGCGTGTGTGTTTGTGTGTGTGTCTCTGTGTGCGTGAGGACTTTTTTTCAGGGAAAGGGGAAATTGAATTTCATAAAAATCTGTGAATGCAATCAAAAGACTAAAAATGCCAAAAGACCTGTATTTTATTTGGGTAAGGTTAGGGCTGGGTAGGGGTTAAAGTCATCATGGTAGGGTTAGAGTTTTCCCCATAGAAATGAATGGAGAGTCCCCACAAAAGATATGAATACAGGTGTCTCTCTCTATTTTTCCAGTGCTGTATGGGGTTTCCTTTCAGTATTCCAGTTACCTTATGCAGTCTACAAACATACAGTTTAGGCTAATTGGTGTCTATACTGGACCGCCATCCCGTCCATGACATTCCTCTTCCCTGTGTTTCCTGGAATAGGCTGCAGACTCAATTTTAACCTGTAGTGGATAAGAAACAGTGCCCAGGTCGGAAGGAGCAAATATATAAGAAACAAATATATCCTTTGCTATGCCCATATATGCTCAGATTTTGTGCCTGAGGTGTAGCTATCCTCAAAAATGAGATCGGCACAAAAGTAGAGGCCCAAGAAGGTGAAGAGATGCAGAGATGCCCTGTCTCAGTCTCTCTTAATGAGAACCGCTTTAATCAGTAAACAGGGAGCGATAATAGGCTGTTTCCGACTTGGGCTTATTCATGGGCTCTGCCCCATTGAAGCTCTGATATCTGATTAGTGTTTCAGATTGTGTTTTGTAATTGCAGAGCTTTGACACCCTCTAGGCAAGTGCTAGGTATTTTTTTTCCTCTCATTTAACCTTTGCAGCCTACAGTGCTGATAAATTGGACCAGTAGAATCTAGCTCTGCGGTAGAATCCACACTGTTGCCCGTCCACAAATAATTATCTTCGGAATGGAAGCATCACATTTCGTCATTTATCCAAGGTCGTTCGGTTTGAATACGTACGTTAAAAATCCCTTCCACTTTTTGCAGATGTGTGTTTTTTTCATATCTTCATATTCTGGCATCTATATGACTCTTTTTTTTATCTGGCAAATTACACGTAGGGCAGCAAAGGGCTACTTTGACACAAAGGTGCCCCTGTTCAGTACAATGCTGTGAAATTCAGACAAATGTTGGTTTGAACGCCTTATAAATAGTACTGCTCTTGCTTTTAAGAGTCCAAAGAAATACTTTTATTTCTTCAAATTACATGCTCGCTCTAAATTACATGTTCAGGAGAAATCACTAAAAAGGAAAAGAAAAAATTTATAATCAGTGCCGACTGTTTAACCTTCGAGTATTGATATTCCTTCATGCAGGTTGGGAGAACTGACGTTTGGAATGAAGTGTACAAAATATTAAAAAATAAATCACAGCCCTCTTAGTAGATTCAACGTATTCAAGCTTAACAATACAGGCTAACAATTGCCTTTAATTTGATGGTGAACAATCACGGCTCTGCTTGTAAGCTATAACTATGTCGGAATAGGGTTTTTCTAAAGTGGTTGGAGAAATTCAGCTATACTGAACTTATTGGAGTGCTTAGTATAACACATACATATAAATGAAATCTAAAAACACAAAGACCAACTTCACAAACATTTAAAGTGTACATATATTTTTGCCCACATCATACACTTACAAATTCAGTTTCCCTTGCAGAAAATCATTTGAATTCTATTTTATCCCCTGCTCTTACAAACTGAACCACAAAAGTGCATAAGGCCCAGTTCCAGTTCTCGTTCATTCATTTGCAGCAAACCAGGGGGTGTAAGGACAGCGGCCGCAACACAGCAAACGTGGCCATTTGTTAAGACGAGGCATTAAGCTCGTCCAATATTACCATGACCTTCCTTGTTAAGTGACTGCCATGTTTCACTCGGGGCGTGAAATTGAGACAGCCAGAGATATCTCTTTGAGATTGTCATGCAGAATTTTTATGCAAAGCAGAGTAGGTTTTCATTTATTTATTTTTTTCTGAGAGAGTCACATCTATCTTGTCTTTGGTCCAAAATTTCGTGTTCCCAGAATGCTGCAGGCTTTTGCCCAAGGCTGCTCTCCATGCTGCCCTGTAATGATTTCCTTCCTTTGGTGGGGGGCATGTTGCCGCCCAACCAAGGAAAAGTCAAACACAAACAGAGAAAAAAATGGAGATAGAGTCCTTTTCATCCCAGAGAGTCTGAAGCTTCCCTTGCAGTTTGTTCCTGGGAAGAAACTCAATACTGCTTCTTTTTTGTGAGGAAAAGAGAGATGTCTAAATGGGTTTCGTGTGGAAGTTTCGTAGCCAGATGGGTCTCCCCCATTCCCTACCCCCTTCCCCAAACCCCAGCTCATAGACATGCACCTGCGGGCAAAGAATATGTGATAAGCTTGATACTAGCACACACAACCAGGAACGCCAGGAAGCCAGTGCTGCACGGCCAGGGAAGCCAGCTGTCTCCCAATCTGCCGGTACAGCTGGGCTGCCCAGGCACCGAGCGTGATCCCGAGCAGGAAGGCGAGTTTCGCATTTTACGGGAGTCGAGACAGGGTAAGGAGCCGATTAACGCAACAGAGAAGGCCAGGCGACATGCATAGGCGCATGCTGATTTTTTAACCTTTTAAACAGGCCACCTACCAGGAACGAAACTGATTTGAACCAGAGGAGGTTCTAGGATTCGACCTGTAGGGGGCCTCAGCCCCCAAGTGGGAATGTGGGATGCTTCTGAATATCTGCACACACATGTAGAAGGAGTGATTAAGCAGAAGGGGGATTCGGAGGAGAGATTGCTGCAGGGGTGTCCTAAAGGAGGGGGAGCAGTCAGGACGATTCCAAGGGCCTCTGTGTGACAGGGATCCAAAAAAATATGGAATATAACTGGTCTGGGTTGGGGGGCCCAAAATCTCTAGCGGCACCCCTGGTTGCTGATTGCTCACTGATGTAGTGACAGTCACAGAATCTGGGGAGTTCCAGGGATTTGTGATGAAATAACTTAACGTTTATAGGGAGATGTGGCGATGTCTGTGATCTGAGCTGTCACCTGTATCTTGCAAAGAATGAAGTTAATGCATCGGCAGAGTTCAGCATCCTGGACCCTTGTCCCGCAGGTAATTTATGCCCGTTAAGTCCTTTCCCCACAACTCAGCATTCATCCCCATTCATGAAAGACCTTTTTTTTAACCCACACAAGGTACGAGTTTCCGCACCTCCCCCAGTCCAACTCAAGTACCCTCATGCTCGCCAGAGACTGAATATTTGAGCTAATCACCCTGCGCAGTCCCTTGTACCCTGTGGGCTTGAAAATGGCAATCTTTACGGTCAAAAAAATGAGGATTTGTATGGATCTTTTTCAGGAAAGCCAACTAAGGATTGTACTCACAGTTTCAAGCAAGATTAGCTATTACACGGGTATTGTCAGGCAATAATCAAAATGCTACAAACAGCAGCTCTGTCCACTTTTGCATTTCTATGCATTGCATAAATACTGTGTATCTGTCCACTCTATCCATTTTCCAACAGTTTATACTGGTCAGGGCTGTGAGGTGTCTAAGTGTAACATACTACATTTTGTTTTTTGAGTAATTTTTGTATTTGCATTTCATTGTTTGAGTACTTGTGCGTCGTGCATTTACAACAAAGTTGAATCTAACGTAAGCTAATCAAATCTAATCTATTCTAATATATGACACCAAAATCTTATTTATAAGAACTAGACACCATACATAAGGAAATTGATTAGCATTAGCATGTAGATGTATGTAGCAGTTGGTTATTTGTTAGAGGACAACAACCCACAGTCTTGTATCTACTGTTGTACCCTTCCCCTATAACCTTTAAAGGAGTTTTATCTCTGTTACAGTAAACTTCCTCACCCTTATAACCACTGTCTACACCAATGATTCCCAATCCAGTCCTCGGGGACCCACAGTCAGTCCATGTTTTTGCTCCCTCCAAGCTCCCTGCCAGACAGTCTGCAGTTTTGCTCCCATCCAGCTCCCTAACGGGAGCAGAAACATGGACTGTCTGGGGGTCCCTGAGGACCGGACTGGGAAACACTGGTCTGTGGTACTCATGTGGCCGAAGCCTCCTGTAACAGCACAGCTGTGTTTGGACGGGGGGTGTTGGAACTACAGATTTTGCTGTGAGACCTGCTGACAAGGATGTACGTAAGATGCGGGACACCCCAGCAATGCCATCCCAGCCTCCCCTCCAGCGAGTCGGACCAGACGGACAGCTGCCTGCCCCGTGGCCCGGCACAGATTACTCAGAGTACATGCCAGAGGGTTCTGGCCTGCGGCCCAGACCATTAGTCAACATATTACAGATGCACTGGGTCATAGTCTCGTACCTCCAGACCGAGCCCAGCAGCGTCTTAATTGGTCAAACGCCAGGTCCTATCAGGACCGGAGCGCGTCCAAAAAAGAGTCCCGCATCTCAGTGTCCACCCCCATCCTCCACGGGAAGTGAGAGGCTCACACTGGGCCTGGATTTTACACACTTCATCGTGGAAGACCCTGGCATCCATGTCCAGAGAGTCGGCCTCCTTAAACATGCCCCTCACACTGGGGGGTGGGGTCTTCCTTCCTGCACAACCTACTAGATGAAGATCTGAGAAGAAGATACAGCAGAGACTCTCTCTTGTAAAAGATAAACTCTGGTACAGTCATGGCATCAGCTCATATTTGAATCACCAGCGGAACTGGTCCAGAAGAAAGGGTCACCCTGCCAAGTTAGTGTGACTGAGTGTCGCCACGAGTGAATATGTGCAGCTTCTGCCTCACAAAATTTAAATTTTTCACATTATTGAACGTGTGCCTTAACTTATTTACCTGAGTGATGGAACTCAAGGGTTTACAGTTTGATAATTAACAAATTAGTAAAATATTCTTCAGTATGGACTGTATCATCTTATTTGTGATGTAACACATTTATTGACGGCGTTGGAATGTTCAGTATATTATGGGGACAATTGCATCTAAAAAATGTGATATATGCTGTACAGGTACAAGATACATGGGGCATTATAAGGAAACAGCACTTGGTTCATATTTTTTATGCAAAAAACATAAATTTGCACTCAGAAAGATGGCATTTGGTGAATGTCTCTTTCTCTTGAAGTTGTAAATGCTTCGGTTCAGGATTGCAGTGGTTCATTGTGATTCTAAGGAGGTATCTACCTAACCACTCATCATTTTTCACTCCTTGTTGTCAATATAGGTGCCCAGTATGAGTGGTTAATCATCCCGGGGGGTGTTTAAGAGTATGAAGCACTCTTATTACCCAGAGCTGGTGTGTGTGCGTGTGTGTGGGTCAGATGTTCCCACAATGTGATAAAAACTTTTTATTTTGACATCGTGAGGACCATTTTTTCAGGGAAAGGGGAAATTCAGTTTTATAAAAATCTGTGATTGCAATAAAAATGCTCGTATTTTGTTTGGTTACTTATGGTTAAGGTTAGGGCTGGGTAGGGGTTAAGGTCGTCATGTTGGGATTAGAGTTTTCCCCATAGAAATGGAGAGTCCCCACAAAGATATAATTACAAACCTGTGTGTGTGTGTGTGTGTGTGTGTGTGTGCGTGCGTGCGTGCGTGTGTACTCGGGTGACAGTGCAGCTGACTCTCCACCGCCCCCTGGCTGTGGCACAGATGCTATGCCCTCCTGTCATTTCCCCTTGGCTACCATTTCTAATCAGCGCTCATACTCCCCACAGATAAAAAGCCCATCATCTCCGGCCTGAGTATCTGCTAAGAGGGAAGGTGTCTGACATGTGGGACATGATGTGGACGTGTGGACTGTTTACCCTCCGTCTGCATGAGAGGCCCCAGTGTACCTCTACCTGCAAAAGCGCAAGACCATCTACAATCTTAGTCCCACTCACCTTAATCGCACAACACATTTCATGTAGTCTGTGACTTTGTTACGTCGTTGTGCACCGGACGTTGGTTAGAAGTATGGCAGCAAATGCCAGTCAAAGTATCTTGGTAAATCAAAAAAGTAATTGTGGGCCTGTGATAGCGGAAATTTAAATTTTATTCTTCTTTATTTTATGCTTCTAGAAGTTATACTCGGACAGCTATTGGAGAGCGTTGGGTTTACAGGTGGAGAGGAGGGGGCGAAGCTGGGAGATCGATGCTGGTGCCAACAGGAGGACAACGCAGAATATTACTTGTAAGCCAAGAGCTCTGGAGTATGCTCACAAAAATGAAATTTTAGTATTATTATTAGTATTATTACTTTTGTGACGAGTATCGCTGGGTTTATACTACACCTCTTTTATGGCATTTTTGAACTGACAGTGATTTGTTTTATACCGTGCATGTAGTATTTCTTTCTCCCTGACTCGCAGAATACTCGGCTGACATAACGTCTGACAGCGAACAGGCATCAAGTACATTTAGTATTCTGCTCTACAGTAGATCAAGCAATCAAGTAAATGGAGCCACAGAAAGCCAGCAACCATGCTGGGTTAATTAATTAGAGCCTTCCTCTTTATTGTTCTTTATTATACATTGGTCCTAATTAAAAGATGTCAGTTAACCATGAGATTTATAGTAGGATTTTTTTGTAACTGCCCTAAATGGGCTTTGCTACATGATCAGCCTGTAAAGATTTAATGATTTAAAGGGTGCACGTTTGCTCCTATGTCTGAAAGGCTGGATAAGAGCCCAGTGACCAATCTGGCTAAAAATTTCACCAAATCTTGGGTTTACCGATAGTTATGGTGTCAAAATGCATCATGTGGGATGTTTTGAAGCTTTTGACATGACAGATGCCAACACATGTTGTCTTGACAACATGCTTAGGAGGTCAGACTGGTTGAGGTGAGGTGAGG
>JAODLD010000040.1:13139604-13174266 GCA_026781065.1 Mormyrops boulengeri | reverse complement strand
CACGGATAGTGCACAGACAGAGTGGTGAAGCCATCTCTTTTCAACATCTGCTCCTGCACTAATTGAAAAACGGAGATGCGTGAAGCAGATTGTCGTTGGCGGGGGCCATCGCCCGCCGGGCTGCCCGCGAGCCTGTCCGCTGGATGCTACCTGCAGCTGAGATGAACCGCATCCAAACCCTTTGCCAAATCCACCTCCTGCTTGCTGAGCCTTACACACTGCATACAGTTACACCCCAGGCTCCTCACATCATCCCTAGTTACAGTATAGTTGCTCCTCAGACTTCAGGTTTTTCCCATGCTTTCTGCCCGGTGTCCCAAACCCTGTTTTCCCCATGTCATCTGTCCGTTTCCATCCTGTGTCAGTTGATCATGTTTCTTCCCTGTATCACAGACCCTTTTTCTGCCATGTATCCCAGACCCTGTTCCTGCCCTGTATCACAGACCCTGTTTCTGCCCTCTGTCCCAGACTCTGTTCCCGCCCTGTGTCCTAGACCCTGTTTCTGCCTTGTATCACGGACCCTGTTTCTGCCCTGTGTCCTAGACCCTGTTTCTGCCTTGTATCACACACCCTGTTTCTGCCCTGTATCACAGACCCTGTTTCTGCCTTGTATCACAGGTCCTGTTTCTGCCCTGTGTTCCAGACCCTGTTTCTGCCCTGCAGCCCAGACCCTATTTCCACCGTGTATCACAGACCCTGTTTCCACCCTGTCTGGGAATACGACTGATGCACAGGACACTAAGTCTTTTAAGGAATGCAATTTTTCTCCCAAGGAAAAACTAAGGTTGTATCCTTGGGGAAACCAGTGGTAAACAAAGGCTGGACGACACACTGTGAGAATACATATCTGCAGTTATGTCCTTATCTCAGTTCGACGCCTGCTTTGAAATGCAAAGAAGCCAAGAGAATTATGGACCCCACAAACTGTTTGCTTTTCATTTGTCCTTTTTCGGTCGAGATTACGATAGGAGCATCCCTTGGGTCTCCTTCCATCTGCTACATCCCCATCCTCTTCTCCATTTGGGTGTCTGTGGGAAGCCACAGTTCCCACGTTTATAAAATGCCATTTGTGGCATGCCTGTGTGTGTAGATATGCTGCGATTTTAGCAAATACTGCAGGAAGCATTTGTCGTTTTCTGTGTCAGCTAGACATCAGACGTTCCAGGAGATAACCTGCAACATTTCTAGGCTCAAAAACTTTCCATTTGGTTTGGCCATAAACAGACACCACATTGAAGATGGAAGCTATTTCTCATTTGCTCTTTGCATAAGCCATATTACTGAAGCGGTTTACATACAATGTGCCTTGGTTAGTTCAAAGTTTATGATGTACAAGAGATCCACTCAGCGACCTTAAGAAAAAAACTGTGACCATTAGTAGCCACACACCTCCAGGGTTGTGGATTCGACTCCCACTCCTGCCTCAGTCTGTGTGGAATTTACATTTTCCTCCTGTGTCGGTTTCCTTCTCCAGTACAAAGACACAGGTGGAGCATCTGTGTCTAGCAATGGCATTCCATTTTGGATTTTCCTGTCTTGTGTCTTGTACTTCCCAGAATAGGTTCCAGGGTTACTGTGACCTTGTACTAAGATATTGGTCATGAGAAATGGATGGACCTCCAGCAGTTAGCCATTTTTCATCCTTATGCGCACAAACTCTTCAGACACGTAAAGCAAATTTAAAATAAACCAACCAACCATCCATCCATCCATCCCCCAACTGGGGTTGTGGGGGGGACTGGAGTCTATTGTGGGAACAATTGGTGCAGGTGAGAACCGACCCTGGGCAGTTGCCAACACACAGCTACAGGGCCAATTTAGACACACCCACATACCCTGCATGCTTTTGGACCATGGGAGGAAACAGGATCCGTGGTGAAAACCCACACAAACACAGGGAGAGCGTGCGAACTCCACACAGAAAGGACCCGGGACCAAACACAGGACCTTCTTGGTGTGAGGCAGCAGCGCTAACCACTGCACCACTGCGCCACCCTAAAACAAACCACCTACAAAGAATTTTAAAGTGACTTCCAGTCAGGTAAACAGCTCCAGGTTGAGTTTTAGGTCAATCGCACAATTAGACAAGTCAGTGTATTGGAGCAGGGTCGGCTAAGCAGCCTGATGAGGTGGCAAATTGAGCTGCCCCCTAGTGGCTGGGCGATTAGCACACCCATAGCTATAATGAGGGACTGGCAGACAATGCCATGGGAGGACCTCATCATGAGGAAGGATGGTAATTCACCAGATCTCATTCTTCATGATGAAGAGATGCATAAATCAGGAAAAATAAGCACATGAATGTGAAAATGTGCTTGGAACATTCTAGATGTTCTACCACTGGAGTGTTGGAGTCTTATAGTCGGGGTGTGGAAACGGAGCTGGGCTGAGCTCGCTCTTTGGGCTGCCCCTTGCTCTACATTATGCTTGTTTTTTTCTTGCTTTTTGTGCTAACAGGCCTGCTGGTTTAAGCAATGAGAAACGGGTTCAGCGTCAACATGGCTCCATCAGACTCCCCTCTTCTCTCTCCGGCTTGACGGTAGGTCCCTCTGCGAGCTCCATCTTTGGAAATTCCAGACCTGGACAAAATGTCACAGTTTCAGGTATAATTTCACAAATTCAAGGACTCTGTCGATAGCTGGGCCCCCTGAATCTACCAGGATTTCCGTGCCCCTCATGCCCCTCTGACAGCCGCGGTCACGGAATAGAAAACACCGGAATGCGGGAAAATACTTCTCTCGTTTTCTCAGCACTGAATGGCTGTCCTTTGGTCTTTCTGGCTTTTATTTCTGCTCCTAGTACATGGAGAATCAGACATAGCTTTGAAGCCTGTTCAGAAACGAATTACACAAGTCTGGATTTATTTTTTTTTTCCTGGAATTTTTCCCCCCGCTGTTTGTATATTTATATGCAAAGGATTTTTTTTTTTTGCTTGATGTTTGCTTTTTTGGTAAGTGGCAGAGGATTAAACACGTTCTATCAAGAGGGAATTAGACCAAACATCTGTGGAATAATTGACAGGGGAACGAGCTGCGAGGCACCGCAACGTGACGAGCGCACCGCCGCTGGGTCAGCTGGGCGAACACGGCTCGCCACAGAGCGTTTGATGGCTGCGCCGGCCTCGTGGGCCTGATGCCAATTTAGACAAGCGCGCCTGTCCCCAGCCCTCTTTGTGTGGCAGCCCCAACTTCGAGGACCAAAATAGCTGGCCAAGAATTTTGCCAGATCTATTTCACCACACAATTAAACAAGCCCAGGGCTGAAAAGAGATGGGACCTATTTTCATAAAGGAGAACCACACATGTGTACAAAGTGCCCTTAGAGAAAATAAGATATGTTTTTTTACTTTATACAAAACAATGTGTTCATTATTCATTTTATGAGAACAGTTTTATACACAAGCATCCAAAAGCTGTTTTTGCTAGAATGACTGTCTCACTGTAATGTCACATCGAGAAACATGAAATAAATTGTAATAAATGAAAAAATTAATTAGCTGTCCACACCTTCACTAGAGTTTTATGGTGAAAATAAAGTCAGTCTTTAAGTGGTTTGGAAACAGGAGGTACCTAGGATCGCAGAAGTAAATGAACGTTGACGCGATAACTGGAGATTCAAGCATCCAGCCACGTCAACGCGCCTGACGGCAGAACAGGAAAGCATGTCCACACATCAGGACATCAGCTGTCCCTCAGAGGATCTGATATATTTTTTCCATTTTCCAAATCTGGCCGACACCTTCATTCAGTATCAGAGTGGATAAATACACACACGCTTGCTGCTGGAAGGTGTTTATTGCACGATCCTACAGGACAGCACCAGGATGTTCATACCAGAGACACAGCGACAGGACAAGAAAGGCAGGCAATTGCTTGGGACCCCCACACGGGGAGGGGGCCACCTAGGGCAGATGACTACATCGCATTTTGCAACAACAAATCTCAGTTATTTGTGTATTCTTTTTTACAACAAAAATGAAAATAATGAACTTGCGCTTTTTAAAAATCCCTTGGTTAATATTATTAATTTAGACTTCACTCTAAAATAATGGTCACGAATTTTACTATGTTTGGGGAGGTTGAGTCTTCTTTATTTTTGCCTAGAGTCCCCAGAGTTCTTATATATCCCATTGGTTCCTACCGATATCTACCGACATTTTTAATTGAGGCTGAACACAGTTCATTAAATTAGTCCCTGAGAATACCAGAAATTTTATAATGTGCAGCTTTTTATAACGTGAAAATGCGCAGGTGTCGAGAAATCCGTGGCTTGTTTTGTTTTGCGTGGCACTGGAAAATACAACACGCAATTCTCTATTTAACCACAAGAGGGCAGTAATATTTCACTTTTTTTACTAGCCTTAGTATCTAATCCGTCTCTGGTAACAAACGGTTGCCTGTCATCATGCGTAACCGATCCAAGTTAAAAAAGCACTGCTGAAAGTGCATCGCATGGAAGACTCCTCTGGCTTTTCGTTTGGCTCAGTCCTCCTGCTCTTCTTGCTCTGGCAGCCTGTGTGCTGGGAGCCGTGGGCAGATGTTTGGCGCAGACGGTTGCAGGAGGCCATCCACGGAGAAATAAAATGTTGGCGAGAGCAGGTCAGAGCACGAACGATCGAGACTCTCGCGTTGCCAAAACATGGAAACCAGGAAGCTTTTAATGCCGGTAGGATTCAAAAGCCAATCTTTAGCATTTAGTGCATTTAAAGAAACAAAAATATGATCGTTTTGGTCACAGAACAAACATTTCTGTGTGACCGAAACATTAGTACGTTGTGATAGAAAATGAAGTTGTTTGAGATACCTGAATAAAATATTTAGTAACTGCATAAAAAAAAAACTCCTTGGAACTCATATTGTTAGATCTGCTTTCTGCTGTTCCAGACATGGTTCTAAGTGCCAGATGTGGTCTTTCTCAGATGACAACCCGTCCCTACTGTTCTGTGGCTCTGTATCCTTCTTGGGGTAAAGCACCTACTTTCTTCAGACATTACTGTCAATCCTATGATCCAAAAATAACAAACGTGTATCTGTCTATCCTCCAAAAGTCATTATCTAGTACAGGATGTTAAGGGTAATTTACAAATGCAAAATTCAACTGCACTATTATATATAGCGCAACATTTCTGTCGGTGCTCAGCTGTGTCTGGGTTCATCGCACTCAGAACAGACATATGTATATTTCTCTGTCTTCAATTTCACACAACAAGCTGTACAATCCCTGAAAATGAATTTCTAAGTCCGGTGTTACAAACCTTTCTAATTCATCTACGAGAAAACAAAAGAACGCTTCCGTTCACAACGACCCGCATCGATGCGTATTTAGCAAATTACCAACAGGTACTGTGAGGAAGTCATGACAAATTAGTGCCACCAGAGGGGAGTATAACACTGTAAACCGGATTCTGTAGCACGCATGACCCACAGTGTTTACCTTGATATTTGAATACTTTGAATAATTCTAGTTGAAATGTACATGCACCCGAGTCTCTGTTTATTGATTAGTTCTGTAGCGGTTCTTAAACTGTAAAGAAAATGTACAAACTACTCTTAGGGGTTATCAGAATGTGGGTTACCAGAATGTCAGTTATCAGAACTCCGACATTATACACGTGGATTTTTACATCTCACGTACCCGTGTATGCATAAGATATATCCTAAATATTGTTGCGGGAACATGTAGTTCGCAGGGTTGCCAACTTTGGCAGCTGGCTGGGGTGTGATTTTCAAATCGAGTTTTTAAAGTCCGCAAGCACATGCACACATATTTACAAGTATGTACGTTGTATTACTGTGTAAACAGTCGGTAGGGTTTGCAAACTAACACAACGACTTTGATGTAGCCAATTTTAGGTTTGGAATAATATAATTTTGCCGTAAGGTTTCTTGCATGAGAGTGTGAAAGCGGAGCGTCACGCCAGACGCTTGAGACCTGGCAACCCGCAGTTGGGTAAACGCAGTACAGTACCTGGATTTAAAGAAATGTGAATGTAGGCCTACCTTTGGAGAAAAAAGTGTGTAGTGCATGTGCCCTTTGTTGTGGCAGGCACTGAAAAGGTGGTGATGACCATGAGCTGCCTTCTGAACCACAGAAACGGCGTAACATGACCGCATTTAAACTCCAGGGTTGTCTTGCCATCTGAGTGCAGCTGCCGAAACATTAATAGTCGTTGTTTCAAAACATTCTAGCTTTAAGGAAACCATTGTTTGTTTTAAATGGCAATGACTGAGAAGATAAGCAGATATTGCGGTGGTTAAGGACACCCTATGCATGTTTAAGGTGAAAACTGTTGATCTGTCAAACCTCCCTCGGTGAACACTTGGGCAGATCGAGCAACACGTGGAGTTACGCTAACTGGTGTCACAAAATTGCCATTAATCGTGCGTGTACATGTGCCATGGACTGTCATCACGTCCGAGATGCCCACCCCGAGACCCTGGCCAGGATAATCGTTAGAAATGCTTGGGTGAAATTTAAACTTAAACTGTTTAAAGCACAAAACAAATTTAATACATTACATTATTTTGTTTTTGCAGATAGGAGGATAAATTTAAAAGTGCTTAAGGTAAATTTACTATAATAATAATAATAATAAGAAGAAGAAGAATTTTATTATTATTATTATTATTATTACTATTATTATTATTCTCCAGATACGAAACGCTTTCAATTGTAATTTCCTTTTTCTTTTATGTCCGCTTCACGTGTTTCCTTTAAGTGAGCCGACTGCGCTCCCCCGCCAGACTCCAGCCGCCGTCGGAGGTCGCCGAGCCGCCGATCCCGGTCCCCCGGCGTACGGAGCCCGACGCCAGATGACGAGAAGTGGGTCGCGCGTCATCGCTGCGGAGCCCTCGGTTTGCTAGGCGTGGGGACGCGCACGGAAAGCCCGCTGAATGATCGCCGGAGCAGCGCTCTCCGCGCCGCCGTTTTGCATTGACGTAGGTATGCCATGCACATCTACCGCTACCCTTTTAATGCATAGCGCCTTTTTGCGCGGCATGATGTTACCTGAGGTTGTTTTTTTCGGGTATTGATGTTGGTCCGTATTCCTTATATGGAGAATGGATCTTTGCACAGTGTTATTTATAGGTACGTTCAGCGTGAGGGTTAAAACGACGTGTGGAGGAATACCGTCCTAAAAACCCATCTCATGCTCATTTGAATGCGATGGTATGCTTTTCTGGCATGCTATTTTACTACATCGCATTTGTGAGTGAATTGTGAGTTGCGTTTTTGCCTTCGTAGTTCCACAGGATTATCTCGGTTAATTGCTATTTCCTTATTAAGATGTAGTATTAATAAATTAACGTTGCGATAAATTATTCGCTGTGGAATTACACCGCTAGCGTACCAATTTCTAAATACGAGTTTTATTTTTACGTTTGTTGATCCTCCGTAAGGCGGAAATCAGCTCTCAGTTGAGTCTCAGTCATTTACGTGTAGACTTTGGGTGTCAGTTTTGACCCACATTCGAAATGAATTCCATCATTGCTGGCGCCATTTCGGTATAATTATCACAAGTGACCGCCAGTCTAAAGTTTATAATAATAATAATAATAATAATTATTATTATTATCATTATTATTCTTTTGTTGTTCTTTTTTTATTACACCATGTGTATTGTTATAATAATAGTAATAATAATAATAATAATAATAATAATAATAATAATAACAATTATAACATTTTATTTTTAATTACTTTAATTTTGTTAGTAGACTGGAGTAGTTTTGGTAGAGAAACCACTCACAGCCTGATGTGTCCAGTGTATTTCCCAGGTAATATCTCTGTCCTCTTTGTTAGTAAAAGGTAAGTAGATCGCAGCAGTAGCCTCATGTCTTCTCTGTAATGTTCAGGGGAGTGAAGGTAGTTTAATTGGGTTATGGTTTTTGTTAATGGACCTTAATGGACTGTGCTATTTGCCTCAGTTTTCCATTGTTTTGGACAAAACCGTCTGCACAATGATGTAAATGTAGATCAACTTTGTGTTTACCAATACAGAACACTGAGGAAATGCCAGTATACCAGTATTGGGTTATGCAATTATGAAAGGAGGGATTACATCCCATCTTTGAGTCTATATAATATTATCTACTCATGTATAATGAGTAAAATGTAAGATGTTGATGTTACGTGGTATTCCGTAGTGATGGATCATTGGTTGAAGTTTCTGAACGCTGTACCGGAATCGAGAACAAGAGTGCAAGACATTTTTTTGAATGTCACAAACACAACAGAGCTTCCACTGAGTCACAGTGAGGACGATTCCGCCGGCTTCAATCTGCAGAAACACGGCTGTCCAGGGCTGTGTTTCCCAAAAGCTCCCATTAGCAACTTACATAGTTGGACCCATTCAGTTGCATGGTTCCAGCTATGTAACGTTAGCAACTATGGTTTTGGGAAACGCATCCCTGATTGAGTGTGAGCTATTCAAACACAGGCCCCCCCATCTTACAAACATCAAAGGCAGGCAATTCAACCGCAGCTGGACAAGGCGTGACCCAGGTTCATACGACACGTGTGTGAAAGCCATGTTAGAGCGGCAGTGTCAACAGAACACATTCGTGTGTGTGCTTTTGACCAGGAAAAAATATCTACAATGTAAACACAGACGTGTTGTAATCTGTATAGTAAAAATAAGAGTTATGTTTTGGTTTCATTAGAGATTTTGGGCTCCAAGAAATCATATCATATTGGTTTGCCAATCGAGACCCTGGTTGTGCCACTTTGCATTTTATCTGATTCTCCTGATTGGTACATGAAATAGTTTTGCCAATGATCTTGTGGACATTCTGCTAAGAGATGTCCTCTGTCCTCTGTGGCTCACTGGACATGTTTGCACATTAGCTTTCATGTCATTACAGCACCGAATTACTATGCATGTCGTCTTTGTTCTGTTTGTCTGCTTGTGCTTTGATTCTGGCCCCGATCGCGCGTTTTTTTTTTACCACACAGACTCACGCCCTGGCTGGGTTTCCCTGTGTGAATGTAGCTTCAGTGCACATTTAGATCTCCTTCCAGGACTGAACTCGCATGTCGGCGTTTTGGCGGGGGATAATACCTCTCCCAGACAACACGGTGTCGGCAACATTCTCTGAGCTGGCCATCTTCTGGTTGCCATGGAAGTGATGACCCGGTTGCCTTGGCAGCAAATAAAAAAGATCGTACAACAATTTCTCATTGCAAGGTCGTCGCGAAATTTACAACGGCTTATTTATATATTTATTGCGGTATTTTAATTCCCGTAGCTTTTTATGCCATCCGTATGCGTGGCTCAGAGGAATATTCCCAGGCGTGGAATTCAGAACTACTGCCATTTTGAAGAATTTTTTATCTCGCTCGCTACGGGCGTCTGACAGATGGAGGCGTTCGACCGCATTGTTATTTTGCAAATAAAGCATGCCACATTCTCCATAAATGAAGGTGCCAGGCTTACTTCAAGTCTGAATAATGAGTTCTTGATAACATTCCAGGGTCCTTACGCATTCTTCTTGCAGAAGGGAGGCATTAATTAGAACACAGGCCTTAATGATTTTTTGTTTAATCAATTAACCACGAACATCTGCACCCTGTATCGTTCGTCCGCTATATTCGCTTAAGGGACAGGCTTCCCTCGTCGATTTCCTGCTGTGTGTTTTTGTGTACTTTAGCATGACGGGCATGTTTTGTATCGTTTCAGGTCCTGCCGCGTCCTCCCCGTATTCCTCCTGGGTGAAATCGTAGCTGGAGAACCTGGTGACAGAGGAAGAATGGTCTCCCCGCTCAGCCACCTCTGCCGTCATCATTCGAACCCACGGCCCTGTGAGTGGACGGGAGAGGAAAGAGCGAGCACACCCACCACGTCCGTGTCCCAGCACAGTGTCGGTGGCGTGATGAGGAGGGTCGGGTCCTAGAGTCGGCCATCTGTGAGACGGTGTTCGCGGCCTGCCTCTGAGAAGCCGCTGGTCCCTCGGCATGCTGCCGCGACAGATAACCATGGCAACGGCTGTTTTCCGTCTGCCGGCTTGACTGGAGAATTGAGTACTTAAATCTGGTGCTGCCAAATGCTGATGCTGGCGCAGAGGAACGAAGAATCCTTTTCCTTCTCAAATCGGCACATGACACTTTAACACAGTGGCCCTAGAGCCTAGTATTTCTATACAGATACTGAAATGGTACCAGACTTTTTGAGAGGCAGAACAAGATCCAGAATTGCTAAGTTAATCAGGCCAACACCACTAGTAATCATGGAATCTCGTGACACATATGACCAGTACGTGAACCACCCCTTCCCAGAAGTTGTCCAGTCATGCATGTTTGAGTGGACTAAGGACCAGAATTAGCCTTCCAGTGACCCTCCTGTGATTTATGACAGAGAACCTGCAGAAAATACCCCCCACCCAACCTGAGTACATTGTGATGCATCTCGGTTACGCTGCAGCGCCGAGACATCCGTCCTGTCCGCTCTCAGGATTCGAGGCACATCCTCTGCTCCCTTTGAATCCAGAACAGATCACGTTTCGGGCTTTTTTTGAACCCAACAGCTTGATGGAATGAGGACAGATAGACTCTGAGGGAATACCTGCTCTCCAAAAAGAATCGAAGGCTTTACAAAAAGTTTGATGTGTCCTTAGGAGACTTATACGGAGGATCATTGCATGGTCAGAGAGAGACGAGAATTCTTAACAGAATCTCACTGCATATTTATTGCATACAGATCATCACATACGAACTGCATTTGAAGGGGTGTTTATATACATCTAGGCAAAGACAAACATTCAAAATTTCATAAGAGAAGTACACCCATTTCGTAAGCACAAGCCTTGCTTTGGATGTCTGCCATGGCTGCCTGCAATAGCAGCTCGCTGGACTTGTGTGTCCTGCAGGACCCCAGCATGACAGAGATACTGCCGGAGAAGTACGCGCTCATCATGCCCATCACGCTCAGGGTGGTGCTGGCCGCTGTCATGATCTGCATGATTGGCATCGGCTTCATGGGCAACGCCATTGTGTGCCTCATTGTCTACCAGAAGCCAGCCATGCGCTCTGCCATCAACCTTCTCCTAGCCACGCTGGCCTTCTCCGACATCATGCTTTCGCTCCTCTGTATGCCCTTCACAGCGGTCACTGTCATCTCTGCTGACTGGCACTTCGGCGGCGAGTTCTGCCGCGTGTCCGTCATGCTCTACTGGTTCTTCGTCCTGGAGGGCGTCTCTATTCTCCTCATCATCAGCGTGGACCGCTTCCTCATCATTGTCCAGCGGCAGGACAAGCTGACACCACACCGTGCCAAGGTGATGATTGGCGCTTCCTGGATGCTGTCCTTCTTCGTGTCCCTGCCCACCGTGGTGGGCTGGACCGTGGTGGAGGTGCCAACCCGGCCCCTGCAGTGCGTCCTGGGCTACAGTGAGTCCTTGGCAGACCGTGGCTACATGGTGCTGCTGGCGGTCGCCGTATTCTTCGTGCCGTTCGGCGTCATGCTCTACTCCTACCTCTGTATCCTCAACACGGTGCGCCGCAACGCCCTGCGCATCCACAACCACGCCGAGAGCCTCTGCCTCAACCAGGTCAGCAAGCTGGGCCTGACTGGTCTCCAGAGGCCACCGCAGGTCAACGTGGACGTAAGCTTCAAAACACGGGCATTCACCACCATTCTCATCCTCTTCATTGGCTTTTCGGTGTGTTGGATGCCACACACTGTGGTCAGTCTGTTGGCGGTCTTCAGCAGCAGCTTCTACTTCAGCCCCACGTTCTACCCCATCAGTGTGGGGGCACTGTGGCTCAGCTACCTGAAGACCGTCTTCAACCCCATCATCTACTGCTGGAGAATCAGGAAGTTTAGGGAAGCTTGCCTGGAGTTTATGCCCAAGACCTGCAGGATCTTCCCCAAGATTCCAGGACGCAGTCGACGGAGGATCCGCCCCAGCAACCTGTACATGTGCGGTGAAACCCAATCAGCCGTGTAAGCAATTGTCTTTGTACCCTTCTCCACCCTCTACACACCCTCTCAGCCCCACCAAGCTCTGGCCCCTAATCTCAGAAACAAGCACCTTCCCCATGTGGAGTCGTAGAGTATCGTGAACGTCCTTGACAATGGATGTTTTTGATGTACCAAAAAAAGAGCGAACTGTGTTTCTATGCCACTTCTTGTCTGTAGATAACCTTTTCGTATCCATTAGTGCACACTGTAGGCAAATGGTGGTGTGTCTATCCAACCCTTTGATAGTTTGAAAAGTCTCTGGTGTCTGTGACTGTATGAACCTTGTCCAGAGTTTCCCGATGCTCATTCCCATCACTTCCTTTACACAGTGGGCCGACTTTACATAAGTGCTGTTACTATTAGGGTGACAATACACAGGGCAACTTTTTAAGCAATGTTGCTTGGGCACTTCCTCATTGATATTAAGCAGCAAATTTCTATTTGAAGAACTTTAATTGGCTTTTCAGGATCATCCAGATCCGGGTAAGTTGCCCTTTGTCTCACTTGGTTGGCAATTGCCCGGCAACATCGCTCACAAAGTTGCCCTGTGCATCATCACCTTTACTGTCTTTATGGCACATTTGGTTCTCTTACTTCACAACCACATAAATGCGACCCCACGAGAAGTGAACCTTTCAGAGTTGGTGCGTCTTGTAATACAAATGTTGTACTTTACTGTTACCAGCTGTGACCCCGTGAGTGATAAAATGACTGATTCATCATTCATAAATTGGATAAGTCTCTTCTGGAATATCAAATAAAAAAAAAGAGGGAAAAATAAATCTGATGTATACATTCAGTAAACTGTCTCTGTTTCACTAATTTTAATCGGAAATCTTCCGAATGATTACTGGCTAGTAAGAATTTTAAGGTTGTCATATGAGTGAGGAACCAGTGACTGCATGATCACTTTACAGCTTTGAAATGAATGAGGATTTAACACATTTTTGCAAATGAAGTAAACCTCTGATGGTAAGTAATCACCCAGTTAAAGGGGAAAAAAACAACAAAGGGGTTTTTACCAAAAACACAGAGCATGCAGTATAATTTAGTCATTTATTAAAATTGACATTTTATACATTCCACCTACATTGGCATGAATTTACAAAGCAACACGATATAAATATATACACGGGTTTCTATATATTTATAAAGTACTACAGCGGATAGAAAAAAAAGCCACAGGGCAGTATGGGACACGAAGGAAGAAACGTTAAAACAACGTTATTTGTTCATTGGTTAAAGGTAAGGGTGGGGAAGCATGAACGCATCATCCCAGGGGACACCTGCGGATGAACACCACCTGGAGAGGGCAACACTGGCTGAAGCTGGGCAATGGCTGCAGGAAGTACTCCTTGGACAGAGACACAGCAGTTAGCTTAGCTTCGCAAGATCAGCTGTACGGCGATCTGATAGAACTGACTTACGACTAAAGATAAAACAAAAACTGTCAAGTATTTCCTGCCCATTATGTCAGTACAGGTGGGAAACTTCTAAAAACAAACTGATATTCCCAACAGTCAAGAGGAGATTCTCTAAAGCAGTGATTCCCAATCTAGTCCTCTGCAACCCACAGTCAGTCCATGTTTTTGCTCCATCCAAGCTCCCTGCCAAACAGTCCACATTTTTGCTCCCTCCCAAAATGATTTTGAGTCCCCAAAAACCAGATTTGGAAATACTGCTCTAAAGGAACGGAAAGGATGACCGTAAACCATTTGAAGTCGTCGAAGCTCCATTTCCCAACAAATGCCGTCTATGATGTGAACAAAAGAAAGCTTTCCACAAGAGATGGAGAGGAAACATTCCGATCACTAAAATGATGGACGGAGCTCTCGGCGTCATCCTCAGCAAGAGAGGCGCTCACAGATTTCAGAGCCCCCCCATAAAGCCCCCACCCGCACACACACTTATTTCCATGCTTTGCGTTCCCAAATTTCAAGCATGATGCAGATCCTGTCACGTGGCAATAATCTGAATGCCCCATTCAACAGAACAGGGTCACAATCAGAGAGACAGATCAAAGGAAGGTCAAAATGTGCACCTGTGTTTCATACAAAATTAGACAGAAATAGTGTGTGTGTTGCTACTGCACTGAAAGTTACATATCTGTGCTTAACCATCTTTGATCAGCATGTAACCACGCAAAGTCACAGTGGGCCTGGTTTCCCCATCACAGCAAGGCTGTGCCATCTGGACAGCAATTTGCCCATAACTTGTCCCTTCTGAAATCTGCCATTTACAGTCAAAAACAACACGAAGAATGTATCTTTCTCTCAGATATCAGGAACTTTCAATCCCGCCGCCATTTGACAGCCTGCCCAATTCCAGAGTGATTGAACCGTGATGGAGTTTCGCATTCACATTGGAAACAGGAAGTCGGGAGGAGTCTGTGATCGGAAAAGGGCATAACCAATAATTGTGAAGCAAACCAATACAAAGGGGGGGCTTCCTCTCTAACATGCCAGCCTGTCAGTCTTGTGCTCGGTGCAGATCTCATACAATCTGCAGATGTGCCTCTTCCCCAAATCAGGCACGATTCAGTACATCAGCAAATAATGTTGGACTAAGATACAGGATGCTGTTTTCACATTGCACAAAAACGATCACCCCGTCACATGGCCCAGTGGTTCATTCCGCACCCCTGCAGGACGAGAGACACCTGCTGTGAAACATGCAAGTCACTCTCTATGCACCTGTAAACTGAACAGGGAGCAGGGAGATACAGCAGCTCTGGGCTTTAAGGAGTCCTGTTACTTTAAATTTTTGCCTAGCAGGACCGTAAACATATTACAACAGGACTGATGGGAACGTTATAGTGCTTATATCGACCATCAAATCCCGAAAGATCACAGAAAAGGTCACAGTAACTGTACATACCATAATAACTGTAATAGCTTGGAACCACCCAATCATGACTAAACCTGAGACATGGTCTAGCATACATGGTTAAACCGGACACTTGCATTCGAAAAGTGCAAAAAAGTAAGTTCACCTTTTACAATCCATGTTTTCTTTGCAGACTGAGCAAATATAGAAGAAAATAACATAAGCATTTACCCTGAATGGCAAACTAAACAAGAGAGAGCTGGGCAGAGGGGGAGCAAACCATCCCGTGCACAAGCGATGGACCTGCACGCAAACAGACGGAGCACGGAGCTGGAGGAAGAGGCGGTGAGAATGACAGAGACATGGGCCTCTGGACAGTGGGACGCTTAAACTGGATCGGCACCGTACACGAGAGAGCATGGCGACGGCCTGGGTGTGGGCAGTTAATCCAGAGTGGGACCGGATGCAGGTGCAGCCCTTGCTGGTAGGGGAACGTTTTGGATTAAGGTCATAGTTTTGTGTAGTGGTACTTTTAAATGAAAGTGCTCACGAGCCGTCAGTGAGCGCCGCTTCTGTGCACAGGCAGAGGACGGGAATAAACTCACGCACACGTGTGCCGCTTCCGGCTGAAGGCTTCCATTGGCACCGAGGTCCCAGGGTAGCTCCCAGAGCTGGTCCTGTTGAGTTGCCCCTCCCCCAGCCTGGCTGTGCTTTTAGCCCCGCGTTGGAGTTTGGCGAGAACCAAAGAGTGGCTTGTCTCCACCTATTTTCTGGGCGAGGCCTTTACAGGAGGGTGGGGTCATCAGAGGGAGGGGCGGGTAATGGGCGGCTCATGTGTGGCTGCTGGGATTGGCGCAGTGTCTCTTGCTGGGTGAGTCTCTGGCCCTCTGGGCGGCGCAGTGCGTGTGCACGGCCACACCCCCCGGAAGGCAGACGCAGTCGGGCTCGCTGAAGGTGTTGTGACACAAATGGCAGCCTTTCTTCTCTGACACGAAGATGGGGCCTCCCTGGGATTTCAGCTGGGAAGCAAACAACATCTAACAGGGTTATTAAGCTGCAGAGACCTGCTTGCAATACCTTATTAGTATAGCATCATTTTATTATGCGTGCAAAGACATTAAAATGACAGTAAAGGACATCTGAACAACAAAAATGACCTGGAGGATCAGACTGACCATCGGGCCTAAATACCTGACATCCATCCATCCATCATAACTGCTTATCTAGGGCAGGATGAGCATAGAGGCTACTGCAGGGAGCACAGGCCAGGGGACATCCTAGATGGAATGCCAATCCATTGCACAGACAAACAGACAGACACACACACACACACACACACACAGTGCTGGGGAAGTTATCACAAAGCAATCCATTACAGACAGAGGTAGAAAGCTCAGGTCCAAAAAGTACAAATCCAGACCAGAAGGTTTTGCTTCAACCAACCAACCAGTTGAGTATAAAGAGTGTCAGTCACAGAGTATTGAACCGGTTGCTTGAAACAAAACCTTGGTCTGGATTCGTACTTCTTGGCCCTGAACTTTCCATGTCCGTAATGGATTGCTTTTGTGAGTAACTTCCCCAACACTGCATGCATGCGCATGCACGCACTCACACACACACACAGATACCAATTCACATACTTGAACTATAGAAATAAGCCCATGTAACATAGGGAGAAAATGGGAAGAAATCTGCCCACATCCAGAGCGGATGCAGGATTCAAACCCAGATCCCTGGAGGGCTAGATGAACTCACCCTGTCGTGGTGCAGGAGCAGGTTCTCGGCGCGCGCCAGCCCCAGCGCCAGCTGCGCAGTGCGGCGGCCATGCATGCTGTCCCTCAGTGCCCCGCTCAGGAAGGGCCGCAGCAGCTGCAGGGACCAACCCTCAGGTAGCACCCGCAACACGGAAACCGCGTCGAACGCCTCCGCGTGTCGGTTCAGCAGATCCACCGCCGGCACCGCCTGGACGTCGCCTGCCGAGCCCGGCTCCAAGTACAGCCCCAGCAGCAGGTGGAAGAGGCGCTGGCGGTAGGCGGAGCCGTGCGAGGCCGACGCCCACACGCAGTACTCCTCTGCAGCGGACGCGTCCCTCAGCCGGTACACCAGGATGTGCAGCGCCTTCTCGTGCTCCTCCAGCTTGCCGTGCAGCGTTGCTCTCTCCTGCAGCAGCTCTGCTTCCCCCATCTTATCTGGGGGGGTACAGGGAACACGGTCACGTGACCACATGCCACCAGGAACCCGGTCGCATGACAAGCCTCTAAGTGGGTTAGAGCGCAGCACTTGTGATCGGAAGGTTGCCGGTTCAAATCTCCTCCAAGGCAGAATTGTCACATGTTTCTTGGGCCCTTAAGCAAGGCCCTTAACCCCCCACCCAAAATGCTCCAGAGGCATGTGTGTGTGTGTCTGTGTGTGTGTTGCAGTAGAGAGCAAGACGGTATATGTGAAAAGGAGCATTTCAATGTACCTGTACTCATACTTCTGCAAACACTAAAAGCTTTATTTAATTTCCAGGCCATGAAGGGGGGGGGGGCGCGCTATAAGCCGGAGCCCACTGTCAGGCATCGGAAGGACGGCCGCGTTCCTCACCCAAGAGAAACTGAACCCGGTACAGGCTGGACTCCCTGAGCAGGAGCTGAAGTCGCCCCCGAGCTTCTGTCACCTCCCCCGCTGGGGGGGTGCTCATGGCCAGCAGGCTCAGCACTCTGTCCAGGTACAGTGTGGCCAGTTGGGTGTGGAAGCGTTCCTTCTGCGGGGGGACAAGAAGAGGGGTTTGCAGACAGCTGTTAGTCCTGCACAGCTGGTGGGCAATAAGCATTAAGTTACCTTCACACACTTTTACAAAGATGAATGACTTCCCCTTTTTTCCGAATTCATGGGTAAATTTTAACCATAAAGGAAAACGACTTCAAACATCCCGCTATACCTTCTCAGATCGAAAATTCAGTTCATTGACATTGTAACGTGATCAAAATAACGAAGGCCAGGTCCGACCTCAGACAAACCCATGGATTCAACATGACCCATGAACCCAAACTGAATCCAGGGTGGAGCTCCCATAAACAGAACACAACCCATCTGAGTTCGGACCTGATCTTCATCATTCAAAGTTTAACCAACGCTACAGAGATCAGAGAACTGAAAACGCCTATGAATATAAATCTCGGTAGCGCTCCTTCCCTGGCAGATAAGCTCGGTCATGCCTTCCCCGGGGCTATGGCGCACACCCCCCCGCTTGGGATGACCTCGTACAGCACAATCCTTTAATCACCTCCCCCGTTTCTGGTCATCAAGGCCAGCCTACCTGCACCCTCTTCTCCAGCACCAGATGTTCCAAGTAGAGCACCAGAGCTTGGCTGTACTTCTGTAGGTACTTGACGACATCGTCTGGGTTCATCTTCCCCAGCTGCTCTTCTTCCACTGGCCTTCTGGTGAAAATCTGGACGCCGACCTGTAAGAAACATCACAGCAGAAGTTAACACACTGGAAGCAATAGAATCCGGAAAAGATGGCTTTCCTCAGTATTTTAACAAGGGAAAATTGCAGGGCGTTACAGTGTCTCAGTAAGTATCACTGTTACCTCACACCTCCAGGGTTACAGGTTCAAATCCTGCCTCACCTGTGTGTGGAGTTTGCATGTTCTCCACATATCATGCAAATTTCATGAAGTTAGGCTGACCAGTGCCTCTAAATTTCTCACGGAGTATGACTGTGTGTATGCGCCCTGCAGTGGACTGGCAGCCCACGCAGGGTCACTGGATAAAAGCCAGAGCTGCTTGTCTTGGAAGACATTCAACCAAGTGTGCAAAGTCTCAGAAGGCTTTAATAACGCCGTAGTGTGGACACATAGACCATCAAAGAACACACTCAGATATTCCCTCTTACATAATCCCCTTCAGCCACCAGAAGGCACCCAATCAGCATTATCCAGGTGTGGATTTTACCCAGCAACAGAGATTAATGTCAGATGTGGAGTAACAGTTTAAGAAGTGTCTTTATCTCATCTAAACAGAAAGCTGGTGACCGGATACTAGGTGTGGTTAGGCTCTCTGCGGTCTACGGGACCGGTCCAAACAGATTATGATCAGCACAGATCAGAATTAGAATTTAGTGATTAATTGTCGACACACCACAGCACACAGTGCACAACACCGAAATGTGTTCTCTGCATTTAACCCATATGTGACAATGTGACATAGCAGGGGGCAGCTAATTCAGCGGCCAGGGAGCAGTGCTTGGGGGCAGTACCTTGTTCAGGGTACCTCAGCGGTGCCCTGCTGGTCGGGGATTCGAACCTGCAATCTTTCAATTACAAGTGCGCTTCCCTAACCATTAAGACACCACTGCCCCATGATTTGGAAGGTGGAAGTGGTAGGTAATGACCTTCGGGGTCCTGTTCAAGGCCCAGTCAGCGTACTTCCACACCACGGCCAGGTTGGGGCAGAAGCTCAGGAAGTCCACAATATACTCGTACAGGTCAGAGCGGGTCGAGTCCTGCAGCTCCCCGTCCACAATGCGCACCCAAACCTTTGTGCGGATGTAAGGAAGGGGAACATGAGACCAGCAGAACACAGAGGGGCAGCTGGGTGACACAGACAGGAAAAAGACACTATGTACAATTTATCCATCCATCCGATAGATAATTAACTTAGTAAAGAAAATCTACCTATCTATCCATCTATCTATCCATCCATCTATCAGAGAAACAGACAAGAGACAGACAGACAGACACAAAGATAGATCATTATTTTGGTAAAGAAAATCTACTTACATACCTACCTACCTCCCTACCAACCCCTTTATCCGACACCTTTTAACACACACACACGTTACTGAACTGAGGGCCAGCACACTTCCATCAGTGCACCCAGGGTCAGCACACGCACACAGCAATGCCCAAAATGTAGGCATATGATATACAGGTGTCTGACCTGCAATGCAGCATCGTCCTGGCCGTTGTAATGGTACAGAAGACCCAGTGCAAAATACCTAGGCAAAAAAGCACAGCAAATATTCAAATTAATGTTTGGTTGCATTTACAGAACTAAACGGTCTGTGCTTGGTGTACAAAGTAAACTTGAAATTCAATCTTTTGAAAGACATCAGGTGAATAGTTTTTTTTTCCTGAATAAACTAAATAATCACATAAGTGATTTTGAAATGATTCTGTATTTTAAATAATCATAGAAAGGATGGGTGAGCAGGGATGGGTGGCCGTACTTGCAGTGCTTCTCCAGCCAGGGGGCACTATCGGGCAGCAGGCAGGCATTGTCGGAGGCCAGCAGGTCGAGCAGACTCTCGTGATTGGCCTCGGCGTAAAGCTTGAGCAGCGCCGTGTCCACATCCTGCCGCCAGCCGTTGGAGCCGTCGGAGCCACGCACCTCGCGCAAGTAGCTGATGAGGAAGCGCTTGCAGCGCTGCACCTTGCCCTGGTCGCCCTGCGCCAGGTGGTTCAGGTCGGCGAACTCGTGCAGCGGCGGGTGGCTGCGCGTGAAGGAGGAGCCGGCGGGCAGCAGTAGGGGGTACAGCGAGATGAGCTCCCGTACATCCAGCTGGCCCCTCCTGCGGTCAGCGGAGTGCAGAGCGGGTTAGCAGGAGACCAGTGAGAGGGATCCCTGAGCACCGTAAGGACTGACCACCACCTGAACAACTTCTCTGCCAGGCCACTGCCCTCCCAAACAAGGACCCGCCATAATGCACACTGGCACGCATTAGGGCTGCACGATATCAGAAATAATTCACATCATGATATATGAAAAAATTCTAATTAATACTGCGATATTTCTAAAACAAAAAGTGGAAATTTACCCAACATAAGTTATAGCCAAATATTGGTAGCTGTTATCTACCAATACGTTGGCGGTGTTGCCACAAAGCCATGCCGACAAATCACTTTTGCTCAATATCATCTCTATGGAATACAAAACAATTCCATACAGTGGAAGGTCAACACCTTCCAGTGACCAGTTCTAGCTTGCTTTTCTCCTCCTCAGTTATTTTTGTTAAATTTCTCACAAATGCTCCATACTGTGTATGAGAGAGTCAAACAGCAAGGACAAGAATGATTAAAGTTGTCTCAGAAAGTGAATGCACAGTTCATGAAATAGCAGCAGCGGCAAACCTGAGTTATTGTCTTGGCTCAACTATCATAGTCCTTGTGATGTGACAACTCCACATACATAACATGTCAATACTAATATCACGCATTGTTCAGCTCTACATGGGACCATTCCATACTGAGTCACCTACAGT
The DNA here is from genome assembly GCA_026781065.1 of Mormyrops boulengeri. Classification (NCBI taxonomy): domain Eukaryota; kingdom Metazoa; phylum Chordata; class Actinopteri; order Osteoglossiformes; family Mormyridae; genus Mormyrops; species Mormyrops boulengeri. Next base: position 13,153,232 of record JAODLD010000040.1, on the reverse strand, counting down.
ATTATATACTCACAACCTCCACATACACATCAAACCCACAGCCCTAGAGGCCTAGACTGTGCTACCCTCTGAGCCTCCACGCCACCTTCTGGTCCTGACGCGTCACTACAAAGGGGTGACTCACGCTGCATGAAACTGAACGGCTCACCGACGGAGCTCAGGCGTATCCCATTTTTCCAAGGACTGAGTGCAAGTAAGGCGAAACGTGACGGTCACCACGCACTTTCCTCACCTAAGTCACATCACACACCTGGGAACGTTCTGCAAACTTCATGCTTCTAAAGTCAGCAAGACATACGGCACTTAACTACAACAGTAGCTGCAGACAAACAGGTCCAGCAAAGTATTAATCATCAACGTTTAGTATGCCAGGGCAGCAAGGATGCTCACAGGTTTGAGTTTGCACTGGATAACAAGTTAACAATGATAGATGAGGTATGAAAATATTAATACGCAACACTGTATTAATGCCACGTGGATTACAGCATTAATTCCTCAATACACATCTGCTTGTCCGACATTTAAGTTTAGGCAATAGGATTTAAGTGCAATTACAGATCAGGTGAGAATGGCTGCAGGCTGACTAATTAAGCATCGTGCTAATGAAGCTCTGAGACACAAATAGTAAGAATGGAGAGACATGCAGAACGGGAGGGAAAAAGCGACTTATGTCACTGACATGCAGTCATACAGGGTCAGGCACACAGAGGGCGCTGTGGCCAACAGGGGAAATCACCTGTGGTTTAATAAATACAACAATGAACATACAGGACTCTCAACAAGTCCTATTGGCCAAAGCATTCATAATATACAGCAAGTGTGTGCGTTTTTTGTATTTTTCATTCTTTTTTTTTTTTACCTGAAGTGCTCTTTTGCTTCTGAAAACTGGAGCTGTCCAAATAGAATGAATCCTGCCTGCTGGAGAATGCGTCTGTGCATCACCTGAAGGAGAGCGGCATCTATTAAACGTTCCGTCTATCTTACTCACTCATGTTGTAAATTATGCTCATGGTGAGCCATTACTTTATGAATGAATGCAGACGTTCACACTACTCCACCTGGAACTTCTCCTTTGGGATGTTACTCCTGGCCCCCTCGGTCAGCACCAGCGCCTCCTCTACGCGGCGGCCAGCCAGCAGGTCCTGGATCTGCTTCTCCAGGGGCAGAGGAACCAGCATGTAGACCGCCTTGGTGGAAGTCAGAGCCACTTTCCCTGGGGAGTGAAAGTACAGCGGCGGTGATGCCGGGAGTAGGCAAGGTACATCCGAGGCCCCACTACGAAGAGGGCCAAACCAAGCCTGCGATAGGGGATTTCACCCTGTGCGATTAATCAACGTCACAAAACCTGTAACGAGCCGGTAACAAGCACAGGGAACAAGTAAACCACATAGCAACTGACATCTGACTAACTCGGATATCATGGTGTATCAAGAGTAGCACAAAGACTCTAATATAAATGAAGGCAACACAATCTGGACAGAGAGGGATAAATCGTCAGTTTCACTTTTATTTCATATTGCATATATAAAAAAATATATATCTGATTGAAACCCTCAGGTGAAAAATGTTTTTTCTTCACCGCAGATTAGTGCAATTCATTGTTCCCTGTTTGCACAATTGACAGTCATTTTAGACACCCAATGCTACAAACAGCACTGTGGTATAAAACAATGTTTCTCAACCCAGTCCTCCAGGACCCCCAGTCAGTCAACATTTTTGGTCCCTCCCAGCTCCTAACCAATTAAGAACACCAAATACCTGATACAGGCGTGTTGGGAGCTGGGAGTGAGCAAAAATGTGGACTGACTCGGGGTCCTCAAGGACTGGATTGAGAAAAATCAGTATAAAAGTCACATAACCTCTTTCCCTGATTGGACGCTGCATGGTGCTGAGCCAATCAGATTTGATATCTCTGCCACCCGTGACATGCCCCCAGTGGGCTCCGCCTTCCACACGGCGCGTGTCTTTAGGCCTCATTTTTCTCAGCGCCACATCACTACACTTGGAGCACACATGCAATCCAGGCTGATGCAAATTTCATCAACCAAGGTCAGGATAAAAGCATAATAAGGATTAAACGTACTAAATAAAAGGGGTGCCACTTTACAATAAGGCTACCCATATAAAGAGTTTATGAATGGTTTATAATCTGGTTATTAATTAGGTTGTAACACTTTGTAAATTATTAATAGACAATTTAAAACAAGTTATAACACAGTTTTCTTTTTATTAGTGAGTTACGACCATTTACAAGTGGCAAAAGGGAGCCTCATTGTAAAATGGCAGCATAAAAGGTACTAAAAATGATTCAAAGATCCATCCTAATGAAAGACTGCACCACAGATTCACATTTAAATCTGCTAAGGATCCTTGACACAGTGGGCGGAGAGTACCCTCAAAGTCCTGGAGAATGATGCCGTCCCTGAAGGAGAGTGTCTGCTTCAGCTGCTGGTCCAGCATGCTGTGGACGGTGATGAAGCCATCGTCCAGAGCCACCACATAGGGGAAGCAGACGGCTGCCGCGATGACGCTCTCCGACCAGCTGACCGGGGCGCGCTGGGAGATCCCCTCCGCGGTAGCGAACATCCCTGGGAAAAGACCGTGCTCATCTCATTTTCTTGTCTCCCTCCTTCTCAGCACTAACTATTATGAAGCACCAAATACCGTATATGATGATGTTCTGTGAACAATCATTGCAAACAAAAAACAAACATATCACAAGAGAGGCATCAGATATCCCTCACCACTTTCAGGATTCCAATACTGTGCCAACTAAGACTGAGAGGAATATATTAATTATTAATTAAGCAATTAAAAAACATTAAATCTAATATCTGGTTCATTCTAGCCATGTCTGGAAGTCAGTTATACAGCAGGAAAAACAGCACGACCTTCCCAACTCTTTCAAACTTTGGTGTCCATCACTATTTCAGCATCATAACTAGATCCCCGTTTGAAGAGTGATCATTAGCCTTATCAGAAACCCAACGGGATGACTGAGAACTGCGGGGACTCACCCAGGCCTCCGGGTGCGGCCAGCAGAAATTCCTCTCGTCCAATCCTCTTCACAATAGGCTTTTTCTCCTGACTGTCGTAGGGGAAGAGATCTTGGGAGGCCCCTGTGCTGTAGTTGAGGATGATGTACTGAGTAGAGAGGGCCAGGCACAGGAAGTATCCATCCAGGCTGATGGCACAGGGCTGCTCTGGTGTGCTGACCTCCTTGGCCATTTGCACCCTGTCCTCATAAACCAGGTATATCTGCACAGTCCGCCTCTTGGCCGAAATGATGCCGATCTCAACGCAGAATGGGTCGCCATTCACCGGGTTCTCGTTGACGCAGAAGGCAAGCACCCCTTTGATCCGGGCCCCGCCTGAGGTCACTGGCTCCAGGTTGGCCATGTCCACCACCAGCACAGTGCTGTCGCACAACACAATGAGCCGCTCCAGGGCCGAGGCTGCCCTCAGTTCACTCACCGGCTTCTTCAGACCCAAGTGCTTGTGCAGCAGCTTCTGGCTGGAGTACGTCACCTTGCCCTTGGTGGAGGTGCTCTCCTCCAGGAGGAAGTGGTAGATGAAGCAATCGTTGGTACCCACGTACAAGTGCTTTCCACAGCATTCGATGCACTCGATATTCACCAGTGCCTTGTCACCCATCAACAGCTCCCGTCCCACTGCGGGGACCAGCTCGAACGCCTTCACGCTCATGCTGCCACTGGCATCGGCTGCGGCCAGGCGAGGGACGGAAGCAGCTCTCAGGAATACAAGGGAACTTCAGAGCAGTTTCAGCTTTCTGAAAACAAACTGAGCAACACTCTCTTCAGATTTTAGCTACTATTTTTTAACCTAAGCAATCATTTATTCTGGTAGTCATAGAACACCAAGTACCAGATAGCTGTATGCAAGTAATAAATAAAGCGAGATCGGTAAAACTACACACGAGTTTAATACATCACAGCTGGCAGACATACAGCAATTGCCCCATAAACAACTTTAACTCGACCATCACGTTTAAGAACTGATAGAATGACTCATAAACACCTACATTCTTCACTTAGCAAGAGGGGATGCGCCAAACTGTTATTCACGAAGACACTGCTAAACCTCCACTTTAAACGATGCAAAAATCGTGGTATTGGTAAGTGCCAGACGCCTTATCAGTATTGCAAGGAAATTTTCACTTTGCATGTGTCGAATTAGCCGGGCGCACGCCGCCACATTCGGATGGAAATGTTCAGCAGCCTTAAAATGTCATTACATTTTATATATAATTCAAAATATTATATATTATACATAATTCAACAGTAATCGAGCGATGCTCACAGGCTGCATTTAAAGGGAGCTACTTATACTGCAAACAGTCAGTAGCTGAAATGAACTGGAGTGTTCTGCACACTGGTCCAAACGTAAACAGTCCATGTTTTTCAGAATGATCAGCTCAAAGACCTATTATCAACGTGTAATAAAATATCTGCATACCCTAAACAGGGGTCCCGAAAATCGGCTTCAAAAATGCCATTTTTTTCCACCTCCCTCTTTCCTTACTTCCCAATAGCTTTTTTCCAAGTTGACACAGCAAATACTTCCGGCTCCCTCGTGACGTTACTTCCTATCACGTGATCTGCATTACTCGAACGTTTACAAGTTTAAAGATATACTACTCTACCATGTGATATATGTATATTTTAGTTTTTTTTATTTACCATGATACATCGTATTTGTATGATGAAAATGTACCTAGATTTAAAGTGCTTTATATGCAGTACTACGTCATTGAAATATTGAGAAATAACTGGCAACTTTATTTTTTACAGAATGGATTACCTATAATCTTTATACGTGTATATAGTAAAGTAAATTATATTAGAACATTACTAAGACTTACAGTCACAATTAAGACATATGGTGACACACTTAGGGACATCTTTAGATTATAACACAATACTGAAAGATACTGGAAATTGGTAGTGATATAATAAAATAAGAAACCAATGTGTTGCTGCAGCACCTAAATGACTGTATTGCCATGTATTTTGCTCATGGTTATGCATAATAATATCTTTTCAGGTTATGTAATATAAACTTTGATATTATCGACATATTTCTGTCTAACTAACCAGATACCAGGGAACATTTTGGCTGGTTAATACTTCTTTATCTTAAACATGGTTATTCTGCATAGGTTACAGGGTAGAAATCTGTTACCTGATCTGGACAACAGCATAACACAATTGGAATTCAATAAATAAAGGACTTTATTAGGATGAAACAAAACCTAAAAGAGGACCAAAGCCCCTTTATGAAAGCCAAAATAGGTGCAAAATCCATCCAATGAGTCCCCTCCCTCATTCCTCTACCTCCCACCAGTTCTTATGCCTAGAGACTTCCAGAGACCTATGACTGGTATTGCAATGAGCTACTGTACCAAATACTGTACAGCTTTGTGGCATGAATCTCTTCCTGATACAAGTATCAGATCCTTATTTGTGCCGATTACAAAACAATTAAACCAGCTAACTCCATAAACAGCAGCAATACTTATTCATTAATTTTCATTAGTTTTTGCATTAGTTGGGACAGTGAAAAGAGTCCCATGATGCAAGTGATGGGATCTAGAAAAAATGGGTTTTAGAATTAAGGTGATGACACACCACAGCACACAATGAGGAAATGTGTCCTCTGCATTTAACCCATGTGTGACATAGCAGGGGGTAGCTAATTCAGCGCCCGGGGGCGGTATTTTGCTGGTTAGGGATTCGAACCAGTAATTTTTCAATTACAAGTGCACTTCCCTAGCCATCAAGCCACCACTGCCCGCAGCATGGCCCCAATACTGAAATCGGGTTATGGAATAGTCAAATCGGTGTGCTAGGTTGGGGTTCCAGGTCTGGGTTCATTTAGGGTCCAGTGTGATCGATAGATCTAGGCCCCACCCACTCCCTCAGGGATAACAAGTACCAGCCATAGTGACGTGCATGTGAAGCACACAGCACAGTGAATCACATAGCTGGGCAAGAAGCACGTGTCAGAATGCGACTCCTCTAATGAAATTACTGCCATTCACACCTTAAATGTTAACTGGCTTTAGCTGCTGCACTCATGAACTAACAAACTCCTGATATGGATCTTTAATTAGCAGTAACCACCTTGTGATCATTGCATGCAGAGGAACCTGGCAAAATTCCAATAAATATTTCTCATCTTTGACACAGTATGTTTACAGCAAACCCATGCACAATGCATGGTGCTGACTTCCTCTTTATCCCTCCTGGGATAATGGCCATGCTTTGAAATGTGTTCCCAGCACTGCCTTCCATCGATGATGCTTTCTGTTAATATTACTTTCACATCACCTACCACATTTGCCTCTTGGCACCAGGCTGCAGTTTCTTTAATTAATGTCACCAAAGGGCTTCCAAACGTGACAGGTTGGAAATTCAGAGTGGTTGTAGCTTGCTGGACCGTGATAAGGGATTTGAAGCGTGGTCTGGGTAGGCAGCAGATGCACTATGACACAAGGGGTTGGAAATTGCCTTTTATGTATACAAGCTTGTAGAGAATCTCAACCATGAGTTTTCAAGAAGGCTGACAAGCCAATGAAGCCAATTCCCCTTCTGTCTCAAGTTTTCATTCTGAAATTTGAAGTGCATTGAAGTTTATTTTCTCTAAGTTTATTACACATAGAGGAGTTAGATAGTATTATGTATACCATTATGTACACATAGATAAAAAATCTATTCATTGCTCCTATACCTTAGATGGAGAAAACTAAGGGTTTCAACACTGGATGTTTTTCTGTAAAAATCCAGTGTTGCCAGTTGAGGTGAACAACCTCACTTCCATGAAGGATGTAATGAGGCAGAGAAGTATTTGTAGCAGTTCTTGGAATGGCATTAAAACAGCAGTTTTATCTGTCCTCATGTTGCTATTAAAAGATGCCTTTCACTTGACAACTATGGAGATAACAAAAGCAGCTGCTTGTAATAGGAATAAGCTGGATAATGCCCAGAGTATAGGAAGATTAGTTTTGCCAGATTAAATATAACCTCCTTGACTGACAGACCAAAAATGAAACAAGGGTTTCATTATCTAGCAGAGAGCTGATGTGTAACTTCTACATTACATCACTGATAAAATTAAATCCAGCCTCTATGCTACAAACATTATAGAGAATGTGTAATGGAAAATGGATGGATTTGTGTAATTTTGAAATGTTTCTGCATTATATCATTGACGTCTACAGTGTTGACTCTTTTGTTTGTCATTGTGCAAAGTTTCTTCAAACACTGATCATTCTTGGATTCAGATTGCAGCTTAAGTAAAGGTATTGTCGAAGTAGTAGAATTAAACGTTAATTTTTGTTCATATGGCCTTCAGTTACGTTGGTTCAGTGGAGATATCAGTATTATTCTGCTCAAGTTTACCCACCATGACAGCTTAATAATCCCTCTTCAGTTCATTCCCTAAAGGACACTGACACTCTAATTAGCAAATTAACTCTGCTTGGCTATTTTTAGCTGTTTTTTGTTCAAAAAAGATATTGCGTATTGCAAGATCAATTTGCAGACTTCAGATATACTATAATAAAATGAGAAAGGTGACTATACACATATCTTCACATGGAATCTCAAATAAATGAACAAAAATTCACGAAGGAACAAAAATGAATACATGAAAGTTCACTCTTTTTTGGTGGTGAGGGTGAAGGTGACAACATACCAAGGTATAACCAGAATACCCTCACTGAAGACATAGACTCTGTGTCGTTCTCAGGGATCCCCAGATGTTCTGAAGATAGCTGAGAGGTTTGGTTCCTCCAGCATGTCTTTGCTTACGCCCATGGTTGGATGCATTACTGTGACACTCCATCCATCCGTCTACAAGCTAGTGCTGTGTTTATTCACTGCCTCGAATTCAAATGGGTTTATAATCTGAATATGTCAAAATGAACAAACTACGATTTGACTCCAGCCAAGGAGGAATACTTGTGTACTGTTGCGTTCTGTTCAAGCATTTTGATAAAACTTGCTCTATTAGTTTCAGCGACTGACAGAAATCAAGTCCTTCTCAGACCGTCCCACCCACTCTGTCCTGTTTTCCGCCGATGGTCTCATTGAACAGAACTTCACATGAAACCGGCAACTGATGGTCCATGGACTGCTGAGTAGACAGAAACCAGGACACGGCAACCTCGACGCAAAACAGTACAACCAGGAAACAGAAGAAAACATGCAGACAGGCTCCTGTCAGAGAAGAAACGCAAGATCACGGCAAATTAGGTCTTAGCAGAGCTCTCCGCTCGGTATATACAGAATTGGGAACTTCTGGTTTATATTAATGCCGGAATAAAACTCCTTTCATCCTGGGAATTAAAGAAAATGACAGCACAGGTGTGACATGGACAGCAGCATCTGTTCCAGCGGTTTGAATACCTATCACTTGACCTTGACCACGAAATGAAACAAGCCAGATAGGGTATACGTGATAAATGTGTGGGATCTGATAAATGAAGACACAATATGGGACAATGACATGTGAAATATGGTCTTCATATCAAATCCTAAACACCAAAAGGAATCTTGTTCCTTGCTGGGGAATGTCTTCTAGGACAAAGATTGGTTCCCAAGGTGTCTTTTGGGACACAGTAGCCCATATTCCATTACTAGCACCAAACCCCCTGAATTCTTTCCTCAGCGGCATGCGTTCTTCTCCAAACTTCTAAAGTCTTCCATCGAATTTCCATAAACAGCAGGAATTTCTTGCGAAATAAGAGCAGCAGGCGCTCTACGAAACGCTCCGAAGTGTTAGGCAACATCAATGCTGTATTTTTCTTTTTACCAGCACTGGCAGCAGAAGTCTGGTCATTAACAACCGGACTGAATGAGTAAAAGAATGGAGGAATTGTGAATCAGGCAGTAAAAATATCCAATAAATATCTGAAGGGGTAAGATTGTAAATTACTTTGAATGAAAGCATTAGCTAAGCCATGGAACATCATGGAGACTATATTTAGGCAGTTTCATTGCACTGTGTCATTAACGTTTGGTATGGGAGTTACAGAATTCTTTTTCTTTTCTTTTTTTTTAGCTGTAGCGTATGAGTATTCACTGACTATGGGAATTCACTGATGGGTGCTGTAGCTTCACATCTGCAGTGTTGTCATCTGAATTGGTGTCTCTAAATTGTACATAGTGTGAGTGTGTCTGTGGGAGTGGGGGGTCCAGGTATGCATCACATTGTGAGGACCATATTTGTTATTTTGATGTTGTGGGGACCATTTTCGGTCTCCACAATGGAAAATTCAATTTTATAAAAATCTGTGACTGCAATCAAAAAACTAAAAATGCCATTATCATTGTTGGGATTAGGGTTCTGACCATAGAAATGAATAGATGGTCCCCACAAAGATATGAGTACAGGTCTGTGTGTGTGTGTGTGTGTGTGTCTGTGTGTGTGTGTGTGTGTGTTTGTTTGTGTGGGCGTATGTGTGTCCTGATCAGGAATGGCATGTCCTCTATGGTGCTGACAGGGATGTGGTGCCAACAGGGACGTGGTGCCGAAAAGGATGTGGCTACGCACCACACACCACTCCCACCCAAACAGACTGTCTACGCACCCAACAGAGACTGAACAAGTTTAACCAATCGTTACTGATTTAATAGAATTATCCAAGGAAATCTCCCCCACCCCCCCAGGGAACCCCCCCAAGATCTCTGACACAATGCAAACTCTGGTGCCCACTCATAGGCTGGCTCTATCTTTTCAGGGGCCCTAGGCTATGCTTCACACGGGATGCCCCCCTATCAAAAAAATGATGATCATTTTACTTTGTGCCAATGAGGCCCTAGACAACTGCTTAGTTTGCCTAAGCCAGGATCCGGCCCTGGCCTACCTAACATACCAAAATACCTACCCTAGGATGACATCATGGTACTGGCACTGCTCCAAAACCCAGGCTCATTGGATAATTGTTATGGATGCAGTGGATGGAAGTTACTGATTGGCTAGAATTATACTCTATGTTCCTCAAGTGCATCTACATCACCTTTTATCTGGATTTACAATGTAATGAGCTACACTAGCTCCCCACCATGTGCCCTGGAGCTTTAACCAACCTAATTACTCTTCAGGATGATAGAGGATGAATGTCTCCAGGCTGCTCATGGCATACCAAAGCACTTTCATTAATCCCTCCCGGTGATTAAAGAAGAGACTGGTGATAGAGTTACAAGATGGAGGTCACATTCTTGTACGCATTTGACTTACTAAAAAGAAAATGAAAAAATACACTACATGCATTTTCAACCTACTTTATTACATTTGCACACCAAGTAATTGCTATATATTCCAATAAAATATAGAAGTTGAAGGCACTTTTGTATAGCTGCTACTTTTTTCGCCACAGCATGGGTTAGTTTCTTTTGTATAATAAAGCATTATTGAGATATGGCTTGGACAGTAATCAAGGTTGTGCCGTCTCTAACTGTAAAAGGCAAACAGGACCGATACTGGAGAAAACTCAAAACAAAAAAATGAATCAGATAAACATTTTAATCTTGAAAAATTTGAAACTGAATTGTTAGTTCATTTGTATGTCAAGTTTAAAACTCCAAACTTATTCCAAGAAAGTCAGATGCATGCAGAAAAGCAGAATATTCACAGGTTATTCTGAAATGAGCTAGGATTGTCTGACGGTGATTGTGGTTAGTATGGATAATCTGCAGGAGATTGCTTTTAGGATATCATAACATTGCTGTCCGATGAAGACAATGTATGTCCAGTTTTTGTATATTGTGACTTTACTATAGATGTGCCACACCCATTCTCCTCTGCCTACTGATGTTTGCCATCTAATTGTCCAATGAAAAGAAGTTTTAGGAATTAATCTATTTTAACTAGTGTTTATGTTTGTGCTAGTCAACATTTGTATTCACGATAGTTGTTTATATGGAATACCTTATATTGCTAATTTTAACAACTTAACATTGATAGCTAAATAGGCAGCTGACATGTGTCATTGTTAATTGTGAATATAAAGCAAGACTAGTTTGTATCTTGTTGACACATATTTACCTCACTGATAACAATCCATGTAAGTCCATTTAAAACATTAAACCGTCTACTGTGTAAAGATAGGTTTCTATTTGTGGTGCTAAGGGTGTCTCATTATGTTGTTTTAGGTTTATTTTGTGAAGTATTTTCTGAGAAAATGCATTTTTCACACTCCTGAAATAATGGATCTTTGGAGATACAGCTTTCTCATTAGACAGCAATGGTAGAGGATGGTATTACTCAGGTCAGGCACGCTGATTAACTCCGGCCGCGATCGGCAATTTCCTCTCCGTCCTCGTTGCCTTTCAGATGTCTTTGCCGCACTCGGGACACAGAATTTCATCTCTCTCGGTCAGGAAGCCCCGACCCACCAGGGAGATGGAGCACTTCTTGCAGTTGAAGCAGTCGTTGTGCCACTGGCGCTCCTCAAAGGAGATGTACTTACTCCCGCCCAGCCCTGAAAGGGGGATGCGGACAAAGGATGCAATTGAGTTGGGACACGAGGCCGGTGATCAGCAGCCCAGTGAGGAGACGGGACGCGTGGCCCCATCTGGCCTAGCGAATGTTAGCCAGTTCCCATGGAGATGGGCCATGACACGGGTGCCATTCGGATCAAGAAGAACCAGTTACTGCACCACTGATCTCCATGAGATCCCTTCAATTAGCCAGAATGTATAAGATTCTTAAAAGTTTCTCAAGTTCATCAATGTCTCCTGTTATTATTACAGTATCTGGTACAAGATGGATGTAATGAACAGTATGACAGATTACTGCTCAGAGCAGAGCACTCTGGAAATAACGATTTTAGATATTAGTGTGGTTACATGGTTTCTTGGTTATAGATATTAAACATGGATGGATAATTGTAAAGATTATGAAGCGATCAGACACTGTAAAAGAACCTGAAGAGTTAAGGTGGATCTTCTGTACTCAGAGTGCAAAAACTTCTAATGAAAGTACTTCATTAGAATATGATTAGAATGATTAAATAGTGTGTAGTATATAAGACACTGTATATGGGTAACTTACATTGCTTAGTTCCCTTTCAGTAGCTAGAAAGGTCGTTACGACAGTAAGACTAAGTAATGAGAACCCCTCTCTAGGTTGTAAATGGTTTGGTCTAAGGGCGCAGGGTGTCCCATACCGCTGATAGGGGTGGTGCAGGATGCACACTTCTTGGCATACAGGTTGCAAAAGCAGCTGAGGCAGTAGGCAAAGTTGTCCCGAGAGGTGAAGCGCTGACCAGATAGCTGCTGCTTGCAGCCTGTGCACAGGAAGCAGTCTTTGTGCCAGGGCTGGTCATGGTAGGTCACCCCGCCGGTGGTGATGGGCTGCAGGGGCAGGAGTACAGGGTCCCTCAGAGCTTTTAGTATCCAGCAGAGGGGTTTCTATCGGAAATGCTTTTTTATGGCTGCAATTCCTAATCTTATAGGTAAACACTCCCCAGCAAAGAGTCAATAGGACAATGGATTTGATCTCAGATCATGTGAGGTAAATATGCTAGCTAAACCAAAATGGCCACCTTGTTAACATGCATTCCCGGTCCCCTCCACTGGGGCCCCACCTTCTTGCACTGCACACACTGCATGGCAAACTGCTTCTCATAGCAGGGCACGCAGTAGTTGTGGTTCTCCTTGGGGATGAAGCTCTTGGTGCCGATGGGCTGCTGACAGCGCTGGCAGCTGAAGCAGGTCTCATGCCAGCTGTTGCCTTTGTACTCCATTTTCCTGGAGCCTTGTGGTGGGAAGATCGACAAGGGACAGTTGGAAAGGGATGGGGGGACATACAGACTGTGAATGAAGCCTACATACAGAAGTGTTTTATTGTCCTAGACGCATACAAGTTTACTGCCATACGAAGGCAATATACTATGACTACGTATTTTATCAAAACTGAGCTATGACTGAAACTGGGTCTTGGACTCTTAGACTTAGTTTGTTTCTTTGTGACAAAACATACAGTTCAGTTATACTCAGTTTTCAAGAAAACGCTTCCTACGACATGTAAAGGTAGGCTGTAAAAACCTTTGCAGCCTATTTCCTTAGTTTCCTTGTCAGCGTAGTTACTGTGTTTTGCCTTTGTAGGCCAGTATAGTGAGGTTATGTTCAGGCATCTGCAATAATACCACAAACTAAATCTTGCTGCATATTTCCTTTAATCCATTACTTGTTGAAACTCATTGTGTCCTTAAGTTGTTTATTAAATCTTTAACTCAAGTCTTGCTGCTCAAAACTTTCGATGCTGTAAATAATTTGGTCTGCGGTAAGCCATAATCAGATTCATGTTGTTTATCGAGGTCATTTTGGGACGATTTGGCCTTGAAGTGGGACGAGGTGAGCTCCAGCTTCCCCTGGCCTTAGTTTGAACCCCATGTCCCCTGGCCTTAGTTTGACCCCCACGTCCCCTGGCCTTAGTTTGACCCCCGTGTCCCCTGTCCTCAGTGCACCCTCGTGTCCCCTGTCCTCAGTGCACCCCGGTGTCCCCTGTCCTCAGTGCACCCCGGTGTCCCCTGTCCTCAGTGCACCCCCGTGTCCCCTGTCCTCAGTGCATCCCTGTGTTCCCTGTCTTCAGTCCACCCC